>BSUD01000002.1:68247043-68312574 GCA_033239045.1 Fagopyrum esculentum | reverse complement strand
CAAAAAAAAAAAACGAACGAAACAAAAGAAAAGAAAAGAAAAGAAAAAAAAAGAAAAGAAAGTTGTTTGAGTGTTATCAAAGTTGTTCTTGAAAATTTGTTTGTTATCAAAGTTGTTCTTGAAATTTGTTATCAAAGTTGTTCTTGAGTGTTCTAGCCATTCCAAAACACAACCCACACGTTTTGGGGAAAACGCTTGTTATTGCTTTGACTAACTACTTGTTAGGGACTAAGTAAATACTCGCCGGAAGGCTCGTATTTGTTGTTGCTTTGTTGCCCTTTTGTGTTTGCTTTTCTGAAGTTATATTGCATCGTGGAATACATTGTGCACTACCTTGGAAAATTGGCGGAATTTTGTTACCAAGAGAAATCTTTGTGTGGAGAGCATTGCCTAAGGCTTTGGAAAAGGTGAGGGAGAACTTTGCCTCGAAGCAAAGGAAAAGGGGAGTTGTGTGAATCCAAACACTATCAAACACTTGAGTGAGTGTGAGTAGAAATACACTTGAGAGAGGAGAGAGAGAGAACGTTTTTGTCTCTAACCTTTGCCTTTGAGTTTGTTTTTTTGTGATAGGCGAAAAATCTCGAAAAGGTGAAAAACGGCCGGTTTTGCGGAAAAAAGGCGTCCGAACTCAGAATTACAATTGCTATACCTTTTCGAGAAGGGAAACGGGCCTCCGAGTGCAACTCACCGCTTCGCTTAACCTAAGGGCTTTTTTAGCCATCTGACACCGTTTCGGTCACGAAACCGACATTTTTATTACTTTCGGTTTTGCCTTTGAACATTTCGTTTTGTTATACCTTTGGACACTTGGTTTTGTTTGTTTCTTTGTTTGTTATGTAGTCCAACAGCAGGATGGCATCCGTCAATGGTAATGGGATCAATCTAGCCGACCCACGTATTGACCGCCTTGAAGCCCAATTCGCGGAGCTTCTAAGGAGACTACCTCCCGTCCCACCTGAACAAAGTCAAGGAGGAAGTAACCAGGGACCACCTCGTAGAGGCCGGGATAGGAGTAGGAGTGTGAATAGCCATGGGAGCAGAAACCAAGATAGACGCCGAGATAGAGACCGGAACAGAAACCGGGACCGTCGTCGACACGATGACTCGGAAGATGAAGAAAATCGTGATCACCGCAATAGGAGGCGTTACCGTGGATCAAAAGTGGATGTTCCAAACTTCACCGGAACTGTAGAAGCGGAGACCTACATTGAGTGGGAGATTAAGGCTGAACAAGTCTTCCGTTATTATGATTTTAACGAGTATGAAAAGATTGAAGCTGCTACTATTGATTTTGTTGATTTTGCTCTAACTTGGTGGCATGAAGAATTGGAATATGTGGAGGCACATCAACAGCCGCGCATCAACACCTGGTTTATACTCCGTAGAAGGATGCGTGCTCGGTTCATACCTTCGGATTACAAGCAACAATTGTTGCTCAAACTTGAAAGGCTACGTCAAGGTAACCGAACTCCAAACGAGTACCACAAAGAGTTGAGATCTCTCCTTCAGAGATCGGGAACCCGACAGTCCGATGACTATATCCTAGCCAAGTTCCTATCTGGGCTTAACCCCGATGTGTCCGAAATAGTTGAACAACTCCGACACACAAGCCTAACTGATGCCCTACACCATGCTACCCATGCCTATAATGTCATCAAAAAACGTAAGGCATCCGGATCAACAAGACGAGGGACAAGTCATGAATCCACTGAGCCCTCTCGCAATAATCGTCCTACCCACACAACTAGTTCATCTCCAACAGTAGTTCCAAAGGCCACCTCCGCCCCTAACCCTAGTATTCCACCAACTCCAAAAACGAGCCGGACTAGGGAAGTGAAGTTCTACAAGTGTTATGAGCATGGTCATTATGCCCGGGAGTGCCCGAATCCCCGTAAGGTTTTATTGAATGCATTTGGGGAAGAGGTCACCGAGAATCATGAATCCGAAGATAACTATGAAACAGTAGCTCCAATCATAGACGGTGTTGAAGTAGAAGCTCGTGCTCTTGTGGGAGATTTCTGCCTTGTCACAAAAAAGGCCCTACAAGCAAGCGAACTTGTTCCCGATGTCTCACAAAGGGAGAATCTCTTTAACACTCGTTGTTTAATTTCGGGACAATTGTTTACTGTTATTATTGATAGTGGGTCTTGCTGTAATATTGTTAGTCAAGAGGTCGTTGCACATCTAGGACTCAAAACGAAGGCGCACTCACAACCTTATTCACTCCAGTGTCTCAACACCAACGCTCCCCTCAAGTAAAGGAGCAATGTTTTGTTCACTTTGCCATCGGACCATACCAAGACGACGTTGTTTGTGATGTGCTTCCAATCACAGCTTGCCATCTCTTACTTGGGAGACCATGGCAGTTTGACCGAAGGGTGTTTCATGATGGTTACACCAACATATACTTCTTCGCCATGGCCGGGAAGAAAGTAAAACTCATGCCCCTCAGCCCATCCGAGATCATAGAAGACCACATGTGTAGAGAAATGAAGAGGTTGGAGAAAGTTGAGGCAGCAAGGACAAAGGGGAAGACTAAGATGGTTCTTGACCCCAAGACCCTACTCACCGCGCGGCTACACGATGCCCATCGAGCCCTACAAAGGGGGGATATTTGCTTCCTTCTTGTTTGTGTAACAGCTTTATCTACTAGGAAAGCTAATGATTTGTCTCTGCCTTCTTGAATTTCATGGCTACTTGAGGAGTTCAAGGAGATTATGCCCAAAGTGATTCCCCCGGGGCTACCCCCTATCCGAGGCATAGAACATCAGATTGACTTCATACCCGGATCAACCCTTCCAAATCGGCCCGCATATCGAGCAAACCCGGTGGAAACAAAGGAGCTACAAGCCCAAGTGGAGGACCTTTTGAGTAAGGGATACATTCGGGAGAGCTTGAGCCCATGTGCCGTGCATGTGCTATTGGTACCTAAGAAAGATGGGAGTTGGAGGATTTGCGTCGACTGTCGTGCCATCAACCAAATAACTGTAAGGTACCGACATCCTATTCCTCGTCTTGATGATATATTAGATGAATTTTTCGGTGCTACTCTTTTCTCTAAAATAGACCTTCGGAGTGGATATCATCAGATTAGGATGCATAAGGGTGATGAATGGAAAACTGCTTTCAAAACTAAGTATGGATTATATGAGTGGCTTGTAATGCCTTTTGGATTAACAAATGCACCTAGTACGTTTATGCGCCTAATGAACCATGTCCTACGTGATTTCTTAGGCAAATTTGTTGTGGTGTATTTTGATGACATCTTAGTTTATAGTCGGACGTTGGATGAGCATGTTGAACATTTGAGAAGTGTATTTCTTGTGCTTAAAGAACAACATTTGTTTGTAAACTTTAAGAAATGCCATTTTTGCTCGGAATCTGTGATTTTTTTGGGTTTTGTGGTAGGAAAGGAAGGCTTGCGAGTGGACGAAGAGAAGACCAAGGTGATAACACGATTTATGACTTAGATTTAGACACTCATTCAGATAGATTTTCCGCTCATTCATGCATGGTTTAGCATTAGTTCACGGCGTTTGCACTCAAATCACGTAATTTGTTGAGATAGACGTCTACTCGGGCTTTTGCTTGCTTTGTAGGTATTTTGGGAGATTTAAGAGCCTAATCGATACATCCGAGGATCATTCCTCGAGATGACACACTTCCGGACTCATTGGAATGCAAGCTAAGGGCTAAGGAGGACTCATGGAACCTTGCCAACACAAGCCATGCACCAAATCATGGCTTAACGAGCCTAGAAGAAGCCTCTGGAACAAACCACGGACTAGGCCCTTTCCACGGCCGTGATTATGCCCGTGATTCTTGCCAGGACCACATTGACAGCTGGCGACGATCTCTTCCATTGCTCTTGCATCCTAGTGGGTATTTAAAGTATTTTGCAGGCTGTAATTGAGGATCCTTCTCCTTTCTTTTGACCTATCTTCTTCCCCAAAACACATCTCCATTGTTGCTTCTCTTCCAAGCACCCATTAGGGGTGTTCTTGGAAGAGATTAGTGTAGATTCTCGTTTTAGAGTGAGATTAAAGTGGTTTTGAGAGAGGAGTTCATTGTTGACAACTTGGATTAGCTCTTGGAGCCTTGTAAGAATTTGGTAATTTCTATTCTATGCCTATAATGTCTTTTCTTTGGATTGTTCTTCATCATTTGACCATGACTTGCAAGCATGCTTTATATGTGGAGATTGATCTTGAAATGTATGTTGTTGGCTAGATCGATTGCGATTCTAGGGTAAGGAAAGAAGGGTTATGGCTAGGACTATGATAGGATGAACTTAGTTTTGCCCTTGGATGACTTGATTGCTTGGACGTAGCCTCTGTTGAAGTCCACGGATTGTTCTTGACAAACCACGGCCGTGGACTTGTTAGAACAAACCGTGATTCTCCCTGGTTCGATGGATCTAGCTTTAGTTAGTTAGAATGTTGAAATACTAGTGTTTGTTGAGCTAATTCTGTCCTAGGGTGACCTAGTGTTAGCAACTAAGTGTTTAGAAGAGACTTACCCGGTGATTCTTACTCTTAGATTCAAAAGATGACAAACCCTAGGTAGTGGTGAGCCTCACAAGCCGCCATTGGACTAAGTGTGCTAGGATAGTTGTTTAGGACTTCCCTTTCCGAGACTTACCCGGTAAGGATAGGATAGATCCCTAGGTGACAATCCGGTTTGTGTAGAATTCCTATCCTTAGGTTCTTAGAGACTTACCCGGTGATGAGACCTTAAGAATGGACTAGTGGACCATGAGACCTACCCGGTAATTGATCCCAATCTAGAAACGCTTAATCCCAACATATCATAGTTAACCCGAGGAATGAATAGATAGCTTGAGTCTATGCCACAACCGGATTTCCAAACTCTAGAATCCGCTTTGTTACTTCCATTCTCCTATCTTTTGTGTTAGTGTGTGTTTGTGTTGCTTGATTGTGTTCACATATTTGTGATCTTTGTTTGATCACCCAAAACCCTCCAAAAACATTGTGTTTTCCATTTTCTTTATCCCTCATCTTATCTTAGTCTAGATTTACACTATCTTTGATCATTGAATGACTTAATTTCACCTCAGTCCTTGTGTTCGACCTCGGAATACTTTCCTTTCTACAAACGACCCGTACACTGCGGGTTTCGCTAGGTAGTTTAGGATTTAGTTCGAGTTATAAATTTAAAGCTTTTTGTGCTACATCCTAGCGTGAACAAGTTTTTGGCGCCGTTGCCGGGGACTAGGTCAAGATTAAGTCATTTGTTTTTGATTGTTTTTAGTGTTTATCTTTCTTCTTACTTTTGATCTTGTGTTGTTTTTGTCTTTGCCTTTTCATGTTTGCCATGGACGGATTGTACCTCCAAGACGACCTTGACAACATGGAGTATGAGGAGTGGATGAAAGGCCAAGATCTAGGACCTCCATGAAGAGTTTGAGTATTGGGAGAAGTTCAATGTCTATCATGAGTCCCATGATCAAACTCACATGATTACATTACCTCATGAGGAATCTCACCATCAACTTCATGATGATCGACTAGAATCAATGCTAGAGAAAATGTTGAGGAAGATGGATGATCTAGAAAGCAACCTTGTTTCCATTTCTAGTTCCCACATGGAGCTTGAAGCGGAAGTATGTCATCAAGAGGAGGTTCACTATGAGGAGATCCAAGGATTGCCTGATTCAACCATAGCCAATAGAAGCCTTGAGGAAGAGTTGAATGAAGCTCGGGAGCAATTGAGGCTAAGGGATTTGGCCCTGAAGGAAGAAAGGAGATTGAATACCGAGAGAGAAGAACAAATGAGGAGGGAGATTGAGGAGATTAGGAATGCTCTTATACTAGGAGATCCTACCATTCTTCAAAGTTCACCTCCATCTCCTTCACCTTTAGAGGAGTGCAATGAAGTATACTCATCCCCGGACATCCTTGCCATCAACCCCGGAGCTATGCATGAAGAGCTCACTTGGAACGGATGCAACGGAGTGAACCACGGCCGTGGAGGACAAACCACGACCGTGGAAGGCTCTGTCGTGGTCCATCCTAAGCCAATCTCAGCTCCCTCCGACCCTTCCTTGCTTGCCCGGAGTACACACGAAGATTGGAGCCCTTTTCCTAAGGATTCTCCATTATTGAATGATGAAAGCAAGCATGATGGATCCATGATGGTTATGAAGTACTTCAATGAAGGATTCTTTCCAAGAATCGGCTTTCCTCGGATCATAGAGGATGAGGATGACAAGCGTTTCACCGGAGTGACCGCGGAGTATAAATTGGCTAAGTATGGGGTGGCATCTATGGTTGCAACTCCATACTATCATCAAGGAAGCGGTGATGAAGGAGTCTACTACTCACCGGTGAAGAGAGAACTTAAAGCTTATTTGGGCATCAAGTGGCCCTTGCTTGTCATCATGGATTCCGGAAAGAGATAGTTGCTTGGACTCCTCAAGCAAACCATGGTATTCGAGGTGGATTGACATATCCACGGAGTTTGGTCAAGCTAATGACCTAAAAGAAGCGCTTAATGGGAGGCAACCCATTGGTACAACTCTTTCCCTTTTCTCTTTTGTTTTTGCTTTTCTTTTTGCTTTTGGGCATCAAGTGGCCCTTTCTGATTTGTTTCGGAAATAATCGGAAGAAAATTTTCGGGTATTACATCAATCCCCCCTTAACAATAAGTTTCGTCCCGAAACTTAGGGTAAGACAATCCTGATCGGCCTTTAAGGCACTAAACGGGTGTATCTGATCACTGCACAAAAGTCTCATCGTTTCCACATCTAAGTATCACGCACATCAAGGTTATCAAAAGCACGCATCACTGACTAAGCACTAAATCATTAAATAAACAAGTAGTCAAACAATATCACACATACAAAGTCAATCCCTAACTCGTCACTCCTGAGGTTACAACTATCGCTACGTAGGTCTTTGAAAGGTTACATCCTTTAATATCCCCTATATCTTAGGTATCCTTATCGGCTTTTCATAAAACCACTGAATCTTAACTCTTTTCAGGTACTTAAATCACAAGCGCCTGCTTCCACGTTCTAGAGTGGTTACCGGCTATCTCACCGGTATCATCCGGCTCAACTGTTTGATCCTCTAATCTGATAACCTAACTCGTGTCTGGTAGGTATCCCTCCCACTGAAATTCTCAAACTTAGTTCCCAAACTTAATCTCCGTGGAAAACTAAAGCTACACCCTCCCATAGGGTGAGGAATACTAGTCCATCAGTCACTGCTAAACCGCTTTAAAATTTCAAATGGTTACCTTACACAACTCATTCCAGATCCTTTGATGACCTTACGGAAAATAATCTATTCAACTTTCTTCCCTTCGTTATGACCGCTTGCTTCCAGTCTTCTGAAAAGGTTTTGACTACCATATTGTAACACCCCAAATTCTGAGAACTCGGGGAGCTACTGGTTAGGACCTCACAATGGGTCCCGACCTTAGTTTGACAACAATTTAACTTAGATCTTACGACAAGGCACAAAAGTATTTAAAACATTTGAAAACTTTAAACAATATATACATGAAGAATGTATCAGCCTTACAAAGCAAAGGTACTAAAATGACACATAAGAAGAACAGAAGACATCCCGTCCCCAACTAAATATGTACGTGGACCCGGCTGACCATTCCCTCCGGATCTCTCTACAACTGTCTTAACCTGCAAGACATCTACAAGCGGTATAAAACCGTTAGCTAACATTCTATGCATAAGTATAAAGGTAAAAGCACAAACACACAACATACACAATCAACATGCAACACTCAATCCTTTTATTATCTTTAATTAGGTGATCGTATATTACTAATGATACTTATTTTGTGACACGAGGGATTCCCAAACCTCGCCCCTGTCCCCGTTTACCAACGCGGAATGGTACTAATGCATTTGACCGTCTACCGGACTGAGCTGGTCGCAAGGAACCTCCTAGACTCTCGCAAGAGCTAGGCAGATGATGTCACGACCCGTTATCATACACTTGGGTCAATTACGTAAATAATAGAGTCGGCCTAATTCGGTTTCGTTGTTTATCATAACTAGCAAACACCACTCATACACATTACACTCATACAAGAAAGCCAGCTAAGTAAGTCCGTGGACTTAGCTGAATTAGATCTCGACTTTCTAATTCGCAAATCGATCTGGATAGTAGGAATTCAGTGGCCTGTCAAAGGAGGCAAGTGTGTCAGCACACTTTCTAGGTGATTAGAAGTCTAAGACTTCTAAGATAGTAGGTCTTAATAAACGGAATTGATTAAAGTATGAATTTATGGTAAAATGACTATTTTACCCTTGGTCTCGAAACTTCCGAAAATTCCCTAATTCATGCCTAAACTCTTATTTGAGACTAAAGATTCATATTCTAACTCCTAAAGGTAAGTTTGGTTATAAACTGACAATTTACCCATTTCCTTATTTTCGAAAAGATCGTTAAGGTCCAACTTCAACATCAAATAAGAAATTCGAATAAACTTATAAAAATTCCGAAATAATTATCTAGATCATCTATGATATCTTATCTACTCCTAGGAGCAAGAATTTCTTAAAACTGTTCACCCTTCACTTCTACAAAAATTCCAAAGTTGGTTACAACACTTGAAGTTTCCTATACTTAGCCAAAATCTGAGTACACTTTGAAAAATCATTACTCCTAAACCACTCACTGGATTTATCCCAAATTTTGATATGTTCTACTATAAAATCTTATCTATAATATATCCAAAATTCAGCCGCAAAGGAGATCAAAATCCTATTTAAAACTATCTCACAAAACCGAATTTCAGCACAACAGAAAAACTGCTTACGACTCAATCTTTGAAAAATCATAAATCCCAAACCACTCGCTGGATGCCTCTCAAATTTTAATACGTTCTACAACAATATGTAAACTATATCATATCAAAAATTCAAGCCCAACGGATATCAAGAGCTTATTCAAAACCATCTCACAAAACAGCATCACTTGCTGTTTTCCCCAACACTCAGCACATATATAAAAACTGCATGAGGAGTCCACTTTGCAACATCATAACTCTCAAACCGTAACTCCGATTCTTCCCAACTTTCAGTATGATCTACTATATACTACTGACTACAACATATCCAAAATTCAGCAACAAATGAGGAGTACAACTTACTCAAATCTTGACCCAAAGTTGACTGTTTTCCAATTCCGAACTGAAGAAAACTAAAATTATTTACAGCAGTCCTTGTTTCTACTTAGAGATCTTTAGTGCAGAAACAGCCTATTCTATGTTTAGCCTAACCCCACATCTACCTTACTCAGCCATCTACTGCATACACACTATACATCACCAAGGTATTATGATTGAAGGTTGTGTCAACTCACTGCAACAATGAAGGCACATCAGCGGTTGATCCACGAGCAAACCCGGCGCTGAACTCGGTTGGATGTAGGTTGCGACAGGGCCGTTCTTCGATCGCAGCAGGCTGAGCAACCGGTCCGCTTCTGTCTCGTACCCGCTAGAGGCGTGAAGCTGCTTGGAGCGCATAGGCAAAGATCCCGCGTCGAGTGCAGAAGGTTGAGGTAAGGTCCCGGGGTGTTTGCTGTTTGCAGAGGGCTGGATGCGGCGTTGGGCGTGACAACACCAGGCGGGTGGTTGCTGTTTGCAGAAGGCTGCGTGATTCTCCTGGGTTCCCGGCGAAGGCGAGGTGGCATTCACGGCGACGTCCTCGACTCAGGGGTGCTGGCGGCTGAGCAGAAGAGAGGTGGGAGATGGTATCGGTTTACAGAAGCGTGAAGTGGTTGTGCGGTAGAGAGGATTTGACGAGAATACGCAGCAGCCAGGTTAGGGAAATTAGGTTTAGGTTAATTAATAGTGATTAGGGTAAAGGTTAAAGGTTGGGCCGGAAATTGATATCTACTGGGCCTTATCCGATGGGCTTGCTCATCCAACTAGATGCTGGGCTACAAGTGAGTCATTAATTGGTACGGAACTACTCTTCGAGTTTTTTTTTTAAACGCAAGGAACTACTATTCAGGTTACATATTTATCATTTTATGTGAATTAAGGTTACATAAAATGATAGAATTTAAATTTGTATAATATTATCTAAAATGAAGAAAGGTTAGCGAATCGGAATCCGGCTTAACCCGTTATTATGCGGAATAAAATTTTCCCGATATTACATCAGTGCCCCTTTAAATAAGTTTCGTCCCGAAACATAAAAGAAGGCAACATAAAGACGAAGTCTATGCAAAAGAAATAAAGCGCCGGAACAAGTCATAATCACTCAAGTTCTGATTTGTTTCGGAAATAATCGGAAGAAAATTTTCGGGTATTACATCAATCCCCCCTTAACAATAAGTTTCGTCCCGAAACTTAGGGTAAGACAATCCTGATCGGCCTTTAAGGCACTAAACGGGTGTATCTGATCACTGCACAAAAGTCTCATCGTTTCCACATCTAAGTATCACGCACATCAAGGTTATCAAAAGCACGCATCACTGACTAAGCACTAAATCATTAAATAAACAAGTAGTCAAACAATATCACACATACAAATTCAATCCCTAACTCGTCACTCCTGAGGTTACAACTATCGCTACGTAGGTCTTTGAAAGGTTACATCCTTTACTATCCCCTATATCTTAGGTATCCTTATCGGCTTTTCATAAAACCACTGAATCTTAACTCTTTTCAGGTACTTAAATCACAAGCGCCTGCTTCCACGTTCTAGAGTGGTTACCGGCTATCTCACCGGTATCATCCGGCTCAACTGTTTGATCCTCAAATCTGATAACCTAACTCGTGTCTGGTAGGTATCCCTCCCACTGAAATTCTCAAACTCAGTTCCCAAACTTAATCTCCGTGGAAAACTAAAGCTACACCCTCCCATAGGGTGAGGAATACTAGTCCATCAGTCACTGCTAAACCGCTTTAAAATTTCAAATGGTTACCTTACACAACTCACTTCCAGATCCTTTGATGACCTTACGGAAAATAATCTATTCAACTTTCTTCCCTTCGTTATGACCGCTTGCTTCCAGTCTTCTGAAAAGGTTTTGACTACACACTCAAGCCAAAGGTCTTGGACATCCACCAACACTTACCAAGTACCCAATGCTCTTCGCATCACGACCCAATTGGTCTTGTAATTTAATGTTACTCAGTCATCTTATTCCTCCGGTAAGGAATCGTCGCCTTTACCCTTTTCTGGTCTACACTTGGGGCAACTAAGAATCAAATCTAGTGGCCATCCTCTTTGTTCACTTGACATTATTATATTATTTATAGATCTCTAATATATTGTTAGCTCAAATTTAGGCTTCTCACGCATTTTCCAAGATCCTAAGTAAAATATAATATGTCCGAAATGACGGCCTTAGACACAAAGTGATCTCATATCACCGTTATTTGATAATAACTACTCAATAAATGTTAACATACCATCAGCAGTGCACTCTTTTGTCCACCGTTGTTACTAGCCCGATAGTATCCCTCTAACTCAAAATGCAACTCGGGTATATTCCGATATAACATTAAACATAAAATCTACTCCGAGATTATGCTTTCTTTAAGCACGGTTACTAGGTTGTAAGTATACTCATGTCGCTTCTCTTTCTTATGTATCTTGGACTCAGAATGGTAGTTACTCACTTTGATCTTTCTAGTGTAGACCATGCACAATACTTTTATTACATCGTAAATTCTTTCCTAATCCATCCCGAAAACTCACTCTAGAGTATTCCATTAGTATGAAATTCCAAAACTACTTGTCTGGCCACATGTAGCAAAGCCGTCACTCTTCACTCGGATCCATAATAGGGTATCAGTCTCCTTCTATTACCTCTACATGCACATAAGTTTTCGTACAATATTTTTAGTAACTCCACATAGCCTATCTCACGTTCCTTCCAACTAGAATGCATTTCACAAACTATCACCATCTTAAACTCGACACGACATCCCTCAACACCCTTGAGCTTCTTGCTCTGTGGGTTAGGACTCACCATGCTTCCGCTGCGCTACTCTGATTATTTTGTTGTTCCCCGTAATCATAAGGGCGTGTACTGACAGTCCAAAATGATTAACCGGATGAAGTACAAAGTACTTTCCTTACTTTGTCTTCTTGAAATAAAATCATGATTGGAAAACAACCATATTCCGTTTATTTCCTTACTTCTTTTAACACGGGTCCAAACTACTAGACTCGACCGGAGTTTGATCTTAACCAGCCAAGAAGTAACCTCTAACACGATTCTCTATACCCTTAGTTGTTTAAGAAGATTGTTGTTGCATACTTGAGGAAATCATTCCAAGCGTCGGTAAAACTACCCCATAACTCCACAATCACAATTATCTTTTCTTAACGGTATATAACTCGTCAATACCAAACAACACTATCCTCAGCTAACATCGGTCAGTCTATAGTTGACTCATCTCAGTATCCCGAACTTACTCTTCTCATACCCCGTCTGGTATTAAAATTCTTTGTTACGCATCACCTACTCAATTAATTCTTTTATACTTCTTTAGTTCGTCTTATCTTTCACTCTTTTGCTTCCTTTGGGACAACTCTCTTTCTCAAGTCTCACTGTGCCATTCGCCTAACGTCAAAAGTCGTTCTTAACACTCCACGATAGATGGTAAGCGTCTTGTAGTTCCAATGACTTTTAATTGCCTCCCAATTGTAGTCCTTTTACAGGGACCGTTTGTGTTGATGACTTATGCTCTGTTATAAATGGGGGTTACCTTGGACTCTTGAGTCCACCACACGATTCTCACAAGCACAGGTTCCTTAATCGGCGTTGTTTGTAATATTTCCTTCCAAATCTCTATTGACTATGCTACGGGGTTTCGATCCTTTCGATACTGGCGTTGTGATTCCTCTTAGAATTCTTATCTTTAAAGAAGACAAAACGTCTCCCGGCTCGTGAAGTCTACCTTTCGCTCTTACATTAAGTTGTAAGTCTCCATTCCGTGTTACTTGTGACTTGTCAAAATTTCCTTAGCTAGTAGGTAAACAGTTGCTCATAAAAATCCTTTTATACTTCTTTAGTTCTTCTACCTTCCACCCTTCCACTTCTTATGGGCTAACTCCATTTCTCTAGTCCGATTGTGTCATTCATCTGGCATAAATAGTCGTTTCCAGTTTCCACGATAGCTTGCAAGCGTCTTTGAAATTCTTATGGCCATAATGATCATCCACTTGCAGTTCCTTTTTCATGGACCATCTATGTTGATAGCTTAGGTCCCGTGATAATTCGGGTTACCCTTGACTCTTGAGTCTAGCATGGCCATTCTCCCATACAGATTTCTCCACTACAGTTAGTGGTAATATTGCCTTCATGAAACTCCGTTGACCCTGCTACAGGCTTCCATTCTTTAGATATTGGCGTCGCGATTTCTTTCAAACTACTTATATCTCTAAGGAGGTCAAACCTCCCCACGCTTGTCGGTTCTGACTTTTCGCTTTTACACTCAATTGTAGGTCTTCATTCCGTGCACCTTAGATTCTCGCACCCGGATTGACACTTTGTCTATTCTGGTTTCTCATGCCCATAATGGTCTATGGGGCATCCGCCTCGATGGTAATGTCCTTGATTCTGCAATCTTGGTTGTACTCAATTCTACTTGTCTCGTTCCAATATTATTATCTCTACTCCGCACTCTTGTAGTCTCTTGCATGGTTCTTATAATTCATCTCTCGGCTTCATACAACCAAGTCCCTTGTATGACCTTCTATTTCTTCTATCTGAGTTGACTCAAGAATTTCTTCCTCATCCGATTGTGCTTGTGGTAACAATTATCTTCACAACTTTACTTCCTTGCTCCCTTGTTGTTTGTATACTTTGTAAGGATCTCCAAGCAGCCTACCCGAGTATAATACTCAATTCAGGGTTCGATTTCATTGCCTCGTGTTGAAAACTCTTCAAGTCCGCTACCGATTTATAATGAGACGATAATCGCTTCATTATATCACAACTAAAGGATACAAAATATCCTTTAGGATACTAACATGCTATACATATACATATATATAATCATACATTAGAACATATCGATATAAGTCTATATACTAACTAACACACCTATCATTATAAGTTGCAGAGATCCACGGAGAGCGATGGTAGTCCGACGTACTACTAACCCACAACCCGACTATGCTCGTGTAAAAACATAAATCCGTTTTGAAAATTTTAGACCCCTTTCGGGTTCTAGTTATTTTATACAATCGGTCTTTCAGAAGATTTCAAGTGCCATTGTTGCCAACCCAGAGCTCTGATACCATATTGTAACACCCCAAATTCTGAGAACTCGGGGAGCTACTGGTTAGGACCTCACAATGGGTCCCGACCTTAGTTTGACAACAATTTAACTTGGATCTTACAACAAGGCACAAAAGAATTTAAAACATTTGAAAACTTTAAACAATATATACATGAAGAATGTATCAGCCTTACAAAGCAAAGGTACTAAAATGACACATAAGAAGAACAGAAGACATCCCGTCCCCAACTAAATATGTACGTGGACCCGGCTGACCATTCCCTCCGGATCTCTCTACAACTGTCTTAACCTGCAAGACATCTACAAGCGGTATAACACCGTTAGCTAACATTCTATGCATAAGTATAAAGGTAAAAGCACAAACACACAACATACACAATCAACATGCAACACTCAATCCTTTTATTATCTTTAATTAGGTGATCGTATATTACTAATGATACTTATTTTGTGACACGAGGGATTCCCAAACCTCGCCCCTGTCCCCGTTTACCAACGCGGAATGGTACTAATGCATTTGACCGTCTACCGGACTGGGCTGGTCGCAGGGAACCTCCTAGACTCTCGCAAGAGCTAGGCAGATGATGTCACGACCCATTATCATACACTTGGGTCAATTACGTAAATAATAGAGTCGGCCTAATTCGGTTTCGTTGTTTATCATAACTAGCAAACACCACTCATACACATTACACTCATACAAGAAAGCCAGCTAAGTAAGTCCGTGGACTTAGCTGAATTAGATCTCGACTTTCTAATTCGCAAATCGATCTGGATAGTAGGAATTCAGTGGCCTGTCAAAGGAGGCAAGTGTGTCAGCACACTTTCTAGGTGATTAGAAGTCTAAGACTTCTAAGATAGTAGGTCTTAATAAACGGAATTGATTAAAGTATGAATTTATGGTAAAATGACTATTTTACCCTTGGTCTCGAAACTTCCGAAAATTCCCTAATTCATGCCTAAACTCTTATTTGAGACTAAAGAGTCATATTCTAACTCCTAAAGGTGAGTTTGGTTACAAACTGACAATTTACCCATTTCCTTATTTTCGGAAAGATCGTTAAGGTCCAACTTCAGCATCAAATAAGAAATTCGAATAAACTTATAAAAATTCCGAAATAATTATCTAGATCATCTATGATATCTTATCTACTCCTAGGAGCAAGAATTTCTTAAAACTGTTCACCCTTCACTTCTACAAAAATTCCAAAGTTGGTTACAACACTTGAAGTTTCCTATACTTAGCCAAAATCTGAGTACACTTTGAAAAATCATTACTCCTAAACCACTCACTGGATTTATCCCAAATTTTGATATGTTCTACTATAAAATCTTATCTATAATATATCCAAAATTCAGCCGCAAAGGAGATCAAAATCCTATTTAAAACTATCTCACAAAACCGAATTTCAGCACAACAGAAAAACTGCTTACGACTCAATCTTTGAAAAATCATAAATCCCAAACCACTCGCTGGATGCCTCTCAAATTTTAATACGTTCTACAACAATATGTAAACTATATCACATCAAAAATTCAAGCCCAACGGATATCAAGAGCTTATTCAAAACCATCTCACAAAACAGCATCACTTGCTGTTTTCCCCAACACTCAGCACATATATAAAAACTGCATGAGGAGTCCACTTTGCAACATCATAACTCTCAAACCGTAACTCTGATTCTTCCCAAATTTTAGTATGATCTACTATATACTACTGACTACAACATATCCAAAATTCAGCAACAAATGAGGAGTACAACTTACTCAAATCTTTACCCAAAGTTGACTGTTTTCCAATTCCGAACTGAAGAAAACTAAAATTATTTACAGCAGTCCTTGTTTCTACTTAGAGATCTTTAGTGCAGAAACAACCTATTCTATGTTTAGCCTAACCCCACATCTACCTTACTCAGCCATCTACTGCATACACACTATACATCACCAAGGTATTATGATTGAAGGTTGTGTCAACTCACTGCAACAATGAAGGCACATCAGCGGTTGATCCACGAGCAAACCCGGCGCTGAACTCGGTTGGATGTAGGTTGCGACAGGGCCGTTCTTCGATTGCAGCAGGCTGAGCAACCGGTCCGCTTCTGTCTCGTACCCGCTAGAGGCGTGAAGCTGCTTGGAGCGCATAGGCAAAGATCCCGCGTCGAGTGCAGAAGGTTGAGGTAAGGTCCCGGGGTGTTTGCTGTTTGCAGAGGGCTGGATGCAGCGTTGGGCGTGACAACACCAGGCGGGTGGTTGCTTTTTGCAGAAGGCTGCGTGATTCTCCTGGGTTCCCGGCGAAGGCGAGGTGGCATTCACGGCGACGTCCTCGACTCAGGGGTGCTGGCGGCTGAGCAGAAGAGAGGTGGGAGATGGTATCGGTTTACAGAAGCGTGAAGTGGTTGTGCGGTAGAGAGGATTTGACGAGAATACGCAGCATCCAGGTTAGGGAAATCAGGTTTAGGTTAATTAATAGTGATTAGGGTAAAGGTTAAAGGTTGGGCCGGAAATTGATATCTATTGGGCCTTATCCGATGGGCTTGCTCATCCAACTAGATGCTGGGCTACAAGTGAGTCATTAAATGGTACGGAACTACTCTTCGAGTTTTTTTTTTAAACGCACGGAACTACTATTCAGGTTACATATTTATCATTTTATGTGAATTAAGGTTACATAAAATGATAGAATTTAAATTTGTATAATATTATCTAAAATGAAGAAAGGTTAGCGGATCGGAATCCGGCTTAACCCGGTATTATGCGGAATAAAATTTTCCGGATATTACACCTATCTTGTGTTTGTGTTTGCTTGTTTGTGTTGCTAGCTTAGTTGTTTGTTAATCTTGTATGATTTGTGATCCTTGATTTATCACAACAAAACCAATTCAAAAACATTGAGATTTTCTATCTTTATTTCTTTCTCTTTTCTCAAACTAGGTCTACACTATCCTTAGTCACTATTTGATTCAATTTCACCTTAGTCTTTGTGTTCGACCTCAAAATACTATCCTTACTACAGAACGACCCATACATTTTGGGTTCGCTAGGACTTAGGAAAAATATATCGAGTTATAAATTTAAGACTTTTGTGTGCATATCAGTTCTAGCGTAACAAGTTTTTGGCGCCGCTGTCGGGGACTAGGTCTAGATTGAGTCATTGTTTGTGATTGTTTATAGTGTAGGTGTTTCTTATTGCTTTTGATCTCGTTTGGTTTGTGTCTTTGATTTTTCAGGACATCTCGCACTCTTTAGGTGTATGCAAAGATCTCGTGGCAAGGATTTAGCTCCATTCGATCCCGAACCGGAGAAAACCCTTAAAGCTAGATCTAAGAGCATTAGAAAGGAGAAGGAGATGGCCGCAAGAGATCTTCAAGCTGAGTTTGATGAAGCCTTAGAGCAAATTAGGCTAAGGGATGAAGCCTTGGAGAATGAGAGGAGACTTGCCAATGAGAGGCAAGAAGCAACTAGGAGGGAGATTGAAGAGATTAGGCAAGCTCTTGTGCAAAGAGAGCTTAATCCTCAACAACCTCCACCTCCACCACAACCGCAGCCGGCGGTTAATATTCGGGTTATGCCAATTGCTATTGAGGAGCCACAAACGTTAGGGCAACGTATGGATCTGGCACAAAGAGTGCACCGTCCGGGTGTGAACTTAGGAGATCCCGCAGCCGATGATTAAGAGCTCCGCCCTCAAGTTCTACAAATGATCCGGCATAATCAATTTGGAGGGATGGAAGGAGAGTCTCCTCATCAACACTTGATGAACTATGAGATTTTGATGGAGACTCTAAGGCCGCCTAGATTGGAGAACAACAACCATAAGCTTAGGGCTTTTTCCTTCTCACTTAAGGATAAAGCCTTGACTTGGTACCAATCCATTCCACTAGGACGTGTGAGTACTTGGGAGGAGATGACAACCGAGTTCTTGACTAAATTCTTCCCGCCTTCCAAGACTACCGAGCTAAGAGGGAAGATCAATGCCTTCGTGATGAAGGATAGAGAAAGCCTATTCAAATCTTGGGAGAGGTTCAAGGACCTCCTCCTAGATTGTCCACACCATGGTATACCGAAGATAGAGCTATTGGAGATCTACTTCAAAGGGCTTGATGAGGATAGCCAATTCAAGCTTCAATCGCTTTCCGGTGGAAGATTCATGGAAATATCTCTTAGTCCATCTTGGGGGCGCCAGCTTGCTTCCGCAGCTGCGTTTTCTTCACCAGTAGGTTCCTTCCTCCTTTCCTCTTTGTTTCTTATTTTGACCTTATGTTGTTGCTTAGCTAGAAGCATGTTTAGGTTAGACCTAGGACTTATGAGAATACCATTTAGTGGCTTGAACCTAGGTGCCCTTAAATCATTAGTGATCTTGTGTGTGTGAAGGCCTTGTGGTCTCTGTTCCATCTTACCCTCTTAGTCCAGCTTGGTTGTGCACTTAATCTCTCTTGGGTTGTGGGTTGTTGTTCCCTCCTACCCTTGCTTATCTTGTACTTGACCTCCTAAAGGTTTAAGAGAGTCTTCCTAGCTTCTAGTTGTGAACCCCTTGTTTGGTTTTAGCTTTGGAGAGACTTGGAGTGTGTTATGAGTTGTTGTTGACATGTATATCTTGTTGTTCAGGCTTTGGTTTTCCTTTCCGGAAAGTGTGATCGTTGGTTTGATTAGCTTGAGACGAGGTAAGTCCTCGGACTTACTTAGCCGCTTTTATGCCTTATTTGGATGTATATGGTGGTATGTGTTTACCGCTTTTAAGCATGAAAATGGATTAGGATTTACTTGACCTTGTTTATTGGCCCATCGTTACTACTATTATTATTATTATTCGGCGGTGACATCACCGCTCAGTTTCCTGAGGGAGACTGGGGGGATCTCTACGACCATGCCATACACGGTATACGGGCAGGCTTCTTTATCACTCCCTCAGGGTATACGGGTTTGGCGCCGCCACACTCCCGTTGGTGACACGGGGACAGAGGCGAGAGTTATAAGACTCTCGTGTCATACTTGAAACAAATGAATTAGATATGGAATAACCTAAAACGATATTATGGAATTAATGTTCATGTTGTGTGCTTTGTGTTCTCATGTGTGTGCTTGTGCCATATTATTCTTATAATGCATAGAATGTGAGCTAACGGTTTAAAACCGTTTTGTGTAGATGCCTTGCAGGTTAGGGATGCCGCCGAGTGAAGTGGAAGAGTGGACAGACGAGTGGTCTCCGTACATTATGGACGGGGATGTTTTTGGGGGTTTCTTTGTTTTGTCGGATTATGTCTCGTGTACGTTTGGATTCCTTTACTTTTATGTCGTTTTGTGGACTTCGCTGAGTGTTCGCCACTTAGCGTGCGTGCAAATAAGCTTTAAATTTATAAAACTAGAATCAAGCAAGCGAACCCGCAGTGTACGGATCGACGTAGTTAATTAAGCAAGAATTCCTGAGTATCGAACACAGGTATTTGGGGGGAACAAATTCAGTTTGTAAATTGTCAAGCAAGTAAATGTATGAGCTTTGCAAATATTGGGAAAACAGCAACCCTAAAGATCCAGGTGTCTAATTGTGGCAATCGATTCAAGATATACTAAAGAACTAAAGACAGAGTTAAGAGTTGCAAAGGTATGCTAAGGTAAAGCAATGTACGGTGAAGTTCCAAGGCTTTATATGACTTATCTAGAAATACTCTCTATAAAGGTTGTTGAGGCTTCAGTACAGAAAGGATCTAAAGACAAGAATTAATCTCAAATACCCAAACTTGTAACCCAAGGATCAAGACTAACTAAACCGATTAAGGTTGTGACACTCGAAATCGAAGTAGAGGTTGTTGAGGCTTCACTACTACCTAGAAAAGGGTAAACCTAGACTAGATTAACGCTAATCTTTAACCTTGGATCAAAGTAAAAGCAAAGTTCGTAAACTAGGGTAAATTACGGGTGGATCTTGAGTTCCACGGCCGTGGAACCTCAAGAACAGGCCGTGATTCTGGCTCGTCGGCGAAATCTCTCTAACTCTCAGGATCCAATCTGTTTACGATCGATCTATCATCATCTAAGCCACAACTATCAACCCTTCACCTTAGAATTTCTAAAGGGTTTTAGCCAACAACAATCATTATGATATCAAATTCAAGATTTAGAAGAATGAAAGATGAAAACCTTCGAAAACCTTCAATAAACTTCAAATCAATCTCAAATCCACAAACAAGAGTATAATGTATATCAGATTTGGAATAACACAAACCAATCACAATCCTTGATAAGAACGAAGAGTGGGATGTCAATCCGTCTTCTAATCAAACCTAAGGACAAAGCGCAACTTCCAAATCTTCAAGCCTTTGCAATTCTCCGTTGCAAAATGGCAATCTCCGCACGTCCAACTGGAACCCTAGGCACGTGCAAGCAAGCGTAAGCGAAGGTGCCGAAATCTCCCTCCTTCAGTCCTTTTATAGGGAAAGATAGAATAAACATCCGGCCCATGTGCGTAGACAATGTGTCTATATTTTATTCGTCAAAAGATTGCCTAAATCACGGTTTTAGGGAATTCCACGCCCGTGGTTTAGAGCGTGGAATTGGATTACAGTTCTTCACAACTTCCACGACCGTACTTTATACCGTGTAACTCTCTAGAATGCTCCACGCTCATGTTGCCAAGTTCCACGGCCGTGGTTTAGAGCATGGACTTCATTACGGCCGTGTTTTAGAGCGTGGAAGCATAGGTTGCTCGTAACTCCCTTTGTTTCGGGTGATTCCTCATCTTAGCATCTTCATTGGATTCTTTGTGGTGTCCTCAATCCTTGGATGTGCTCAATCCATCTCCATCCTCTCATAATTCGTTCGGTTTTAGCTCTTATTCGCCTACAATCAACACATAGCTTATGTAGACCTCTATATCGACAATATAGACAAACTAGCTCACAATTGCTTCAATGCTTTATCAATGAACACTATAATGGATGAAAAACATCTAGAAAACGTGTCTAAAATATCACAATATTTCATGCTAACAAAATACCCCATACTTGCCACTTGCTTGTCCCCAAGCAAGGTCTTTCAAAAGCTTTAAAACTCAAGTTAGGATGAAATATGGTTGCACTCTAAAAAACAAAACGTATTTTAAGTAAATGTGCTTCTAGTCGATTGATCATTCTCAAACCTCTCTTCATTCATTCATAAGACTCTCATATACATAACCAAAGAGTAAAGAGGAAAGAAAACTCATGAATTGATCAAACTTCCATGTAAGCATCATAACCTTCAAACATTATCAAAATCAATCATAAGAAACTTCAATTTAGATCACCAAGTCATATAACTTTCTCTTGATCTTAAGGACTTTCAAGTAAGGTCTAGAATGCGGAAAGGGAGAGGAAATTATAAGAAATGTGGTGCATGAATCCGGGAAAGTGGATAACTAACTCTTTTCTTTTTCTCTTGCGGTTTTGCATCACTTTCAACTTAGAGCTTTGCTCTCTTCTCTTGCACATAATTTTGCGACTTTACTTTTGGAGTTATGGACAGAGGTGCACAAAAAACGAAGCCTAGGAGATTGGCGGTTCTCAATTTTTGCGAGATGCCTCAAACCCTTGATGCACATACCATAATCCATTAGAAATATCGCTCAATCCGACTTTGGCAAGACACAAACACCCGGCTATGTGAATGGTGCCGAGTTACTCATCGTCATGATTGACTTCCCCAAACCTATAAGTTCTTTCTATTCTTTGAATGCAAAAATTTTGCTTTCATGGCTCTCCCACATCAAACATGCCAATATCAACTCCTCCAAATTCCTGGATAGGTAAGGGAGGCCATTATTTCATTGAGGAGCTAAATGATCAAAGAAAGAAGAAAGAAAATTGAATTGCCTTAATCATTTCAAAAAGAAGTATAAGAACTTATCATGTGATTTCAACCTTGATTTCTCAATATGATTTAGGTAACATTCTTCACATTATGAAACTTGCAAAAGAGGAATAATTAACTCATTCAATTTCTTTTCAATTCACTATTTGTTTAAGCATGCAATTGTCATCAAAACTCAATTCACAAGTAGTGATTATCATAGAAATCATCTCAATCCTTAGAGGCACAAAATTTTCAAAATTTTTCTATTTTTTATGGGTTTTTCAAAAGCTTTTTCATGCAATGCGATAATGAAACGTGTAACAATGGAATGAAACATGCAAGGTGTTCTCGATCAAAGCAAGCAAAGAAAACTCATGAAGTGATCAAACTTCCATGTAAGCATCATAACCTTCAAACATTATCAAAATCAATCATAAGAAACTTCAATTTTGATCACCAAGTCATATAACTTTCTCTTGATCTTAAGGACTTTCAAGTAAGGTGTAATACCCCAAATTCTGAGAACTCGGGGAGCTACTGGTTAGGACCTCACAATGTGTCCCGACCTTAAGTTGACAACAATTTTACTTGGATCATACAACAAGGCACAAATGTATTTAAAACAATTTCAAAACATATTATTTTTAATGTATAAATGTACGCATGTGACAGCCTTACAAAACATATATATAGATATATAGCATGCATGTCGTATGAGAGACCCCCTGTCCCCATCTAATGAATACGTGGGCCCGGCTAACCATCCGTTCTGGATCTCTCTGCAACTGTCTATCTCTACAAATCTACAACGCGGATAAATCCGTTAGTTAACATTCTATGCATAAGTATAATGGTAAAAGCACAAACACACAACATACACAATCAACACGCAACACTCAATCCTTTTATTATCTTCAATTAGGTGATAGGTCATTACTAATGATACTTATTTGTGACACGAGGGATTCCCAAACCTCGCCCCTTGTCCCCGTTTACCAACGCGGAATGGTACTAATGCATCTGACCGTCTACCGGACTGGGCTGGTCGCAGGGAACCTCCTAGACTCTCGCAAGAGCTAGGCAGATGATGTCACGACCCATTATCATACACTTGGGTCAATTACGTAAATAATAAAGTCGGCCTAATCCGGTTTCGTTGTTTATCATAACTAACAAACACCACTCATACACATTACACTCATACAAGAAGCAAGCTAAGTAAGTCCGGGGACTTACCTGAATCAGATCTCGACTTTCTAATTCACAAATCGATCTGTACAGTAGGAATTCAGTGGCCTGTCAAAGGAGGCAAGTGTCAGCACACTTTCTAGGTGATTAGAAGTCTAAGACTTCTAAGATAGTAGGTCTTAATAGAACGGAATTGATTACAATATTAATTTATGGTAAAATGACTATTTTACCCTTGGTCCCGAAACTTCCAAAAATTCCATATATCATGCCTAAACTCTTATTTGAGACTAAAAAGTCCTATTCTAACTCCTAAAGATGAGTTTGGTTACAAACTGGCAATTTACCTATTTTCCTATTTTCCGAAAGATCGTTAAGGTCCATCTTCGGCATCAAATAAGAAATTCGAATCAACATATAAAAATTCCGAAATAATTCTCTAGATCATCTATGATACCTCCTCTACTCCTAGGAGCAAGAATTTCTTAAAACTGTTCACCCTTCACTTCTACAAAAATTTCTAAAGTTGGTTACAACACTTAACAAACAACACACTGTCTTAACTTTGAAAAATCATAACTCCTAAACTACTCGCTGAATTTATCCCAAATTTTGATATGTTCTACTATAAAATCTTATCTATAATATATCCAAAATTCAGCCGTAAAGGAGATCAAAATCCTATTTAAAACTATCTCACAACACCGAATTTCAGCACAACAGAAAAACTGCTTACGACTCCATCTTTGAAAAATCATAAATCCTAAACTACTCGCTGGATTCCTCTCAAATTTTAATATGTTCTACAACAATATGCCAACCATATCATATCCAAAATTCAAGCCCAACGGAGATCAAGAGCTTATTCAAAACCATCTCACAAAACAGCATCACTTGCTGTTTTGGAACACAATAACTCTCAAACCGTAACTCCGATTCTTCCGAAATTTTAGTATGTTATACTCTGTACTACTGTCTATGACATATCCGAAAACCAGCCAAAAAGGGAGAGTCTAGCTTACTCAAATTTGAATCCAAAGTTGACTGCTCGTAACTGTTGGAAAGCTGGAAAAGATGTAACAGCTCCTTGTATTGGTTCCTTTGGCTGCAATGTATGGGTTCTATGATGGCTTAGCAGCAACTAAGCATATATATAAATGAAGGGAAGGAAGAGCATGGTCATACTCACCAAGAATCTCGACAAGGAGGAAGGAGAGGAGCACCGGCTGGGTGTGCAGAAGGGGTACGAGCAGGCCTTGGTTGTTCAGCACCCGTCGCACGAGAGGGAAGGGAGGAACTCCTCCAAGGTTGTCATCGACAGGAAGAATGGCCAGCACTGCTCTTCGGGAGGAGGGAGTACAAGTGCAGGAGGAACTCTCGACTGCAGGAGAGCGGAGGGTTGTCTAGGTTCACGGTTGGGCGGGGCGTGGCAAGGCTGTTGACGGTGTGCTGGAGGTCGCAGAGGGAGGCGAGGCGTGCAAGCTGCTGTCCGCTGGTCTGGGATGTGGAGAGTTGGGACGGTTACAACTCCAAGTGTAACTCTTGCAGCAGAATCCGGCGGTTTTGATGAAGGGAGATACTCGTAACAGCTGGAAATAGGGTGAGTCAGGAACGTGTCTTTTGGATGAATAATACATGGGCTGGGCTGAGATGCTGCTTGGGCTGGTGTAGAGCAAGGAGGCTGCTGCAATCCGGGTTGGGCAAGGCTGGCATGAAGAGTTGGGCCAGAAACAAGGTAAGAGTTTGGGCTGGAAATAAGAGGAAAAAAATATGTGGACTGAGGTAAGTCATACAAGGTTGGGTTGTTGTCAAAGATTGTCAAAAACTCGTCATGTCTTTGTCAGGCTCATGCATGACTTTGTCACAGAGTTGTCGGGCTTCGTCATGACCTCGTCTCAGTTCTGTCATGGTCTCGTCACAGCTTTGTCACTTTCTCGTCTCAGCCTTGTCATGATCTCGTCTAAAGTCGTCGTTAACGGTTAATTATAAGAATTAGGATTTGATATAATTTTATCATTTTATGTGAATTAAATTCTACATAAAATGATAAATAATTATAAGAATTAGGGTTTGATATAATTCTATCATTTTATATGAATTAAATTCTACATAAAATGATAAATAATTATAAGAATTAGGGTTTGATATAATTCTATCATTTTATGTGAATTAAATTCTACATAAAATGATAAAATTTGTGAAGAAAGAAATACTAGATAGAATGGGAAACCGTCAACGGCTCGAAGTTCGATTTGATTCGGAATTAAACGGAATAAAAATTCCGGATATTACATCAGTACCCCCTTAAAATAAGTTTCTTCCCGAAACTTAGGACAAGGTACTTAATTAAACGACTTCTATAAATAAACTGGTATGTCCTAGTCTCACTAAAATTTAATTTCCTTTTCTAAACTTCTCTAACCTTATCAGAGCGTAACGAAAAAAAACTGGTCGTTACATAAGATCTAGAATGCGGAAAGGGAGAGGAAATTATAAGGAATGTGGTGCATGAATCCGGGAAAGTGGATAACTAACTCTTTTCTTTTTCTCTTGCGGTTTTGCAACACTTTCAACTTAGAGCTTTGCTCTCTTCTCTTGCACATAATTTTTCGACTTTACTTTTGGAGTTATGGACAGAGGTGCACAAAAACCGAAACCTAGGAGATTGGCGGTTCTCAATTTTTGCGAGATGCCTCAAACCCTTGATGCACATACCATAATCCGTTAGGAATATCGCTCAATCCGACTTTGGCAAGACACAAACACCCGGCTATGTGAATGGTGCCGAGTTACTCATCGTCATGATTGACTTCCCCGAACCTATAAGTTCTTTCTATTCCTTGAATGCAAAAATTTTGCTTTCATGGCCCTCCCACATCAAACATGCCAATATCAACTCCTCCAAATTCCCGGATAGGTAAGGGAGGCCATTATTTCATTGAGGAGCTAAATGATCAAAGAAAGAAGAAAGAAAATCGAATTGCCTTAATCATTTCAACAAGAAGTATAAGAACTTATCATGTGATTTCAACCTTGATTTCTCAATATGATTTAGGTAACATTCTTCACATTATGAAACTTGCAAAAGAGGAATAATTAACTCATTCAATTTCTTTTCAATTCACTATTTGTTTAAGCATGCAATTGTCATCAAAACTCAATTCACAAGTAGTGATTATCATAGAAATCATCTCAATCCTTAGACGCACAAAATTTTCAAAATTTTTCAATTTTTTATGGTTTTTCAAAAGCTTTTTCATGCAATGCGATAATGAAACATGTAACAATGGAATGAAACATGCAAGGTGTTCTCGATCAAAGCAAGCAAAGAAAACTCATGAACTGATCAAACTTCCATGTAAGCATCATAACCCTCAAACATTATCAAAATCAATCATAAGAAACTTCAATTTAGATCACCAAGTCATATAACTTTCTCTTGATCTTAAGGACTTTCAAGTATGGTCTAGAATGCGGAAAGGGAGAGGAAATTATAAGGAATGTGGTGCATGAATCTGGGAAAGTGGATAACTAACTCTTTTCTTTTTCTCTTGCGGTTTTGCAACACTTTCAACTTAGAGCTTTGCTCTCTTCTCTTGCACATAATTTTTCGACTTTACTTTTGGAGTTATGGACAGAGGTGCACAAAAACCGAAGCCTAGGAGATTGGCGGTTCTCAATTTTTGCGAGATGCCTCAAACCCTTGATGAACATACCATAACCCGTTAGGAATATCGCTAAATCCGACTTTGGAAAGACACAAACACCCGGCTATGTGAATGGTGCCGAGTTACTCATCGTCATGATTGACTTCCCCAATCCTATAAGTTCTTTCTATTCTTTGAATGCAAAAATTTTGCTTTTATGGCCCTCCCACATCAAACATGCCAATATCAACTCCTTCAAATTCCCGGATAGGTAAGGGAGGCCATTATTTCATTGAGGAGCTAAATGATCAAAGAAAGAAGAAAGAAAATCGAATTGCCTTAATCATTTCAACAAGAAGAATAAGAACTTATCATGTGATTTCAACCTTGATTTCTCAATATGATTTAGGTAACATTCTTCACATTATGAAACTTGCAAAAGAGGAATAATTAACTCATTCAATTTCTTTTCAATTCACTATTTGTGTAAGCATGCAATTGTCATCAAAACTCAATTCACAAGTAGTGATTATCATAGAAATCATCTCAATTCTTAGAGGCACAAAATTTTCAAAATTTTTCGATTTTTGTGGGTTTTTCAAAAGCTTTTTCATGCAATGCGATAATGAAACGTGTAACAATGGAATGAAACATGCAAGGTGTTCTCGATCAAAGCAAGCAAAGTGAGTAGAGTTATTACAAACGAATAGTCACACCCCACCGCATACTTGAGACAAACATTGTCCCTAATGTTCAAAAAGAAAAAAAAAGAAAGAAAGAAAAAGAACTCGCAAGACGGTGGTGGAGTGGCTGAAACCGGCTCGGTCTAGACCAAGTCCCCGGCAACGGCGCCAAAAACTTGTTCGCTCCAAACGGTGTGTGCAAGCTTTAAATTTATAACCCTAGATGTAAGCTTAACTAAGGATGCGAACCCGTAGTGTACGGGTCAATCATAGTAAAATGCAAGAAATTCAAGGGGTCGATCACAGGGACTTAGTGTAACAAAACAGGAATAGGTTGTCAATGCAACTACTAACCACAAAAGTGATTAAAACAATCAAAGATGATAAAAAGTCAATTAAGGAAATATGTAATTCTAGGGATTAAAGCATCTAGTTGTGGTTCCAACTCAAGATCTAAAGATAAGCGGACAAAGCTGAGATTTTTGCAAGGGGAAGGTGTTACTAAAGTAGAATAGATCACCGGGTAAGTCTCACTATTCACTAATCCCAAACCGTAACTCCTATTACCGAGTAAGTCTCAAGGAATTAAGGAAAATAACTATAACCTCAAACTAACACTCCAACTAAGGGAATAGAATCAACTTTTACCGGGTAAGTCTCAGGCTAACTCACAAAGATGGGATGAAAGCACACTCAAACCCCAATAAAGGATAAACCTTTATTACCTAAACTTATGATCTTGGGTAGACAAACAAAGGAATTACCGGGTAAGTCTCATCCTAGGCTTGCACTGAACCAGGAAAGGTGTAATAAGAATAGGATTTGGCAAACTCTAACACTTAACTCTCAGTTTCGGATCAGATAAGTCACCTCGGTCAGAAGAATTCCACCCTGGCCGAGATGTTCATCGACTGAGTGAGATGCTTAGGGTTAAGGATAAAGACTCGAACTTTCAGGGTCCTACTTTGATTAAGATTATTCTATCATTGTTTTTCCCACAACCTTCAACCAATCACCCTAGAATCACACAAGGAAATTAGCCACTCATCATCATGAAAGTAATAATCAAATATATGGGAAGAAAGAGAATAATTGAACAAGGAAACCTTAAGAGAAAGACTTCAATAACTGAATCAATTATCAAACAACAAGCGTTCCGTGGATTAAAATCCAACAAGACAAACAACAATGAAGGGAATCTAAAGGAATCTTACAAAACCCTTCACAAAGCTATAAAAGCTATAAACTTCCTTCTTCAACCTTCAAAAAGATTCTTCAAATCTCCCAACTGGAGTGTATGCGAGATCTTCAGCCGTTAGCGGATGTTTGATTTGTGAAAAATCCAACCCTTTTTATAGGAAAAATACCCTCCAAAGATAAGATATCTTAGAAAGATCTCTTCCCATAAAGATAGGTAAAATATATGGGCTAAATTATCTTCTTCCTTCCAGAAATCAAGCCTAAAAAGATACGATCCTCCTTCCAAAAATAAAAGATCTCAGCCAAGAATAAAATATCCTTGCCGCGTCCAAGGTGTTCGCTTCGGTCGAGTCGGCTCCTCTGGATCACTTCGGTCGAGGTGACTCTGTAGTCAACCGAGGTGAATCACAACTGAATGTGAAATCTTCTCAAATCTGGTCCAAAGTAAATCTATAATCCAATTCCATGATTCCTGGAATCTTCCTTAAGCTCCTGAATGTAGCTCCATTGACTCCTTAGCTCCTTTTTCTCCTTTTAGATGCAAAACGTGCCATTTTACCTACGATTACAACAAAACTTGGTGTAGACCTCGATTCCCGCAAAGGTAGATGAAATGACAATATAATCACATAATATATATACAAACATGCACATTATTGAAGATAAAACGTCTAAACATGCCCCAAAATATAGACAATAATTCATGCTATCAATAGCTTTCTATCATCTTAGCTATAAGGGCCACTATCACTAATATGATATTAGCATACCATATGGTTATATATATATATATATATATATATATATATATATATATATATATATATATATATATATATATATATAAACACCATGCTACTACTATAAACATAACCAATCTATAAACAATTTACAAGTCAGCATAGAAGAATAGTCCAAAACATCCTAAGTCCACATATACCTATCTGCGGAGGAAGTGGTGGTCCCTTACACTCTACCCCAACTGACTCATGCACATGATTTTGAAACGAAATTCATTTCTGTAAAACTCAGAACCCTTGAGGGTTCCGTTTACTTTTTAATTCGGCCTTTAGAAAATTGTGAGTGCCATTGTTGTCAACCTAGGGCTCTCATACCACTTTGTAACACCCCGAATCCGCGGGACTCGGAGTGCTACGGGTTGAGACCTAACAATGGGTCCTGAGCCTTAGCCTGCCAACAATTTCCCCGGATCTTGCAACAAGGGACAAATAAAGGCCAAAACTGAAATACATTTTTATGCAATGTTTTGAGACCCGAAAACAAAAGAAAAGAAGGACTTCAACCGTCCTTACAAAAATATCAATATATTTCAAAACAAAAACAACACAAAGACTCCAAAACCCAACTCATCCTAAGATGTACGGAACCCCGGTTGCCCACTCATCCGGATCACTCGGCCACATCCTATCCTACACATCAACTACAACAATCGGGATAAAACCGTTAGCTCACATTCTAGGCATTATAAAGATAATATGGGACAAACACACACATAAGAACACATAACACACAACATGCTCATATACATACACATCCGGTTCTTATTCTCTTTTTAGGTTATTCCTTTACTTGTTCCATTCGTTCAAAGTGTGACACGAGAGTCTTATAACTCTCGCCTCTGTCCCCGTGTAACCAACAGGAGTATGGCGGAGCTCAACCCGTATACCATGTGGAGTGGCGAAGAAGCCCGCCCATATACCATGTATGGCCTGGTCACAGAGAACCTCCTAGGCTCCCTCGGGAGCTGGGCAGTGATGTCACCGCCCGATAATAGTAACGATGGGCCAAATAATAAATACAGTCAAGTAATCCTAATCCCGTTTCATGATCAAAAGCGATAAACACACACCACCATAATGTATCCAAATAATGCATAAAAGCGGCTAAGTATGTCCAAGGACTTACCTCGTCTCAAAGCTTGCTAAAAACCGATCTCACTTCCCGTAGGAATACAACCAAGGCCTCCTCAAGACAAGACACGATAATCAACAACTACCCATACAAGCTATAAGTCCTTAGACTTCTAGTCCTATATACTCTTACAAGATCAAACTCTCTCAAGACTAGGATAGCACTCATAGTCCTCACCACTCACAAGATCATGACGACAACAACAAGTGCTAGGATACTCTCATTTTAAACTCCACAATTTCAACCAACATACAAATACCACCTCAAGTGTCACAAGATCAACCATGATGCTCACTACTCTATAACAACTCGAGATCAACACACCACATGTGGTAGACCATCAATAACCTCAAACACTCACCTAAGGTTTAAAGCCACTACTTGGCATTCACTCTAAGTTATGCTAGATCCAACCTAGCATGATTCTACCACTAAAGATAACTAGATTGAGGATGAAGATACTCACACGAGGTCAAAGGAGGAAGACGATCCCCGGATGTCGAGAATGGATTCGATGGCCTTTATCGGGGCGCTTCTGGACCTAAAAACAAAGCTAAACAAATTTAGCTTATACACTAAGTTTGACGGGAGATTTAATTTGTATAACACTTAAGATAAAACTCGTTTTTCCAAAAACCAAGGTTAAAACCGCTAATACATTTTCCAGGAAAAATATACCATTTCAGAAACTTGAGTCATAACCCGCAAATAAATCTTAGGGCCATATTCAGAAAATAATCCAAAATAGGGCATAATAGTTAAATCATAGAATTTGGGTCTTAAACTGTAAATAAGAAATTTGGCCAAAATCAGTAATTATACATAAGCAGGGGCCTAATAATACATTCCAAAAATCTGGGCAAAGTATGCAAATACAAAATATGGGCCATAAATGAAATTAACCAAAAAGAGAGGGGGGGCCGCTGTGAATATAAGGAAAAAGTGTTTGAACCCTTTAATGGCAGCCAAGAAATGCAGACACGCGTCGCTTCTCCGGCGGCTTTGCTGGTGGCCTGTGGCGAAGGAAGGCGTTCGTGGCAACAGAGACGGCGGTAGCGAAAGCGCCTCCCCCCGGAGGTTGGCAGCGGCACCGGTGGCAACAAGATGGAAGTGCAGGGAGTTGTTGGCGATCAGTTCCGGCACGACAGAAGTATAGAGAAGGGAGGAGAGGCGGCGAGGCCAACATTGGCGGAGTAAGGGCGGCATAAGTGCTCTTCCCGTCGGCTTAAAGGAGTTGCAGGGTCCCAATGGAAGGGGAAGAGATAGGAAGCAGGGGGTGCAGGGCAGATCCTGGGAAAGCGGCTCATGGGTTTAATCCGAAGGCGAGGTGAAAACGAAAGAGTGCAAGGTTGAGCGAGAATGGAGATGGATGATGCTAGGTGAGGGTGAGGGTGAAACATAGGGGGAAGGGAGCTGCGTCATCTGGAGAGACGTGAGGGAAGAGGTGAGGCTGGGAAAGGGATGCCAGTGTGGGGGACAGGGACAGAGGGCAGGAAAGCCGAAAGGCCGGGAGTGAGGCCGAGTGGTCGGGGTGAATCAGGGGTCGGATACTCGGGTGTAGCGTTCACATAGGGGGTTGCAGTGCAGAGGGGGAAGCAGTAGTGAGTCATTCAGAGTTTCAGCCTCATCAGGGTAAGAAAAGGGGAAAAGGAAGAAGGAGAGAAAAAAAAAAGAAATAAAATAAATTAATAGAAAATGAAAAAGAATAATAGAATAGACTCGGTCAAAGTATTCGGAACTGGATTATCGGATCGGAGAATTTTTCCGAACTTTTCTTCAATTAAATATATGGGAAATATATGTAGATCGAGTATATAAATAAACTTGCAAAAATATACTTTGAAATACAAAAACTATTTTCGCGGATTACTTACAAGTTTATGTAATATTTAATTGCGGTAATAAGATATATCGGTATACATACTCGTAGAATTTAATTTACGACGTAAAATACTCGAAAAATATACTTAAGGTATAAAGATATCGATAATATCCGGAAAGATAATTAACGTAAATCCGCCCAAAAATGGGGCGTTACAGCTCGTATTTTACATATTAGCATTGATGTGTGTTTGGTGGTGTGTATTTATCGTTTATGTTATAACAACGAAACAGGAAATAGGATTACCGACCTTATATTATTTGGCCCAAGTGTATGATAACGGGCGGTGACATCACTGCCTAGCTCTTGCGTAGAGGTAGGAGGTTCTTGCCGACTAGCCCGTGCTGGTTAGACGGTCGGAAGCATCCGTACCCTTCCATGCAGGAAGTGGCGACCAAGGTGAGTTTCGGGAGATTCTCGTGTCACAAAAGAAGTTGAATTAGAACGGGATACGACCTAATAATAACAAAGATAATAAACCGGATTGGTGTGCTTTTATGTATGTTGTATGCTTGTAATGATATTACTTGTGTATGTGTCTTTCCCATTGATTCTAATGTTTAGAATATGAGCTAACGGTTTTATACCGATTGTTGTAGATTGCCTTGCAGGTTAGGAATGCGGTCGAGAGATCCGGAATAATGGGCAGCCGGGGTTCCATACATTTTAGGACTGGGTTTTGGGTGGAGTCGAGTTTGAGTATTGTATTTATTGTATGTTGTATGGCATTTAGTCTTTGTGGTTGTATTTTTGGTTGAACTCCTTAGTTGTAGCCTTTCGGGTTTTTCTTTTCATTGCATAAAAATGTATTTCGGTTTTGTCCTTTAATTCTGCCTTGTTGTAAGATCCGGTGAAATTGTTGTCAAGCTAAGGGTCGGGACCCATTGTGAGGTCCTAACCCGTAGCATCCCAAGTCCCGAGGATTCGGGGCGTTACACTAAGTATTTGTGAGATTTGAGACTCAAGTTTCAGCTTTAACCACTCATCAGAAATCTACTTGGATTATTCACCGACAATACTTACAAATTTGAGTTCCAATATTTTTGACAATATAAACATTTTTTCAACAAAAATGATACTGTCGGTCTAATAAATATTTTTAAACATGTAAACTATTTTTTCTTCAAATAAATGTATAATTTTGACCATAAAAATGTTTTGAACTACAAAGGTAAATATTGAAACAAGAAAACAACTAAAATCTTATATAATGCATTCATATACGTAAATATGTAATCCAATGAAAATGTTTCTATCATTTTACCTATACTATTCATAAGTCTTTATGAAACGAATGTATTATGTAACAACCCATAAAATTATCATCCGAAATAATTTGGATGGGATTTATGGATAACTTGTAAGAATGGGTTGTTACCCAAGTCAACAAACTCTTGACTTAAAGCGTGCTCTTACAAGAGCAATATAAGACACCACCTAGAATGTCTTCGTTCGAGTATGGCTCGTATGGCGACAACGTCCGTAAGACCTCAGGTATTACATATTTTAATTAATTAACTAAAACTTGATAAATATAAAGTTAAAGCTTAATTTTAATTAGATAAGTACCTTTCGTACACAGAAAATACTGATGTTACATTATTAAAACGGTGGTTCTTGGCCATGTGCACAACTATTTTGTAATATATCGTAAAAATCATTTTAGTTAATATTGACACAATTTTATTACGTCTACAAACTTTTTATTTAGTTAACAAATTTGGTTCTTTGCCAATGTACAGAACTATATTGTAATATATGGTAAAAATCATTTTTAAGTTAAGATTCACACAATACTATTATGTATACATACTTGTCATGTAGTTAACGAATGTGGTTCTTCGCCCATGTACACAAGTATATAGTAAAATATGGTAAAAAACATTTAATTTAAGATTGACACAATACTATTATTTATACATACATGTTATTTAGTTAACGAATTTTGTTCAAGGCCTATGTACACAACTATATTATAATATATGGTAAGAATTATTTTGGTTAAGATTGACACAATACTATTATGTATACAAACATGTTATTTAGACAGCAAATGTGGTTCTTGACCCACGTGCACAAATATATAGTAATATATGGTAGAAAATATTTTAGCTAAGATTGACAAAATACTATTATGTATATAGACATGTTATTTGATTAACGAATGTGGTTATTGGCCAATGTAAATAACTATATTACAATATATGGTAAAAATAGTTTTAGAAAAGATTGACACAATTCTTTTATATAGACAAACATGTTATTTTGTTATCGAAGGTGGTTCTTGGCCGATGTACACAAACATATTAAAATGCATGGTAAAAATACTTTAATTAAAAAAAGTTCCTTTAGGAAGAAAACAATCACTCCTCTTTACGATTGTATGTATATATATAGTTGTTGTCCATGATACATAAGAAACAAACTCATTGTCATTCAAGAATAAAATGACGTCCACTAAAGTAACACTCGTGTTGTTGTTTCACTTAGCTTTATTTTGTGTTATCGAAGGAAGGCCATATAATTCAAAAGAAAAATACCCCCTTTCATATTCATCTACACCAAACGGAAATATTCTACACTCCGGGCCATCAGTTCGTCACGACCGTGATCCAACAACACGACCACCAAAGCTATCAAATAATTTAGAATTCATTGTGTACCCAAAATTACCCAAGGGCCCCGTTCCACCTTCTGGGCCAAGCAAGGGTCATTCGCCACCGGGACCATGATCCACCAACAGGACCTTCTGACTACGGCAACGATGATCCACCGTGCCGACTACCAATGTTTTCTTACAAAAACAAAGATTACTTGGTGGAATTGTCTCCAGCTTAACTTGATTAAAATAATGCGCTCGATTTGTTAATTGAGATCTATGTATGTGTGTTGTGGTCTTCTTGGTCCTGGAAATGTTTTCTAACTCATTGATATATTCAGTGTTATGTGCTACTTCCAATTTCCGTGATACCGAATCACGCAATAAACAATCTTTCCTTCACTCTTAATGCTACTATTACTTATGAAATTTCTACGTAAATTGGTCGGCCATAGTCCTACTAGTTGATTAACCTGTGTGTGTTTCTCTTCTCAATTGTTATTGGTTTTGCTATTTATTTTTGTGTTTGGTGTTTACGATAGAATGACTAGTGACAATCGATTGATTGACTAACCCTTATTTTTTCGTGATTTGTTTATGTTTTGTTAATTACATTAGTTGTTTCGTCAATAATCAATCAAATCAAATAATGTCTTTGTAAACATTTTTTCAACTAAATTGATATTGTACTTGGATTATTCACCGACAATACTTACAAATATGAGTTCTAATATTTTTGTCAATATAAACATTTTTTTTAAAAAAATGATATTGTTTGTAACATCCGGAATTTTTATTCCGGTTGTTGGGCGGTTTATTGTAACACCCCGAATCCGCGGGACTCGGGATGCTACGGGTTGGGACCTCACAATGGGTCCCGACCCTTAGCCTGACAACAATTTCACCGGATCTTTCAACATGGCACAAATAAAGGCAAACCAAAATTCCTTTTAATGCAAATGATAAGAAACCCGAAGGAAAACAACAAAAGACTTCAGCCGATAAACAACCCCAAAGATCAAAACGCCATACACACGGCATACCAACATAATAAACGAAGAATAAAACACAACCCGACTCCAACCAAAACCCACTCCTAAAATGTACGGAACCCCGGCTGCCCACTCTTCTGGATCTCTCGGCCGCTTTCCTAACCTGCAAGGCAATCTACAACAATATCGGTATAAAACCGTTAGCTAGCATTCAAGGCATTAGAATCATGGTATTGGCACATACACACATAAGGCATCATAAACACACAATATGTTCCAAAACACACAATCCGGTTTATTATCCTTTTATTATTAGGTCATATCCCGTTCTAATTCAACTTCTTTTGTGACACGAGAATCTTAGAAGATCTCGCCCTTGTCCCCTTTCACCAAACAGGTTTGGGCCAGATGCGAATCAGCATCACCTGTTGGACTGGTCGCAAGGCACCTCCCGACCATCCCCATTTTGGGCCGGACATAGTGGTCACCGCCCGTTATCATACACTTGGGCCAAATATAAACATATAAAGTCGGTGGTCCTATTACCGGTTTAGATGTTATAATATAAGCAATAAACACACACATAAACAATAAACACACACCACCAAACACGCATTGAAACTAATACAGAGAATACGAGCTAAGTAAGTCCGGAGACTTACCTCGTCCCAATGATAATCCCGCTAACCATCGCTCTCAACTTCCCGTAGGAAGGCACTCAACGCCTGATCAAGACAAGGCACACAATCAACATCTCTCTCACATGCTAAAAGTCCTTAGACTTCTAGTCTCAATGATCTTGCAAGATCATAAACCAAACCATGATAGGATACTCTCGTTCTAGTCCACAACCTCAACAATCATACAACCTCAACCCCTAAATTCTCACAAGCTCAACATACAACTTAAAGCCATAAACGACCTCACAAGATAATATCAACTCCTCAAGCCTTACAACATTTCACAATCCTCAACCACTACTTGGTATTCACTCTAAGTTATGCTATAACCAACCTAACATGATACTACTACTAATACTAAACATAACCAGATCGAGGGGAAAGAATACTCACACGACGTCAAAAGATGGAAGCCGTTCAACGGATGTCGAATTGGACTTGTTAGGCCTTTATCGGGGCGCTTCCGAACCTAGCACCAAACTAAACAAATTTAGCTCATATGCTAAATTTGAAGGGAATATATAATATATATAACTCTAAGGAAAAACTCGTTTTCAAAAGTCAAAGTTGAAACTCGCAAAATCCTTCCGGCCAAAATATAAATTTCAAGGAGCTTGGTCATGAAACCGCAAGTAATACTTTGGGCCATAAATTGAGTTTTAAAACCAACAAAGATTTTAATATACCGTGAATATCAATATAAGAGTATCTCATAACTAAAATCCAAGGTTAAAAACGCAATAACATTTTCCGGGGCAAAATATACAATTCTAAAAATATGGGTCATAATCCGTCATTAAAACCTTGGGGCATTTTCTGAAAAATAACTTCTGCAAGGGTATAATTGCAAAAACCCAAACTGTGGGTCAAATATGTAAATATAAAACATTGGGTTACATTTGCAATTAACACAAATAAGAGGGCCCCGATTATAATTTAACACTAGGGTTTTGAACCCTTTACTGCAGGCGGGGAGAAGACACGCACAGAGGTCCTCTCCGGCGGCTTGTTGGTGGCCAGAGGCGGGGGAGATGGCGCCTTCTTCCGGCGACGCTGGTGGCTGCCCTCCGGTGTGCAGCGGCGAGTTCCTCAGGCTGACGGTGCTCACTGGAGCAAGGCAGTGCGCAAGGAAGCGGAGAAGAAAGGGGGAAGGAGATGGCGCGGCTGCTGCGCTGGCGAGCGAGGCATGGGCTGGCGATGGCAGCTCCGATGACGGAAGAGGGACATCAGGCGGCCGTCATGGCTCCGGCAGGGATCGCATAGGCCGGGCGCGTCGAGGCTCGACGAGGGTGCCATAAAAGAGATTAGACATGGAGAGGAGAGGAGAGGTGGCTCAAGCAAAGATGGGGTCGAGGCAGGGTAGCGATCAGTTGCCAAACTCGTCCGGCGACGCTTGGTGGGATTCGAGGCGGCTCCAATGGGCGGCACAGAGGGTTGCAATCTTGAGAGTTGTTAGAGGGATGTTGCTTGCTGCTCCAACAGAGAAGGTCTGTTGTGCTCCTGGTCCAACTGGGAAGCAAAAGGAGAAGGGGGTCAGAAGGAAATAGAGGGAAACGAAGGGCCGGTTGCTTGTGCTGAGAAACAAACAGATGGAGAGAGATAGGGCACAGAGGGAGAAACGAAGGGTCACTGCCGGGCGCAGGAACGAGGGGTCGGCACCAGGGGGTCAGTGTGAGGCTGCTCACGAGCCAGATGAGAGAGGAAGAAAAATAGAGGGAAAGAAAAAAATAAAAAGGAAAAAGAAATAGAAGAAGAAAAGAGTTAATAAACGGTAGACTCGTTTTCAAGTGTACCGAACGGGATTTTTGAATCGGAACAACCTTCCGAACTTCTTCGGAAGTAAACCAAAAATATAATTATACTCGGGAAGTTATTTTTACGTCTTAAAACATTTAAAAGAAAGAGAAAAAAAAAGATATAATCTACTAATAAAATATCGATAGAAGTACGCGAGAGGGGAAAAATCGAAATCGGGCGTTACATTAGGTCCCCCTAAAGACAAGTTTCGTCCCGAAACTTGCCATACGCCAAACTTCTCGGTCCTTAAGGCCGAGTTATAAAATCACAACTAGGAAGGCTTAGACCTTCAAATCTATATAAACAAACTGCTCCAACCACCATCGCGACAAATATAACCGAACATAAAACACATTCCCGCAAGGGGCACAAAACCACATATAACATCACACAAAAGCATAAATAACTTAAGGGGAGAACTAGGTCTAACCGTCGATTCTATCAAAGCTACTAACTCGGCGTAAAATTCAACCACAGATACTATACTCCGTCTTCCTATTAGCCTCTTCGGTTCTTCGTCTGCGACTAAATCACCATAATTGACATTCTGTCTTGAGTCGTGTATGTTCTCTCGACTAATACACATGAACACCGAGTGAACACTCTCTACTCTTGGCGGTTACGCCAACCGGTAAACCACTTTCCTCATTCGCTTTAACATCTCACAAAGGTTCGATATATCGGAACTCAACTTCCTTCTCGGGTCTTTCTCAATGCACCATTTACATTATGTTCCCCTTTGATTTCTCTATCAAAGAAGATCAAACTTCTAATTTACACATTTGGCTTGGTTCTTGTCAAACACGGCTTCGATGTGACGTTTCCTCAATTCTTGTTGCAAGTGCTAAGTAATGAGGAGAGCACTTTAGTTGACATTGCTTATCAAGGCACGTATGTTATTACTTTTACATCGCCCCTCAATACTCGATCAAGACCTTGTCTAGAAGAATCACTTGCCCACTTCAAACCCATAATACTTCAAGGTAAATAAAAACAGTTGCACCAATGAATCCCCTCTTAACTCTCGACAACTCTATTGTCCATTCTTCGTCCCATTCAATACTTCATCGTTATCCGTAGTAGGTTACCATAAAAGGTGTTATCCAACTTCTGTCTTCACATATCTGGTGAAGCTCAACACATCTAAGATAACTTGTAACTCCTTCCATATCTCTCGGGGTTTGCATTCCTGAGACATCTTGTCATACGACTTCTCACTCTAGTGATTTTGGTTGGTCCAAAATGCCGTGTTTGCAATATCCAAGTCTCGAATTCTCAATTGGTGAAAATCAGACCTTAATTAGTTTTAGAAGAGACTACTGACCCTTGCAACTGATTGAGTAGATCACCTATACGCGGGAAGGGGTACTTGTTCTTCATTGTAATCTTGTTGAGCTCACTGTAATCGATGGACAACGGAGATAACCGTCTCTCTTCTCGCAAACTGGTGTTCTACATAACGACTTCAAATCAAGAGTTTAAGATAACTTTCGGAGTTCTCCATAGCATTTCACTAATTCTAATGAACTCTTATCAATAAGTTCTTGCAATTGCTCCTTCACTTGCTTCCACAACTCATTTCTCTTCACAAGTGTCAGTCCATGCAACGCCTTAGATATCGGAATTGAATCAAGCTTCACTTAGTGGAAAAATCCACAATCTGACGTATTGGAATCCGTGATATCTCATCTTTCCTCTTTTCTCTTCCCATCACATATCGTAATAGCCGACACAATCTTGTCTTATCACTTTACAAGTGGTCATGATACCAATGACCTACCTAGATTTGTTGGGGTGACGTCCTTAAAACACATGTATTGTTTCATTTGTAGCAACAATGTCGACCATCCCACTACTACATTTCTTGCCCTAAAGTAACATTAAACATGTAACATTGTTTTAAAATTGTTACCTATCTAGTTTCTTGTAACATTTTATAAAATAAGTAGTAAAATGTTACATTTTTATATACAATTGTAACACTTTTATAAATTTTGTAACTCTTTTTTAATAGTAACAAAAGACGGAGTCAAATGTAACACAACTTTAGTAAAAACTTGGGGGGAATTTTTTTGGCCCCCCGCGCCAAGGGAAAAAAAGACTGCCTTTTTTATTATTTTTTTTCTATCTAAAAATCTTTCTTCTCTATATGTATGTATCAGAAGACAACTCAATCTTCATTAAGCAAATACACTCCTCACCAAAATTCAGAAGACAACCCTTTCTTCTCTAATCAATCGATCTTGCACATCTCTAACAAGGTACTATTTTTGTGTTTCCTTCATCCTCTTTGACCCTTATTTCAGCCCTAATATGTATGTATTAGGTTTATTTGGTGAGTTTATAGTTTAGTGTATAATTTAGGGTTTAGGCAAAACTAATCTCAATGTCGAATCCTCTTGTGCTCAGCTTTAAAAGGATTAGTATACAAATAGGATTGATTTTGATAGTGTTTCAATTGAAGGGCTCAAGTTCCTAGTCCTAATCATACTCACTTGTTATTGCGCTAATCAGGTATCAGATATTCGTAACCTACTGAATTCGAGTATCGATGGCCCTCTTGTTCGCTCATTCTTGACTGAATGGTACAACCTTTTCTCATGGGTTAATACATACACAGAGACTAACTTATCTGGTTCCATCTAGACACTAGTAGTTTGTCATTTTAAGCATGTATGAACTTGTGGATATTCTGATTGTATTATCAATCGATCAACAATGAGGATATCCTGTTTGCTCTCATAACTATAATTTCAAGTTAAAAGTGTTGTACTGAGTTTCATTTTGTATAGCTAGTAGCCACTGTCTTATAAAGTTATATATAAACTAGGTTACTCTGCGCTTTATTATGAATAGAAGGCCAATTAATTATAAATAATGCTTTTAAAGTTGAAGTAGCTTTATGCAATTGGACATGTACATTCTGCAACTTTTATTCTTGAAGCATAAATGACTCATTGATCTTGCTTGTTTATGTTGGAACAATTACATAGAATCCCTATAACCAAAATGTAAACCATGGCGGTGAAAAAAAACTCAGTGTAGAAATTCTCTTCATTTAAGGGTTTAAGTAGATGGAAACTTTTGTCAATGATAAATTGTGTGCTGCCAACCATCTGCTAGGATTTGTTTCTAGTGTAGATCAAATGTTACTCAAGATAATACTTGCCTGGTTTTTTTTGTACATATTGATCTGCAATCGGTTTCCGAAATATCACCTCATAATCCTCATTTGATGGCATATATAGAGTTATAATGGCTATGACAGACGTTCAAGCTTTTTTGTTGTTCCTTGTCATGCAAGGAGGTTATTGCTAGATCCAGCTATACATGAAGAGTTTATCCGTTTGAAGGTTATTCACTGTAACCCTTGTTTCTACTAATCTAACATGGTTCATATTATCAAGAATTACATTATATAAAAATGTGGTTAGTCATTAAACACCTAATTTGAAAGATCCTTTTAGCTTTTACTTTAATATGTGTGTAATTTGTATTGCAAATGACAGAATGTGCATCATTAACTATATGTGCTATTGTATCTTTGTGCAAAACATCTTTTGAATCTTGTAATGGAAAACCAACCTGTTATAAAATGTAATTCACTAACTGAAACCACCCAAAATATGTTCACTACTAATTTGACCAAAAACACCATTAACCGTTATTACTAAAATATTCCTTGAGCTGATAAGAAAAAAGTGTGGCGGTCAGTTTGTATCCTTTTTTGAAGTGCTTCAAATGACCAACAAAAAGTGTTTTTACCTTTTTCATTATTCAATGAATATTTGGTGAAAGAGACAAAATGTAATTTGGTCAAAAATAGAATAAAAAGTCATCAGAAACATCTGTATGTGGTTTAAATTAGTGAATTTCACTTTGTTAATTAGATGTTTTTATCTTAAAAAAGGTATACAAGATGGTTTGTTGAAAAAATAGAATAGGGCGATAGTTAAGATGGTTGTTTTGATGTTTATGATACTTTCTTATCTTATCTATACATGTGTTCGACTTTGGCCTCAGAGTCATGAGCTGACGGTTAAACTTTTTATATAGAAAATCCAAAATGCATAACTCAAGACTCAGCTCGAAGGTTCGTGCTTACAGTACATTGTTTGGTAATTCGGCCTTTGTGTTCTTTACCTATGATTGTGCTAGATTGTGTGAACTTCATAACCTGCATGTGCATCATTTAATGTTCATGATATGTGATTTTGAATTTTTGGGAACCAAATAATAGCTTACTTTTTGGCAGTTTTGCTTTGCAATCATCGTAGAATTTGACAGGCTTAAAGTGGTAGGTCCACGTAGATTGTTAAGAGGAATATAATTAGAAGTGATCTAAACCTGGTGAACAACATCCAATATAGATCGAAAATTTTAATAGAACTATTCCCTTCGTTGAATTTGTCTAGCTCCATTTCGGTTTTGGGTAAGTTTTACTCATGGTCTCTAACATATTCGACATGTTCTATTTTAGTCCCTAACTTTTCACTTACTCTATGTAAGGCACCAGTAATGGCATTGATATAGTACACCCTTGTTGCATCGCATACTCGCCGAGTAGAGAACTACAACGCAACATTTCGGCTTGATTTGCCAAACAAGGTAACTGATAAACTGAGTTGATTAGTTTGTGATCATATGTTATTTTGTTGATCTTTTCATCTTTTTCAGCAACAAAAGGATCTCCAAATAAGCAACCTCCATCTCAAGCGAGAATTTACAAAGAGTCTAGAAAAAGAATCACATGACGCACATACAAAACTAACAGTGAGAAGATGTTAGAAAAAATTGTGAGTTTAAAATGTTTTTTTGTTTTAATTTGTAAGCTGTATGAGATAAACATTAATTAAATTTGAATATTTTTTATTTTTCAATAATTATCTCAACAATAGCAAAAAAAAAAGGATGCAATGAAATCCCACCGTGATGAAAATGGAGAGGGTAGTATTCCCAAGGATCTTTAATGTGAAGTGGAAGCAAAGGGGGATCGTAATGGTCAGTTGTGTCTTTATGGAAGAGGTGTGACAAAATCTAAACTTGAGGACAAGGGGAAAGATGAACACTTAGGCACTTATTTCCCATTGAATTCTTACAAAGCATCAAGGCATATTTGATCCAGTTGGTTGCTCCGGATTTTACATTTATTGTTGTATCTCAAATAGAAGCTGCAAATCCTGGAGTGCAGTAGAAAATACTTGACTTTTTTATTTCAAGAATGAATACTATTGCTAGTGTCAATTCTGGTCAACTCATGGACAAAGTAATGAAACACTAAACAAGGTAAATAATTTACTTTTGATCTCATTACTATTGTTGGTTGTCTTTGACAAGTTTAGGGTACTGCCAACTCCGGATTTATTATTTATTGGTGTTGACTGTATTTGACAGGTTTAGTGATGAAAATACCTAATTTTTGACATGTTGGTCATAATTTAGTCATTTTTCTTGTTGGTTGTATTTGACAGGTTTAGTTGGTTGCTTTAGAATTAATTTTCATGGATTGTTGTTTAGCTGGCTGTTTTTGGACAGTAGGATGTCTGTTTACAATGATTCTGCCAACCAAATGATCAATATGCATGTTGCCTTGTTGTCTACAATTAGTGATTTCTAGGTTTAGCAATGTTGTCAGGGTTTAGCACCAAAAGAAAATTGGCATTTCCAGGTTTTCATTATGAAATTTTCTCTCTATATTTGACACGTAGTAAAAAGATATTAGTCATTTTTTCTTGTTGGTTGTATTTCACAGGTTTAGGGTAGTTTTGGATATTAGGATGTTTAGTGTAGTTTACGCTGAAGATGCCTAGTTTTTGACATGTTGTTGGTCAAACATTAGTCATTTTGCGGTCTAACTGTTATTTGACAGTTTAGGGTAGTTTTGGAAAGTTTATTGGCCGCTTGTTATAGTATATTTTCATACAACTAGGTTGAATGAGTTGGAAAGAGACTTAGAGTTTGTCTAATTGATGTTGATGAAATAACATGCATGCACAAGTACATCTTTTTCTCTATAAATTTTCATTTAAAAGACATGAGCTTCTTTTTTTTGTAAAGTTGAACAATATTTTCCTCGGATTATAATTTGAGTGTATATCAATTTTGCAGGAAGGTGAAGAAGAGGAGTTCATTGAATGAAGCATGTTTATGTAGTAATATTCGATGAGAAATTAGGGTGTTGAGTATATGCAATTCTTATTTTGTTAGTATTTTTGATGTGGGTTCATGTGAATCTCACGATTAGTTAACTTCTTAGTTGTTAAACATACATATGAAATTGCATTCTTAACTCTTGATGTACTCTTTTTGGATTTAGTATTTGATGAAACTCCTTTAAGTATGAAGCTCTTACTCTTAATATACATGTGTGTGTGTGTGTGTGTATATATATATATATATATATATATATATATATATATATATTATAGCAATCCTATTGTAACAAAATTTAAGGTAATAGTAATAATTTGAATTAAGGTAACACATTTATTAAATGTAACAATAATTACATTATGTAACAAAATTTATAAAAGGTAACATTTTTTTGTTAAATGTAACAATTACATCAAATGTAATAGTTATGGTTTCTAATGTAACATTTTATTCAGTTGGTAAAGAAATATTACATTAGTGTTAAAAAAATGTTACAATAGCTCAAATGCAACGGCATCAAATGTACTGCTTCAAAAATGTTACCTTTTAACTTAATGTAACATTTATTGATGATAATGTAATATTTTTAGCTGATACAATAGGAGCTGAAATGTAGTAGTGTCCTCTTTCAAAGACCCTTCTTCTCCTGAACTCGAGGGACTTGCTCGAGTCTTCCGACTCTTGAAGCCTTAGTTAAGCAATATTTCAACTTAATCCCCTTTTTCCTTTTCTAAGGAATGGTGATAATAATATTTCCCGATCTCGCACAAATGTTCAGTCACGAAGGTCCTAACTCTAAGACTTAATCGTGCCTTATAACTAATCGATCTTATCTTCTTTTCTTTCCCTGACGTCCCGACATATGGGAGGAGCTCTTCATATTGTACATAAGCTTTCACCATAGACATTCTCTCTTCAAGTAGGCGTAGAAGTTTACACTTTATTTTCTTATGTAATGTCAAACGACCGCAAAGGCTCTAACCTCGATCTTTCATACACTTCTTGTACATCTCAAATCAACATCGAACTTCAAAACTTTAGTTTTCTCTTTCTCTTGTTGGTCACCTTAATCATCTCTTGGTATTCCATGAACAATCTTCACAACCGTACTAGTATGCCCTTAGGCGAAATTTCGCAACCACGGCCTGAAAGATCCACTCATTACTTCACCAAGCACTACCATCGTAATTCCAAGCTTGCCACGTTGCATTATTCTAGGTTCCTCGTTTTACATCATAGCCACTATGGCTTTACCATGTGAGTCACAAAACTTTGACTTAGCTTTTGCTCGCAAAAACATGACATCATTATTTTAGAACAAACATACCATACATCCTCTTATATATATATCCTCCCCTTACGCACAATAACCATAGAAGACTCCCTTCCCTTTTTGTCCTTCTAGTTCCCTTTACCCTGATTCATGTCATTCCTCCATATGACAATCTCATGACCTAAGAAGGTCACATCAGATCGTTACAATCCCTCTCAACAAGGTATGTTACCGTCACTTGTTGGAATCGGTAAATTGTTACTTGATTAAGATATTCGCACTTTCCTTGATATACCTCTACATTACCGACATTCACCCACTACGAGTATTTGGAGTTCTCGTTACCCTTCTTCATGATCCCACACTTGGATTACTCGCCCGAGCTACATTCACCAGTATACAACCTGCACTTGTGCATTTTTGGTGGTCACCGATTAACTCGTTGATGACCCTCTCCAAGATTAACGACTTACGCTCCTACCACACTTCCATGTTACCATACTCCTGAATGATACCCTCTCGGGTTATTCCGCCTTAAACTTCACTAGCTCATTTACTTTATTTCAAACTCTGTTAGCTTTTCTACGCTCCCCTCTTCCTTCTACTTCTGTAAGATATCTACACCTTATCGGCTCTTTTGTGTCAAATGACCCAACATCATAGGGTTAACCGTCCTTCGTAATGTGTTGTAAGTGTATCTTCCCCACATCTCTATCGTTAATAACCACTATCTCTTCTCTTGGGTGGTAACTTAAGTCTTTCGATCCGCGCCCCTTGTTTCATCTTTCATCTTCTGAAGGTCATCACCCACATACACTTCCTCCTTAGTGTTGATCAGCCTCATCACAATGACGGAAAATGATTGACTCGCCCGGTAATTCTACCACACGAACTTCCACCATGTAATCCTCCTCGTAACTCTCGTATTTCTGAAGTATTCTCCCGCTTAAGCTCTCGCAAAAACCATCACTTCGCTTTCTACTCTCTCTACACGCTTAGCTTACGGTTCTCATCAACCTTTCACAATTGTTTGACCATTCTTTTCATCTTGACTCCCATACTTAGGAGCACCCAGAAAACTTCACGTCTTAATGAAATATCACTTCTACCCTTGCTAGAACGCACTCTTTTCCTCCCCGCTTCACGTCTTTAGTTGTCCATGCGTCTTCTGGAAGAACCAAAAGTTCATCCTCTCTAGTTGGTCTCGTGGTTGTTCACTCATTGCTTCTTTGTAACCACTCTCATGTCTTCATGTCGCTTCCTTACTCTTATGAATTCCTTCTTAGTTTTGCTTAAACTAACTCGCGGTTCTCTTCCACTTATTTTTCCTTAGTTTACGTCATCTCTAATCCTTCGCTTCGACATCCTCTTAAAGGAGTCCGAGAAACACCAAGGTGTTTTTCCATAACGCGATACACAACTCGGTACTTGACATTACTCACCCTCATATGTAAACTATACTAAGCCAAACTGCGTCATTTAAGGGGCGATGGTAGTTTTCTATCATCTCGACTATAAGGTCTAGCATCCATATGTCACTATATATCCTAGTATATGTATATAACTATATAAGTCCTATGTCCACATACTATCAACATAACACATCCAAGGAAACCATTCTCATAAAACGAGTTCCAAGCACTAATATAATATTACCATGCCACATGTACAACTCATATCAATATAAAGGTCATGCCACCATAAAAATATAACAAGTCCATCATGCATAATTATAATCAACATATAATAATAGTCCAAACACATCCTAGGTCCACAATACATATCTACCTATATACACATATCTATATATATACACTAAAAATCCAATAACTATGCTGCCGAGATCCACGGAAGGAGTGGCGGTCCGTACATTCTACCCCGACTCATGCATGTGATTTTGAAAAAGAAAACTCAGAACCCGCGGGGTTCTGTTTATTCCTTATTCGGCCTTTAGAAGATTGCGAGTGCCATTGTTGTCAACCTAGGGCTCTGATACCACTATTGTAACACCCCGAATCCGCGGGACTCGGGATGCTACGGGTTGGGACCTCACAATGGGTCCCGACCCTTAGCCTGACAACAATTTCACCGGATCTTTCAACATGGCACAAATAAAGGCAAACCAAAATTCCTTTTAATGCAAATGATAAGAAACCCGAAGGAAAACAACAAAAGACTTCAGCCGATAAACAACCCCAAAGATCAAAACGCCATACACACGGCATACCAACATAATAAACGAAGAATAAAACACAACCCGACTCCAACCAAAACCCACTCCTAAAATGTACGGAACCCCGGCTGCCCACTCTTCTGGATCTCTCGGCCGCTTTCCTAACCTGCAAGGCAATCTACAACAATATCGGTATAAAACCGTTAGCTAGCATTCAAGGCATTAGAATCATGGTATTGGCACATACACACATAAGGCATCATAAACACACAATATGTTCCAAAACACACAATCCGGTTTATTATCCTTTTATTATTAGGTCATATCCCGTTCTAATTCAACTTCTTTTGTGACACGAGAATCTTAGAAGATCTCGCCCTTGTCCCCTTTCACCAAACAGGTTTGGGCCAGATGCGAATCAGCATCACCTGTTGGACTGGTCGCAAGGCACCTCCCGACCATCCCCATTTTGGGCCGGACATAGTGGTCACCGCCCGTTATCATACACTTGGGCCAAATATAAACATATAAAGTCGGTGGTCCTATTACCGGTTTAGATGTTATAATATAAGCAATAAACACACACATAAACAATAAACACACACCACCAAACACGCATTGAAACTAATACAGAGAATACGAGCTAAGTAAGTCCGGAGACTTACCTCGTCCCAATGATAATCCCGCTAACCATCGCTCTCAACTTCCCGTAGGAAGGCACTCAACGCCTGATCAAGACAAGGCACACAATCAACATCTCTCTCACATGCTAAAAGTCCTTAGACTTCTAGTCTCAATGATCTTGCAAGATCATAAACCAAACCATGATAGGATACTCTCGTTCTAGTCCACAACCTCAACAATCATACAACCTCAACCCCTAAATTCTCACAAGCTCAACATACAACTTAAAGCCATAAACGACCTCACAAGATAATATCAACTCCTCAAGCCTTACAACATTTCACAATCCTCAACCACTACTTGGTATTCACTCTAAGTTATGCTATAACCAACCTAACATGATACTACTACTAATACTAAACATAACCAGATCGAGGGGAAAGAATACTCACACGACGTCAAAAGATGGAAGCCGTTCAACGGATGTCGAATTGGACTTGTTAGGCCTTTATCGGGGCGCTTCCGAACCTAGCACCAAACTAAACAAATTTAGCTCATATGCTAAATTTGAAGGGAATATATAATATATATAACTCTAAGGAAAAACTCGTTTTCAAAAGTCAAAGTTGAAACTCGCAAAATCCTTCCGGCCAAAATATAAATTTCAAGGAGCTTGGTCATGAAACCGCAAGTAATACTTTGGGCCATAAATCGAGTTTTAAAACCAACAAAGATTTTAATATACCGTGAGTATCAATATAAGAGTATCTCATAACTAAAATCCAAGGTTAAAAACGCAATAACATTTTCCGGGGCAAAATATACAATTCTAAAAATATGGGTCATAATCCGTCATTAAAACCTTGGGGCATTTTCTGAAAAATAACTTCTGCAAGGGTATAATTGCAAAAACCCAAACTGTGGGTCAAATATGTAAATATAAAACATTGGGTTACATTTGCAATTAACACAAATAAGAGGGCCCCGATTATAATTTAACACTAGGGTTTTGAACCCTTTACTGCAGGCGGGGAGAAGACACGCACAGAGGTCCTCTCCGGCGGCTTGTTGGTGGCCAGAGGCGGGGGAGATGGCGCCTTCTTCCGGCGACGCTGGTGGCTGCCCTCCGGTGTGCAGCGGCGAGTTCCTCAGGCTGACGGTGCTCACTGGAGCAAGGCAGTGCGCAAGGAAGCGGAGAAGAAAGGGGGAAGGAGATGGCGCGGCTGCTGCGCTGGCGAGCGAGGCATGGGCTGGCGATGGCAGCTCCGATGACGGAAGAGGGACATCAGGCGGCCGTCATGGCTCCGGCAGGGATCGCATAGGCCGGGCGCGTCGAGGCTCGACGAGGGTGCCATAAAAGAGATTAGACATGGAGAGGAGAGGAGAGGTGGCTCAAGCAAAGATGGGGTCGAGGCAGGGTAGCGATCAGTTGCCAAACTCGTCCGGCGACGCTTGGTGGGATTCGAGGCGGCTCCAATGGGCGGCACAGAGGGTTGCAATCTTGAGAGTTGTTAGAGGGATGTTGCTTGCTGCTCCAACAGAGAAGGTCTGTTGTGCTCCTGGTCCAACTGGGAAGCAAAAGGAGAAGGGGGTCAGAAGGAAATAGAGGGAAACGAAGGGCCGGTTGCTTGTGCTGAGAAACAAACAGATGGAGAGAGATAGGGCACAGAGGGAGAAACGAAGGGTCACTGCCGGGCGCAGGAACGAGGGGTCGGCACCAGGGGGTCAGTGTGAGGCTGCTCACGAGCCAGATGAGAGAGGAAGAAAAATAGAGGGAAAGAAAAAAATAAAAAGGAAAAAGAAATAGAAGAAGAAAAGAGTTAATAAACGGTAGACTCGTTTTCAAGTGTACCGAACGGGATTTTTGAATCGGAACAACCTTCCGAACTTCTTCGGAAGTAAACCAAAAATATAATTATACTCGGGAAGTTATTTTTACGTCTTAAAACATTTAAAAGAAAGAGAAAAAAAAAGATATAATCTACTAATAAAATATCGATAGAAGTACGCGAGAGGGGAAAAATCGAAATCGGGCGTTACAGTTTATTGTTAGCATGAAATATGGCGATATTCTAGGCACTTATTTTGGTTGTTTTTCCCTTATTATTGTGTACATGGATAAGGTTTTGAAGCAAATGTTAGCTTGTTCATCTATATTGTCGATATGGAAGTCTACACTAGCTTTGTGTTGATTATAGGTGAATAGGAGCTGAAATCGGAGCATTTGAGAGAGAAAAGGGAGTAATCGATCATGTTCGAGGATTAGGAGATACATCAAGGAAGCTAAGGAAGGAGCTAGGATGAAGAATGACACGAAACAAAAGCAACAACAAGCAATATACACTTCCACACCCTGAATTACGGTCTTGGAGAAGTCCACGCTCTAAACCACGGCCGTGGACTTGGCATCATGAACGTGGACTTGAGTTTCGACCACTCCAGTAAGTTACACGGCCTAAATTACGGTCGTGGAAGTCACAAGACACCGTAATCTGTTTCCACGCTCTAAACCACAGTCGTGGAATGCTATGAGACCGTGATTTAGGCGATCTTTTGACCTGTCATTAATTGCCACACATTTACATAATGGGCCTTGACGGCAACTTTTCCTCGTCTTATAAAAAGGCCGGAAAAGAGAGTTTTGAGGACAGCCGCTTACCCTTGCTTTCAGCACTCTTGCCTAGGGTTGATTGGAGATCGCCGAGAGTCGTGGAAACGCCGGATTATTGAAGATTGGAGATTGCTCAATGCGAAGGTTTAGCCTTTTTCTTAGGTTTTGATATTGAAGACGGATTGACATCCCGTTCTTCGTACTTGCCTTAGATCATTGTGAGGTTTTGTGTTATATATTCTGAATTCATTAACATTACTTCTTGTGTTTCGGATTTGAAATTGGTTTTGAAGTTTTATTGAGTATTCGAGGGTTTTCATCTTTCATTCTTCTTAAATTGAATATTGATATCATGACAATGGTTATTGGCTAAAACCCTTTAGTAATTCTAAGGTGAAGGGTTGATAGTTGTCGCTTAGATGATGATAGATCTATCATAATTTGATTGGACCCTGAGAGTTAGAGAAGTATCGTCGACACCCTAAATCACGGCCTGTTCTAGGGGGTTCCACGGCCGTGGTTCTCAAGATCTACCCGTGATTTACCTCAGTTTACGAACTTTGCTTTTACTTTAATCCAAAGTTAATGATTAGCTTTATCCTAGTCTTGGCTTGCCTTTCCTAGGTAGTAGTGAGACTCAACATCCTCTATTTCGGTTTCGAGTGTCACAATCTTAACCATTTGAGTTTATCTTGATCCTTGGGTTACAAGTTTGGGTATTTGAGATCAATTTTAGTCCTTAGATCCTTTCTGTACTGTAGCCTCAACAACCTTTATAGAGAGTTCTTCTCATTAGACATATAAGGTTTTGGAACTTCACCGTACATTATTGTAACACCCCGAATCCGCGGGACTCGGGATGTCACATTGGGCTAGGATCTCACAATGGATCCTGACCCTAGCCTGACAACAAGTTCACTGGACCTTACAACATGGCACTGACAGATATAAAACAAATACATAAAACAGTATAAATTGTACAACCCAAAGTAAACAACAACATAGCCGAGTATATAAAACGACAACCTCACACATGAGGTACAAAAGAACATCCTCACGAAGGAGGGGAACACAACAAACCCAAACCAACCACCTAATGTACGAGAGTCCTCGGCCTGTCACCCTGCCAGATCACCCAGTAGCGCCTAACCTGTAAACATCTACAACACGGTATGAAACCGTTAGCTAACCATACATATATGAGGTAATGCATAAGCACAAGCACAATCATGAAAGATAAACACATCAGCATGCTATCACACATTTACCCATTTATTATCTTTATATAATAACCATTCACTCAAAAACCGTATATATATAGATAGATGAAAGTATGTGACACGAGGACCGATACATCCCCGCCTCTGAGTACAATGTCCAGCTGTACGAGTATCGGTCACACAATCCGTGTACCCTATGGGAGTGGATTGCGCCCTTCCTGTAAACCAGTCTGGCCTGACATCAGAGAACCTCCCAGACTCCACGGCGGGATGAAAGGGAAAGGTTATCACAGCCACGCAGTGGGGCAGTCAATAGAACATAGGTTGATAAAAACGACAACTCATGATATCATAGCAAACATATAAAGCACACACCACTCATGCAAACACCCAATATAGGGATGGTAGCTAAGTAAGTCCTACGGACTTACTTCAACCTCGTATAAAATCAACCACGATCACCTCTACACTGGAGGGACGACACGGCCTATAAAAAGGCATAAAGAGATATATCAACATCTATTCATCAAAGGGGTCACACCTAGACCCAAAGGGATCCATAAGGATCATACTCAATCTATGAGCCTCACAACCAACTAAACCTCAATATCTCAGCATAACTCACAATTCCTCAAATCTCAAGGTAGTATCTAATCAACATTCCTCAATCTCAATTTTAATCCTAATTTAATTAATTAACCTTTAATTAATTAATTAGATTTCGCCAGAATAACGTTTTGCCCGCAGGAAATTTCTAAACCCCCTGTCATCAAATTTCATCAAACAAGAACCCATAATCACCAGAATAATATAACGACCATAATGGAATTTCTAATTGTCCTATTTGACAAGCCTAAAGTCAATTTAGGACAAATCGCAGTACGGAAAACGAATAAATTCATAACTTATTCGTTTCTAACCCGATTGACGATCTGAAAGAAGATTCGGAATCACAACGACGCAGGCTACGCATGGACATCATCAAATTCATCGGAATCTGAGCGACGGAACCGTCCGGGTGACATATATGCTCGACCATCCCTCCATATACTCGGAATTGCAGAAACTCGGTACCGTTATGAAGAGAATGAAGAGAGGAATCCAGAAACTCAAACGGAATTGAAATCGGATTAGAAACGGAGAGTAGATCTGAGTTTGAAGGTTGAGAGAAATCAGAGCTTTTACGAGGAAACGTGAAATGAAATGAATTAATAAAGGATTTTCCGCTATTTATAGTGAAGACGATGATTATCCTTTAGTAAAGTCGATAATTATCCTTTAACCGATCCAAAGGCGGGTCGAACCTCTTTCTCCAAACTTCTCGAGATTGGAACATTAAATCTGGAATATTGTAGGGATAATTATTACACAACTGCCTCGGAAAATGTGTATTCCTAAGCCGTCTTTCTTAGCCGTTAAGAAACGAAATAGCGACTCTTTTGGCCGTTTTGCCTCTCCATGTTATTTCATATCTAAGACATATCCGATGTCCTGATCATTTCTCTCAACTGCATTTTTATTAATTGGATCTCCCAAATGCTCCAAATAACACCGGAGGGTAAAAATTATTACCCGGGGGAAAAAGTAAAAATTTCCCCAAACGTCCAAAATTACGCGAGGAACATAACGGTGGGACTCATACTCATCACTTGGGAAATCTTCGCAAGTTATATGTCAATTACTATCAACGATTAAGTTAATCAACATTAGTTAGAATTCGAAATCCTAGCTATTACATCACACACCCCTAAAAAAAAGTTTCGTCCCGAAACTTGAACAATTCCCAAATCCTCTCGGACCCATACGCCGAGGTATAACTCTCACTCTTTCTATCGGAGGTATCACATCTCCGTTCAAAAGATCACAACCTATAACAATCTATAACCTCAAGTATAAAGATGGAGGAATCATCACTCCAGGAAACAGGGCCATAACGCTACCCAAAGGCGTAGAGGAATCACGTCTCTCGCCATACCACATCACAAGGCATAGAGGAAGCACATCTCTAGCCAAAACATATCACATGCATAGAGGAAATACGTCTCTAGCCAACCCATAAACATATATATCGCATGGAGGAATCACATCTCCACTGAACTATGTTCATCAAGGTAGCATGGAGGAAAGAACCATCTTCAGCTGAATCCTAATCCCACTCAAATAGCGTGGAGGAAAGAACCATCTCCAGCTATAAATATGATCATACTCGGGTAGCGTGGAGGAAGTAATCATCTCCAGCTATAGCATACATCACGCTAGCACATCAAGATCTACTAAGATCATAAATCACATCACAACTAGCATAGAATAACACATCGAGGCATATAAGCACATAAGCACAACATTCATCAAGATAACACTAAGATCTACTCGTGCTCCCACAAATGGGTCTGTCCCAACATATACTCTAGATAGTTCCTTAGGACACTATCCTCACTCTCTCACATAGCCTCTTCAAGTCTTCATCTTTACCATCATATCCTCAATATGGGAATGTCTTTCGAATGCAAGCGTTTCATATCTTATTCCAAGAATGCAATCGAATGCTCAACAAACGTGTGGTTGGACTTAACCATCAAATCATTGTAATTCACAAGGTGTCTCGAGTCTGGTATATATTTCCTCAGTTGAAAAATATATGAAACATTGGGTGCATATCCTCTAATCTCAGAGGCAAAGCTAAACATCACGCTACCTTCTCCATACTGGTCGATTTCAAATAAACCATCATATTGGAAACTCAGTTCCCTTTCCATATTAACACGTCTAACGTCTCGCAGCTAAGATACTTACAGCCGGACATGAACTCTTGCTTGAACTTTAGAGGTTAACGCCTCTTGTCTACATATAATATATGGCGACTCTGTACAACCAGCATTCTTCCCTCAATCAACGTTACTTGAACTATAAAATCCTTAATCTGGTCAGGTGTTATTCCACTACTACTGCTAGATCACTTCTCGCATAAGGATATACGACATCTATGTCTATATATATTGCCTCATAGGGCCATCCCAGAAAGATGCACGTCCTTCATTATTATATAATAAACTCATTAATGGAAGGTAATATAACCATCCCCGTTTCCCATTCGACTTACAACTTATAATAGATCTTTAAGATCTAGATGATCCTCTCTAACTGACCATCTGTTAGGGGGTGAAGTGTAGTCATGAGGTACAGACTCGTCCCCAAAGCAGTCTGAATCTGCTGCCTAAAATCTCAAAGTAAAAACATCCATCTCGATCAGAAATGATCGTTCTCGGTATACCATGGAGTCTCACTATCTGTCTAGTGTACTCCTCAGCCAATTCATTCACTAGCCACGTCCTTCTGATCAATCCCATAAAAAAAAAGTCCATAGAGATGTCCTCCCAAATTCTACTACTGCACTGGTAGTTGGTGGGGCTTATCTCTAGATCGGAAATACTCTATCTGGACTTGCTTACAGGTCACACACTGTATCACAAATCTGGTTATATCGGCTTCATACAATATAATCGTCTCATCTCGTGGTACATCTTACTCGTACCTGAATGTACTGAATAAGGCGTACAGTGGGTAAACCGTAATATTCTCTGTCTCCATCTACATCAGCAGGTACATAAAAGTGGTCATGACTCTTCATCAATCCATTTACTCCCATGGAGAACTATGGTGCCTCAGTACGAGACATCCTTTCTCTAAACCTTGTCAAGGCCGGGTAGGTCTCTTGCTTCTGTTGGACCTTATCCAACAGACCAGGTAGAACCTCTGAGGTATAACTGAGTATCCTCATCAAGGAACTGATTGTCCAACTCTAGCCAAGCTAGATTTCTCTGAAGCTGAAGCTGAACTATCTGTCTCACAATCATCTTCTCTTGGAGCGTCTTTCCGTTCTAGTTGTCGGTGACAACGTTTGTAACACCCCGAATCCTAGAGGACTCGAAATGCTACGGGTTGGGACCTCACAATGGGTCCCGGCCCTTAGCCTGGCAACAACTTCATCGGACCTTACAACACGGCACAAATAAAAAGGCAAAACAAAGAGTTTTATAACATGAGCGGAAATAATAAGAATCCAAATTCTGAAAACAATACAGCCAAGTCTTAAAAACCAGAAATACCAACATCAATCTCAATAGTCATAAAATGAAATATAACAGCCCCGTCCTATAATGCACGGAACTCCGGCTGCCCACTACCGCCGGATCACTCGATCGCCTCCCTAAACTGCAAGGCATCTACAAGCGGTATAAAACCGTTAGCTAACATTCTATGCATAAGTATAACGGTAAAAGCACAAACACACAACATACGCCATCAGCATGTAACACTCATTCCTTTTTATTATCTTTAATTAAGTGATACTTCATTACTAATGATACTTATTTTGTGACACGAGGGATTCCCAAACCTCGCCCCTGTCTCCGTTTACCAACGCGGAATGGTACTAATGCATGTGACCGTCTACCGGACTGGGCTGGTCGCAGGGAACCTCCTAGACTCTCGCAAGAGCTAGGCAGATGATGTCACGACCCGTTATCATACACTTGGGTCAATTATACTATACTACAGTCGACCTATTGCATTTTTGTTATTTATCTTAACTATCACACACCACTCATACGCATCACACACATGCAAGAAGCTAGCTAAGTAAGTCAGTGGACTTACCAGAATTAAAACTCGTCTCTCTTAACAACACTAACAGTAGCTGCAGGGACTCAGTTGCCTGTCAAAGGAGGCACGTGGATCAACATTTTTCCTTGGATACTTAGAAGTCTAAAACTCCTAAGATGTATGATTCTATGTGCAGAAGTTATTACAATGTCTATTTAAGGTAAAATGACTATTTTACCCTTGGTTCCGAGACTTCCAAAAACCCGTAAAAAGTACTTAACTTCTTACTTGAGGCTAACTAATCAAGTTCTACTCCCTAGGATGATTTTAGGTGACAACTATAAAAACTACCCATTTTCTATTTCCCGAAAAGTCACTAAAGTCCAACTACAGCTTTAAATATAAAATTAAAATAAATTTATAAAAATTCTAAAATAAATTTCTAACTTATCTATGATCTCTAATCTACTCATAGGAGAAATAATTTCTTAAAACTGTTCAATTGTTATTCCTACAAAAATCTTTAAAGTTGCCTACAACACTACAATTGTTCCCATACTTAGTCAAATTTTTCTGCTGGAAAAACAGCTCAACTACTCCACTTTGAGACCCTATAACTTTCAATCCGACCGTTCATTTGTTCCCAAATTTTAATACAGTAAACTATGTATATCTATCTATCTATGATCTATTAAAAATTCAACGGTGGATCTTCAACCAATCGTTTTAACATTGGTTCACAACAGTGGCCATTCTTACTTTCAAAACTGAAGTTTTAAAGGGAGTTTCTCACTTCAATTTATATGATAATCTGATCTACTTCACTAGGTCATCTAATGGCCATAAATTGGACACTCTAGGAAGCTACAACAACTCGCTTACTACTCATCACTTCTCTAGTTCGATCTATCCTCATCACCACACTAAAACATTTTAAAACCTAAGTACACACATGTCTATTTCATCTATAGTTTAAAGATTGAACTGCAGCCAAGATAAAGGGAGAATGATTGATCATTTACCCAAGGTTTTGATGACTGCAGAAGGTAAGTTGTTGCACTAGTGTGGGAGGGTCCGATTCCAAGGTGGCCGTCTCTTCTTTTGTCACCGCAGGCCACGAACGAACAGCCCTCGAACTGGTTATCTTCTAGGAAGGAGTGTGTACTGAGAGTTAGATTTGGAGAGGAACTTAAGTGTAGAAGGGCTGGCTGAAATTACCTACACTACTCCGGCTGCTGGCGAGCTTTTCCTTGCAAATTTCTTGTGGTTGGAACGTTGTTGAGTGTGTGCAGAATGTGGGCAACAGCAGGAGGGTTTGCTGCGTGAACCTGGAGCACAGAAAGGACGACTGGCTGCTGTAGTTCCCTCACTTCTGGCGTAAATCTGGAGCACAGGAAAGGCGTTGCAGTTCCTCTCTTCTGGCGTGAATTTGGAGCACAGAATAGGCGTTGCAATGCCTCTCTTCTGGCGTGAATATGGGGTTGTTACAGCCCCTTAATTATCTCCTTAAATATCTCATTTATGCAGCTGTTACAAAGTGGAGAGAAGGAAAGAGAAGGGCTGGCTGTTCATACGTAATTCACAGGCTGGAGAGGGCTGCAAGCTGGGCTGGAGGGAGCTGAATGTGTTGGGCCGGAGGGGCTGTTAATGGGCTCGTAACTAGCTTCTCCCGGACTGCTGCAGGCTGGGCTCGAAGTCACCTGCTGGGCTGTTATGGGTAAGCAAAACTGGGCTGTTTAAGGTAGAAAAAACGTGGCTGAAGCATGCAGAAAGGTGGCTGAATTACTTGTCAAAAATCTGTCAAAACTCGTCACAGCTTGTCAGGATCTCGTCTCAGCTAGTCATGGCCTCGTCTCAGCTTAGTCATGGCCTCGTCACAGCTTGTCATGAGCTCGTCACAGCTTGTCCTCAATAAGAATGAATTATAATACTAGGGTTTGATATAAATCTATCATTTTATGTGAATTAAATTCTACATAAAATAATAGATAGTTATAAGGGTTAGAGTTTGATATAATTTTATCATTTTATGTGAGTTAACTTCTACATAAAATAATAGAAAATTCTAAGGATTAGAGTTTGATATAATTTTATCATTTTATGTGAATTTAATTTTACCTAAAATAATGAAATTTGTGAAGGGGGAGATACTAGATAGAATGGGAAAACGTCAATGGCGGAATTAGACGGAATAAAAATTCCGGATATTACATCAGTACCCCCTTAAAATAAGTGTCGTCCCGAAACTTAGGACAAGGTATTTAATTAAACGACATCCATAAATAAACTGGTATGTCCTAATCTCACTAGAATTTAGTTTCCTTTTCTAAACTTCTCTCTCACTAGAATTTAGTTTCCTTTTCTAAACTTCTCTAACCTTATCAAAGCGTAACGAAAAAATGGTCGTTACATCAGATCCCCCTCAAAAATAAGTTTCGTCCCGAAACTTAGGGTAGTTCCCAAGATCATGAAACGTAAGAGAGCCCTATGACTAACAAGTTACCACATCAAGATACATATGGTTCACACACAAGCACATCAAACATATCACACATACAATCACTAAAAGTAACCAAACAAGGATGTAGAACTACCTGACGGTCCTATAGACGTCTCTAGATCCGCATAAAACTCGGGATAGTTCCGCCGGATACTATCCTCCGTCTCCCAAGTGGCCTCATCAATCCCTCGTCTCGACCACTGTACTCTCAACATGGGTATTACTTTCGATCGAAGGCGTCTCATACCTCTCTCCAAAACTGCTATCGGGTGCTCGGGAAATGTATGATCCGACTCGACCACTAGGTTGTCATGGCTCACTATGTGTCTCGGGTCATGCACATACTCTATCAACTGAGTTACATGGAAGACTGGATGGACTCCCTCCAATCGGGGTGGCAATGCCAATCTATAAGCCACCTCTCCTATCCGCTCTAGGATCTCAAAGGGCCCGACATATCGGGGACTCAACTTCCCTTTAATGCCGAAGCGTCGAACACCCCTCGTCGGTGACACCTTCAACCATACCTGGGCGCCAACCCTGAACTCCAGAGGCCTGCGCCTCTTATCAGCATAAGATCTCTGATGGCTCTGTGCGGTCAACATCCGCTCTCGGATCAATGCTACCCTAGCCATCTCATCCTGCACCTGTTCGGGCGCTACCCCACTCATCCTCCTAGGCTCATCCCAACATAGAGGTGTACGACACCTCCGCCCATATAGTGCCTCGTAAGGAGCCATCCCAATAGTCGCGTGCCAACTATTGTTATAAGAGAACTCCACCAAAGGGAGGTGGTCGGGCCATACCTGCCCCCAATCAAGCACACACGCCCTCAACATGTCCTCAAGGGTCTGAATAGTCCTCTCAGACTGCCCGTCCGTCTGAGGATGGTAAGCCGTGGTGAACTGTAAGCTCGTCCCTAAGGCGGTGTGTAACTGCTGCCAGAACCTCGAGGTAAAACGCCCATCCCTATCGGAAATGATCGTCCTCGGCACTCCGTGGAACCTCACAATCTGTTTGGTAAACTCCTCGGCTAAACGAGACACCGGCCACGTTTCCTTAATAGGAATGAATCGTGCCGTCTTCGTCAACCGATCCACTACAACCCATATCGCATCACAACCTCTACTCAACCTCAGGCCAGTAACGAAGTCCATGGAAATGTCCTCCCACTTCCACTGGGGAACTGGAAGTGGTTGGAGCTCTCCTCCGGGCCTGTGGTGCTCAATCTTGACCTGCTGACAGGTCGCACACTGGGCTACATATCTAGCCACGTCGGGCTTGAGCCCGCCCCACCAATAAGATCGTCGTATATCCTGATACATCTTACTCGTGCCGGGGTGGACGGAGTAAGGTGTAGAATGGGCCTCCTGCAGTATACGCTGCCTCAACTCTCTGTCAGAGGGTACACATATGCGCTCCTGGCGCCTCAAAATCCCATCTGCACCCACCACAAACTGTGGTGCCTCCCCTCTGGACATTCTCTCCCTGATCCTCGTCAGTGCTGGACTGCAGTGGGCTACGGAGGATGCTGGGCTGCTGTGGATTGCAAAGGCCAGCTGAGGCTATTGTGGGCTGAGAAGTATGCTGGGCTGTTTAAGGTAAAAACGTGGCTGAAGCATGCAAGAAAGGTGGGCTGAATTACTTGTCAAAAATCTGTCAAAACTCGTCACAGCTTGTCATGATCTCGTCTCAGCTTAGTCATGATCTCGTCTCAGCTTAGTCATGGCCTCGTCACAGCTTGTCCTCAATAAGAATGAATTATAATAACTAGGGTTTGATATAAATCTATCGTTTTATGTGAGTTACATTCTACATAAAATAATAGATAGTTATAAGGGTTAGAGTTTGATATAATTTTATCATTTTATGTGAATTAACTTCTACATAAAATAATAGATAATTCTAAGGATTAGAGTTTGATATAATTTTATCATTTTATGTGAATTTAATTTTACCTAAAATAATGAAATTTGTGAAGGGAGAGATACAAGATAGAATGGGAAACCGTCAACGGCGGAATTAGACGGAATAAAAATTCCGGATATTACATCACTACCCCCTTAAAATAAGTTTCGTCCCGAAACTTAGGACAAGGTATTTAATTAAACGACTTCCATAAATAAACTGGTATGTCCTAGTCTCACTAGAATTTAGTTTCCTTTTCTAAACTTCTCTAACCTTATCAAAGCGTAACGAAAAAAATAGTCGTTACATCAGATCCCCCTCAAAAATAAGTTTCGTCCCGAAACTTAGGGTGGTTCCCAAGATCATGAAACGTAAGTGAGCCCTATGACTAACAAGTTACCACAGCAAGACACATATGGTTCACACACAAGCACATCAAACATATCGCACATACAATCACTAAAAGTAACCAACAAGGATGTAGAACTACCTGACGGTCCTATAGACGTCTCTAGATCCGCATAAAACTCGGGATAGTTCCGCCGGATACTATCCTCCGTCTCCCAAGTGGCCTCATCAATCCCTCGTCTCGACCACTGTACTCTCAACATGGGTATTACTTTCGATCGAAGGCGTCTCATACCTCTCTCCAAAACTGCTATCGGGTGCTCGGGAAATGTATGATCCGGCTCGACCACTAGGTCGTCATGGCTCACTATGTGTCTCGGGTCATGCACATACTCTCTCAACTGAGATACATGGAAGACTGGATGGACTCCCTCCAATCGCGGTGGCAATGCCAATCTATAAGCCACCTCTCCTATCCGCTCTAGGATCTCAAAGGGCCCGACATATCGGGGACTCAACTTCCCTTTAATGCCGAAGCGTCGAACACCCCTCGTCGGTGACACCTTCAACCATACCTGGGCGCCAACCCTGAACTCCAGAGGCCTGCGCCTCTTATCAGCATAAGATCTCTGACGGCTCTGTGCGGTCAACATCCGCTCTCGGATCAATGCTACCCGAGCCATCTCATCCTGCACCTGTTCGGGCGCTACCCCACTCATCCTCCCAGGCTCATCCCAACATAGAGGTGTACGACACCTCCGCCCATATAGTGCCTCGTAAGGAGCCATCCCAATAGTCGCGTGCCAACTATTGTTATAAGAGAACTCCACCAAAGGGAGGTGGTCGGGCCATACCTGCCCCCAATCAAGCACACACGCCCTCAACATGTCCTCAAGGGTCTGAATAGTCCTCTCAGACTGCCCGTCCGTCTGAGGATGGTAAGCCGTGGTGAGCTGTAAGCTCGTCCCTAAGGCGGTGTGTACCTGCTGCCAGAACCTCGAGGTAAAACGCCCATCCCTATCGGAAATGATCGTCCTCGGCACTCCGTGGAACCTCACAATCTGTCGGGTAAACTCCTCGGCTAAACGAGACACCGGCCACGTTTCCTTAATAGGAATGAATCGTGCCGTCTTCGTCAACCGATCCACTACAACCCATATCGCATCACAACCTCTACTCAACCTCAGGCCAGTAACGAAGTCCATGGAAATGTCCTCCCACTTCCACTGGGGAACTGGAAGTGGTTGGAGCTCTCCTCCGGGCCTCTGGTGCTCAATCTTGACCTGCTGACAGGTCGCACACTGGGCTACATATCTAGCCACGTCGGGTTTGAGCCCGCCCCACCAACTTCACCAGAAATACCAACATCAATCTCAATAGTCATAAAATGAAATATAACAGCCCCGTCCTATAATGCACGGAACCCCGGCTGCCCACTACCGCCGGATCACTCGATCGCCTCCCTAAACTGCAAGGCATCTACAAGCGGTATAAAACCGTTAGCTAACATTCTATGCATAAGTATAACAGTAAAAGCACAAACACACAACATACGCCATCAGCATGTAACACTCATTCCTTTTTATTATCTTTAATTAAGTGATACGTCATTACTAATGATACTTATTTTGTGACACGAGGGATTCCCAAACCTCGCCCCTGTCCCCGTTTACCAACGCGGAATGGTACTAATGCATGTGACCGTCTACCGGACTGGGCTGGTCGCAGGGAACCTCCTAGACTCTCGCAAGAGCTAGGCAGATGATGTCACGACCCGTTATCATACACTTGGGTCAATTATACTATACTACAATCGACCTACTGCATTTTTGTTATTTATCTTAACTATCACACACCACTCATACGCATCACACACATGCAAGAAGCTAGCTAAGTAAGTCAGTGGACTTACCAGAATTAAAACTCGTCTCTCTTAACAACACTAACAGTAGCTGCAGGGACTCAGTTGCCTGTCAAAGGAGGCACGTGGATCAACATTTTTCCTTGGATACTTAGAAGTCTAAAACTCCTAAGATGTATGATTCTATGTGCAGAAGTTATTACAATGTCTATTTAAGGTAAAATGACTATTTTTACCCTTGGTTCCGAGACTTCCAAAAACCCGTAAAAAGTACTTAACTTCTTACTTGAGGCTAACTAATCAAGTTCTACTCCCTAGGATGATTTTAGGTGACAACTATAAAAACTACCCATTTTCTATTTCCCGAAAAGTCACTAAAGTCCAACTACAGCTTTAAATATAAAATTAAAATAAATTTATAAAAATTCTAAAATAAATTTCTAACTTATCTATGATCTCTAATCTACTCATAGGAGAAATAATTTCTTAAAACTGTTCAATCGTTATTCCTACAAAAATCTTTAAAGTTGCCTACAACACTACAATTGTTCCCATACTTAGTCAAATTTTTCTGCTGGAAAAACAGCTCAACTACTCCACTTTGAGACCCTATAACTTTCAATCCGACCGTTCATTTGTTCCCAAATTTTAATACAGTAAACTATGTATATCTATCTATCTATGATCTATTAAAAATTCAACGGTGGATCTTCAACCAATCGTTTTAACATTGGTTCACAACAGTGGCCATTCTTACTTTCAAAACTGAAGTTTTAAAGGGAGTTTCTCACTTCAATTTATATGATAATCTGATCTACTTCACTAGGTCATCTAATGGCCATAAATTGGACACTCTAGGAAGCTACAACAACTCGCTTACTACTCATCACTTCTCTAGTTCGATCTATCCTCATCACCACACTAAAACATTTTAAAACCTAAGTACACACATGTCTATTTCATCTATAGTTTAAAGATTGAACTGCAGCCAAGATAAAGGGAGAATGATTGATCATTTACCCAAGGTTTTGATGACTGCAGAAGGTAAGTTGTTGCACTAGTGTGGGAGGGTCTGATTCCAAGGTGGCCGTCTCTTCTTTTGTCACCGCAGGCCACGAACGAACAGCCCTCGAACTGGTTATCTTCTAGGAAGGAGTGTGTATTGAGAGTTAGATTTAGAGAGGAACTTAAGTGTAGAAGGGCTGGCTGAAATTACCTACACTACTCCGGCTGCTGGCGAGCTTTTCCTTGCAAATTTCTTGTGGTTGGAACGTTGTTGAGTGTGTGCAGAATGTGGGCAACAGCAGGAGGGTTTGCTGCGTGAACCTGGAGCACAGAAAGGACGACTGGCTGCTGTAGTTCCCTCACTTCTGGCGTAAATCTGGAGCACAGGAAAGGCGTTGCAGTTCCTCTCTTCTGGCGTGAATTTGGAGCACAGAATAGGCGTTGCAATGCCTCTCTTCTGGCGTGAATATGGGGTTGTTACAGCCCCTTAATTATCTCCTTAAATATCTCATTTATGCAGCTGTTACAAAGTGGAGAGAAGGAAAGAGAAGGGCTGGCTGTTCATACGTA
>BSUD01000002.1:68026161-68244634 GCA_033239045.1 Fagopyrum esculentum | reverse complement strand
GGTAAACTCCTCGGCTAAACGAGACACCGGCCACGTTTCCTTAATAGGAATGAATCGTGCCGTCTTCGTCAACCGATCCACTACAACCCATATCGCATCACAACCTCTACTCAACCTCAGGCCAGTAACGAAGTCCATGGAAATGTCCTCCCACTTCCACTGGGGAACTGGAAGTGGTTGGAGCTCTCCTCCGGGCCTGTGGTGCTCAATCTTGACCTGCTGACAGGTCGCACACTGGGCTACATATCTAGCCACGTCGGGTTTGAGCCCGCCCCACCAACTTCACCAGAAATACCAACATCAATCTCAATAGTCATAAAATGAAATATAACAGCCCCGTCCTATAATGCACGGAACCCCGGCTGCCCACTACCGCCGGATCACTCGATCGCCTCCCTAAACTGCAAGGCATCTACAAGCGGTATAAAACCGTTAGCTAACATTCTATGCATAAGTATAACAGTAAAAGCACAAACACACAACATACGCCATCAGCATGTAACACTCATTCCTTTTTATTATCTTTAATTAAGTGATACGTCATTACTAATGATACTTATTTTGTGACACGAGGGATTCCCAAACCTCGCCCCTGTCCCCGTTTACCAACGCGGAATGGTACTAATGCATGTGACCGTCTACCGGACTGGGCTGGTCGCAGGGAACCTCCTAGACTCTCGCAAGAGCTAGGCAGATGATGTCACGACCCGTTATCATACACTTGGGTCAATTATACTATACTACAGTCGACCTATTGCATTTTTGTTATTTATCTTAACTATCACACACCACTCATACGCATCACACACATGCAAGAAGCTAGCTAAGTAAGTCAGTGGACTTACCAGAATTAAAACTCGTCTCTCTTAACAACACTAACAGTAGCTGCAGGGACTCAGTTGCCTGTCAAAGGAGGCACGTGGATCAACATTTTTCCTTGGATACTTAGAAGTCTAAAACTCCTAAGATGTATGATTCTATGTGCAGAAGTTATTACAATGTCTATTTAAGGTAAAATGACTATTTTACCCTTGGTTCCGAGACTTCCAAAAACCCGTAAAAAGTACTTAACTTCTTACTTGAGGCTAACTAATCAAGTTCTACTCCCTAGGATGATTTTAGGTGACAACTATAAAAACTACCCATTTTCTATTTCCCGAAAAGTCACTAAAGTCCAACTACAGCTTTAAATATAAAATTAAAATAAATTTATAAAAATTCTGAAATAAATTTCTAACTTATCTATGATCTCTAATCTACTCATAGGAGAAATAATTTCTTAAAACTGTTCAATCGTTATTCCTACAAAAATCTTTAAAGTTGCCTACAACACTACAATTGTTCCCATACTTAGTCAAATTTTTCTGCTGGAAAAACAGCTCAACTACTCCACTTTGAGACCCTATAACTTTCAATCCGACCGTTCATTTGTTCCCAAATTTTAATACAGTAAACTATGTATATCTATCTATGATCTATTAAAAATTCAACGGTGGATCTTCAACCAATCGTTTTAACATTGGTTCACAACAGTGGCCATTCTTACTTTCAAAACTGAAGTTTTAAAGGGAGTTTCTCACTTCAATTTATATGATAATCTGATCTACTTCACTAGGTCATCTAATGGCCATAAATTGGACACTCTAGGAAGCTACAACAACTCGCTTACTACTCATCACTTCTCTAGTTCGATCTATCCTCATCACCACACTAAAACATTTTAAAACCTAAGTACACACATGTCTATTTCATCTATAGTTTAAAGATTGAACTACAGCCAAGGTAAAGGGAGAATGATTGATCATTTACCCAAGGTTTTGATGACTGCAGAAGGTAAGTTGTTGCACTAGTGTCGGAGGGTCCGATTCCAAGGTGGCCGTCTCTTCTTTTGTCACCGCAGGCCACAAACGAACAGCCCTCCAACTGGTTATCTTCTGGGAAGTAGTGTGTACTGAGAGTTAGATTTGGAGAGGAACTTAAGTGTAGAAGGGCTGGCTGAAATTACCTACACTACTCCGGCTGCTGGCGAGCTTTTCCTTGCAAATTTCTTGTGGTTGGAACGTTGTTGAGTGTGTGCAGAATGTGGGCAACAGCAGGAGGGTTTGCTGCGTGAACCTGGAGCACAGAAAGGACGACTGGCTGCTGTAGTTCCCTCACTTCTGGCGTAAATCTGGAGCACAGGAAAGGCGTTGCAGTTCCTCTCTTCTGGCGTGAATTTGGAGCACAGAATAGGCGTTGCAATGCCTCTCTTCTGGCGTGAATATGGGGTTGTTACAGCCCCTTAATTATCTCCTTAAATATCTCATTTATGCAGCTGTTACAAAGTGGAGAGAAGGAAAGAGAAGGGCTGGCTGTTCATACGTAATTCACAGGCTGGAGAGGGCTGCAAGCTGGGCTGGAGGGAGCTGAATGTGTTGGGCCGGAGGGGCTGTTAATGGGCTCGTAACTAGCTTCTCCCGGACTGCTGCAGGCTGGGCTCGAAGTCACCTGCTGGGCTGTTATGGGTAAGCAAAACTGGGCTGTTTAAGGTAGAAAAAACGTGGCTGAAGCATGCAGAAAGGTGGCTGAATTACTTGTCAAAAATCTGTCAAAACTCGTCACAGCTTGTCAGGATCTCGTCTCAGCTAGTCATGGCCTCGTCTCAGCTTAGTCATGGCCTCGTCACAGCTTGTCATGAGCTCGTCACAGCTTGTCCTCAATAAGAATGAATTATAATACTAGGGTTTGATATAAATCTATCATTTTATGTGAATTAAATTCTACATAAAATAATAGATAGTTATAAGGGTTAGAGTTTGATATAATTTTATCATTTTATGTGAGTTAACTTCTACATAAAATAATAGAAAATTCTAAGGATTAGAGTTTGATATAATTTTATCATTTTATGTGAATTTAATTTTACCTAAAATAATGAAATTTGTGAAGGGGGAGATACTAGATAGAATGGGAAAACGTCAATGGCGGAATTAGACGGAATAAAAATTCCGGATATTACATCAGTACCCCCTTAAAATAAGTGTCGTCCCGAAACTTAGGACAAGGTATTTAATTAAACGACATCCATAAATAAACTGGTATGTCCTAATCTCACTAGAATTTAGTTTCCTTTTCTAAACTTCTCTCTCACTAGAATTTAGTTTCCTTTTCTAAACTTCTCTAACCTTATCAAAGCGTAACGAAAAAATGGTCGTTACATCAGATCCCCCTCAAAAATAAGTTTCGTCCCGAAACTTAGGGTAGTTCCCAAGATCATGAAACGTAAGAGAGCCCTATGACTAACAAGTTACCACATCAAGATACATATGGTTCACACACAAGCACATCAAACATATCACACATACAATCACTAAAAGTAACCAAACAAGGATGTAGAACTACCTGACGGTCCTATAGACGTCTCTAGATCCGCATAAAACTCGGGATAGTTCCGCCGGATACTATCCTCCGTCTCCCAAGTGGCCTCATCAATCCCTCGTCTCGACCACTGTACTCTCAACATGGGTATTACTTTCGATCGAAGGCGTCTCATACCTCTCTCCAAAACTGCTATCGGGTGCTCGGGAAATGTATGATCCGACTCGACCACTAGGTTGTCATGGCTCACTATGTGTCTCGGGTCATGCACATACTCTATCAACTGAGTTACATGGAAGACTGGATGGACTCCCTCCAATCGGGGTGGCAATGCCAATCTATAAGCCACCTCTCCTATCCGCTCTAGGATCTCAAAGGGCCCGACATATCGGGGACTCAACTTCCCTTTAATGCCGAAGCGTCGAACACCCCTCGTCGGTGACACCTTCAACCATACCTGGGCGCCAACCCTGAACTCCAGAGGCCTGCGCCTCTTATCAGCATAAGATCTCTGATGGCTCTGTGCGGTCAACATCCGCTCTCGGATCAATGCTACCCTAGCCATCTCATCCTGCACCTGTTCGGGCGCTACCCCACTCATCCTCCTAGGCTCATCCCAACATAGAGGTGTACGACACCTCCGCCCATATAGTGCCTCGTAAGGAGCCATCCCAATAGTCGCGTGCCAACTATTGTTATAAGAGAACTCCACCAAAGGGAGGTGGTCGGGCCATACCTGCCCCCAATCAAGCACACACGCCCTCAACATGTCCTCAAGGGTCTGAATAGTCCTCTCAGACTGCCCGTCCGTCTGAGGATGGTAAGCCGTGGTGAACTGTAAGCTCGTCCCTAAGGCGGTGTGTAACTGCTGCCAGAACCTCGAGGTAAAACGCCCATCCCTATCGGAAATGATCGTCCTCGGCACTCCGTGGAACCTCACAATCTGTTTGGTAAACTCCTCGGCTAAACGAGACACCGGCCACGTTTCCTTAATAGGAATGAATCGTGCCGTCTTCGTCAACCGATCCACTACAACCCATATCGCATCACAACCTCTACTCAACCTCAGGCCAGTAACGAAGTCCATGGAAATGTCCTCCCACTTCCACTGGGGAACTGGAAGTGGTTGGAGCTCTCCTCCGGGCCTCTGGTGCTCAATCTTGACCTGCTGACAGGTCGCACACTGGGCTACATATCTAGCCACGTCGGGTTTGAGCCCGCCCCACCAACTTCACCAGAAATACCAACATCAATCTCAATAGTCATAAAATGAAATATAACAGCCCCGTCCTATAATGCACGGAACCCCGGCTGCCCACTACCGCCGGATCACTCGATCGCCTCCCTAAACTGCAAGGCATCTACAAGCGGTATAAAACCGTTAGCTAACATTCTATGCATAAGTATAACAGTAAAAGCACAAACACACAACATACGCCATCAGCATGTAACACTCATTCCTTTTTATTATCTTTAATTAAGTGATACGTCATTACTAATGATACTTATTTTGTGACACGAGGGATTCCCAAACCTCGCCCCTGTCCCCGTTTACCAACGCGGAATGGTACTAATGCATGTGACCGTCTACCGGACTGGGCTGGTCGCAGGGAACCTCCTAGACTCTCGCAAGAGCTAGGCAGATGATGTCACGACCCGTTATCATACACTTGGGTCAATTATACTATACTACAATCGACCTACTGCATTTTTGTTATTTATCTTAACTATCACACACCACTCATACGCATCACACACATGCAAGAAGCTAGCTAAGTAAGTCAGTGGACTTACCAGAATTAAAACTCGTCTCTCTTAACAACACTAACAGTAGCTGCAGGGACTCAGTTGCCTGTCAAAGGAGGCACGTGGATCAACATTTTTCCTTGGATACTTAGAAGTCTAAAACTCCTAAGATGTATGATTCTATGTGCAGAAGTTATTACAATGTCTATTTAAGGTAAAATGACTATTTTTACCCTTGGTTCCGAGACTTCCAAAAACCCGTAAAAAGTACTTAACTTCTTACTTGAGGCTAACTAATCAAGTTCTACTCCCTAGGATGATTTTAGGTGACAACTATAAAAACTACCCATTTTCTATTTCCCGAAAAGTCACTAAAGTCCAACTACAGCTTTAAATATAAAATTAAAATAAATTTATAAAAATTCTAAAATAAATTTCTAACTTATCTATGATCTCTAATCTACTCATAGGAGAAATAATTTCTTAAAACTGTTCAATCGTTATTCCTACAAAAATCTTTAAAGTTGCCTACAACACTACAATTGTTCCCATACTTAGTCAAATTTTTCTGCTGGAAAAACAGCTCAACTACTCCACTTTGAGACCCTATAACTTTCAATCCGACCGTTCATTTGTTCCCAAATTTTAATACAGTAAACTATGTATATCTATCTATCTATGATCTATTAAAAATTCAACGGTGGATCTTCAACCAATCGTTTTAACATTGGTTCACAACAGTGGCCATTCTTACTTTCAAAACTGAAGTTTTAAAGGGAGTTTCTCACTTCAATTTATATGATAATCTGATCTACTTCACTAGGTCATCTAATGGCCATAAATTGGACACTCTAGGAAGCTACAACAACTCGCTTACTACTCATCACTTCTCTAGTTCGATCTATCCTCATCACCACACTAAAACATTTTAAAACCTAAGTACACACATGTCTATTTCATCTATAGTTTAAAGATTGAACTGCAGCCAAGATAAAGGGAGAATGATTGATCATTTACCCAAGGTTTTGATGACTGCAGAAGGTAAGTTGTTGCACTAGTGTGGGAGGGTCTGATTCCAAGGTGGCCGTCTCTTCTTTTGTCACCGCAGGCCACGAACGAACAGCCCTCGAACTGGTTATCTTCTAGGAAGGAGTGTGTACTGAGAGTTAGATTTGGAGAGGAACTTAAGTGTAGAAGGGCTGGCTGAAATTACCTACACTACTCCGGCTGCTGGCGAGCTTTTCCTTGCAAATTTCTTGTGGTTGGAACGTTGTTGAGTGTGTGCAGAATGTGGGCAACAGCAGGAGGGTTTGCTGCGTGAACCTGGAGCACAGAAAGGACGACTGGCTGCTGTAGTTCCCTCACTTCTGGCGTAAATCTGGAGCACAGGAAAGGCGTTGCAGTTCCTCTCTTCTGGCGTGAATTTGGAGCACAGAATAGGCGTTGCAATGCCTCTCTTCTGGCGTGAATATGGGGTTGTTACAGCCCCTTAATTATCTCCTTAAATATCTCATTTATGCAGCTGTTACAAAGTGGAGAGAAGGAAAGAGAAGGGCTGGCTGTTCATACGTAATTCACAGGCTGGAGAGGGCTGCAAGCTGGGCTGGAGGGAGCTGAATGTGTTGGGCCGGAGGGGCTGTTAATGGGCTCGTAACTAGCTTCTCCCGGACTGCTGCAGGCTGGGCTCGAAGTCACCTGCTGGGCTGTTATGGGTAAGCAAAACTGGGCTGTTTAAGGTAGAAAAAACGTGGCTGAAGCATGCAGAAAGGTGGCTGAATTACTTGTCAAAAATCTGTCAAAACTCGTCACAGCTTGTCAGGATCTCGTCTCAGCTAGTCATGGCCTCGTCTCAGCTTAGTCATGGCCTCGTCACAGCTTGTCATGAGCTCGTCACAGCTTGTCCTCAATAAGAATGAATTATAATACTAGGGTTTGATATAAATCTATCATTTTATGTGAATTAAATTCTACATAAAATAATAGATAGTTATAAGGGTTAGAGTTTGATATAATTTTATCATTTTATGTGAGTTAACTTCTACATAAAATAATAGAAAATTCTAAGGATTAGAGTTTGATATAATTTTATCATTTTATGTGAATTTAATTTTACCTAAAATAATGAAATTTGTGAAGGGGGAGATACTAGATAGAATGGGAAACCGTCAACGGCGGAATTAGACGGAATAAAAATTCCGGATATTACAACGTTCAACTTCTCGGAATGATATGGAACCTCCAGATCAAAGTCTTGATCAACTTAAGCTCTTAACACTAGCGGTTATTCAACCCCTGTTGCATAAAATATACTTCAGATTTCTATGATCTATAGAAACCTGACATGAAGATCACACCGGTACGGTCTTCAAAACTTAAAGGCTTGAACTACCACTACTAACTCTAAATCATGAATCGGGTAGTTCTCATCATACGTTCTCAGCTGTAAATACACATATCAATAACCCTACTCCTCTGTAGTAATACACATCTCAGACTTAGCTGGGATGTATCACCGTAAATCACGGGATCCCAAAAATCTTCTGACTACAACAAAATAGAAGCAGAGGTCAAATGCCTCCTCAACTCTTCAGAACATAGACACACTGCTTTCATCACGTAGTTATAGTGGTCTTCTCAAAAGACTCGCAAATGAATACGTAATCATATAAAATCCTTCCTCAAAGCATTGGTAGCAATTGGCTGAGCCGAGAAACTACGTATTCCTTAATGTTCATCAGTATCTCACATGGTACAACATACTAAATTATCGCCTGGTCAACCATGATCCCACTGGCGGAGACAACATGGCTTAAAAAGGCTACCACTGACATCTCAACTTACACTTAGAGAGCGTAGCATACAACCCTCTATCTCTCGAAATATGTAGAACGGTTCTCAGACGATCGGTCTACTATTCTCTGCTATGAGAGTATACCGACATGTCATCCATGAAGTCCACCACCAACTAATCAAGGAAGTCGATGAATATACTTTTCATCAACTCCATAAAAACTGCTAAAACATTCGTCAACCCAAATGACATCACTACAATCTCGTAGTGTCCATAACGGGTATGGGATGTTATCTCATACACATGTTGCTCTCTCATCCATGACTAGGGATATATTGAGCATAAAGGAATCCCGAAAACACAATTGCTTCTTGAAGTTAACTCGTTAGGTCGTCAATACCGAACATGGAACCCACTAGGGTAAACCCGTTTCATTAAACTTTTCAAGTTATCAGTACAATATCTCAACAAGCACCATATAGTGTGGCTTTCCCATTCAATCTTGTATCACACTTCAACTCGATAACAATGTCCACGCTCCGCTGAGGTGGCAACTAGACGGTTCAGTAACACGTCTATAAACTCATAAACAACTGCAATACCTTCAATTGTTGGATTATCTCGCTCCTTTATGGTATAAAACTAGAAGGCGTCACATCCCTGTGCTATCAGCTCGCTGCTCGTACAGTCCTGATGACAAACCCGTCTCTTCAAAGGTCTTAACCTCAGAAGACCTCTATTTAACTCAACTCAGTAAAGACTATAATAGTCTTACTATTAAAAGCTAACACCACATGATATCTATTCATCCAAACCATACACATAATGACTTCCTCATGCACCTACGACATGACACAGAAGTCTACAACCATACATGGGTCCCTGAAATAAGGGAACAAACACGCATCTCACGGGTATCTCAGACCCAAAAAGGTAATCTTGTAAAGGAAAATCCACCTTCTACTATATACAAAAAGTCAATCATTAACGCATGCATCGAAAGACATGAAGTGCATAGCACTCACAACAAGCAAAACTCCACCAGGTAAACCATTAACGAGAATGGTACCTATAACAGCTAACACTCGTAGCTCCACTACATATCATCACTCAATGTTAGATCCATGGTCCTCAGGTATCACCGAGGTCATTACTATAGCCTCCACTTCCACTCTTTCTGCACCGGAAAGAGGAAGGTCTTGCTGGGAAGAAACACTACCGTGCTGACAAAAAGGGCCAGATGGCCTAGCTCACCACAAGTGAAACAAGCTATCAATGCCAAAGGCACACAGAATGCAAATGATCTGGATAGCCACAACTGAAACATAATCATCCCATCCTTGCAACCTGTGCAACTGAAGGGTAACTCGACCTTCGTCGTCCACCTGGAATGATCTCACTCTTGAAGGGAACCTGTAAAGGCAATGCCTTGCCCTGTCGACAAAACTTCGCTCTATGCCCTGCTTTACCACACGTAAAGCATATGATGGGAGCCTTTGGGCACACAGCTCGCCAGTGTCCCAACTTCCACGCAATTAAAACACTGTAGTTCCTTGCCAGTCATCTTCATGGCCAAAGGATCACTAGATTGTCCTGATATCGGACTTGGTTCCCCATTCATCATCTTTGATTCTCCAGTAACTGATTCAGTCCATTGCTTCTTTCCGGATCCAGAAGCTTTAGTTGATCTCACAATTGTTGGTAAATCTGGTGTCGATCTACCCGTTATCACCGCTTCATATACTTGTTACATATATTCTTGAAACTCGGATCTACTCATGGAGACACGATCAGCCTCTTCAAACTCGTTCTCTGCCATAGGCGAAACAACAGCGGAAACTGGTCCCTAACTTATCACCACTGGAGGAAGAGGGGGGGTGTACCCCTACCTCATCCCACTACAGATACTACTCTAGTCTGAGTCATCTGTAGGATATACGCACCTAATCTTATAAGGCTATATATATGCCATAGGTATCGATATGTATATAATAAATCCACATAATCCATAGTACACACAGATATATATACATATCTACGCTGCAGAGATCCATGGCAGAGGTGACGACTTCTCGTACATTCTATCCCAAAACCACACTTAAAACCAAAACCTTTGAAAACGTCAGATCCCATGTGGGCTCTGTTTATTTTATCTATCAAACTTCATTGCAGGTAGCAAGTGCCATTGTTGTCAACCTGGGCTCTGATACCAACTCTGTAACACCCCGAATCCGCGGGACTCGGGATGTCACATTGGGCTAGGATCTCACAATGGATCCTGACCCTAGCCTGACAACAAGTTCACTGGACCTTACAACATGGCACTGACAGATATAAAACAAATACATAAAACAGTATAAATTGTACAACCCAAAGTAAACAACAACATAGCCGAGTATATAAAACGACAACCTCACACATGAGGTACAAAAGAACATCCTCACGAAGGAGGGGAACACAACAAACCCAAACCAACCACCTAATGTACGAGAGTCCTCGGCCTGTCACCCTGCCAGATCACCCAGTAGCGCCTAACCTGTAAACATCTACAACACGGTATGAAACCGTTAGCTAACCATACATATATGAGGTAATGCATAAGCACAAGCACAATCATGAAAGATAAACACATCCGCATGCTATCACACATTTACCCATTTATTATCTTTATATAATAACCATTCACTCAAAAACCGTATATATATAGATAGATGAAAGTATGTGACAAGAGAACGGATACATCCCCGCCTCTGAGTACAATGTCCAGCTGTACGAGTATCGGTCACACAATCCGTGTACCCTATGGGAGTGGATTGCGCCCTTCCTGTAAACCAGTCTGGCCTGACATCAGAGAACCTCCCAGACTCCACGGCGGGATGAAAGGGAAAGGTTATCACAGCCACGCAGTGGGGCAGTCAATAGAACATAGGTCGATGAAAACGACAACTCATGATATCATAGCAAACATATAAAGCACACACCACTCATGTAAACACCCAATATAGGGATGGTAGCTAAGTAAGTCCTACGGACTTACTTCAACCTCGTATAAAATCAACCACGATCACCTCTACACTGGAGGGACGACACGGCCTATAAAAAGGCATAAAGAGATATATCAACCTCTATTCATCAAAGGGGTCACACCTAGACCCAAAGGGATCCATAAGGATCATACTCAATCTATGAGCCTCACAACCAACTAAACCTCAATATCTCAACATAACTCACAATTCCTCAAATCTCAAGGTAGTATCTAATCAACATTCCTCAATCTCAATTTTAATCCTAATTTAATAAATTAACCTTTAATTAATTAATTAGATTTCGCCAGAATAACGTTTTGCCCGTAGGAAATTTCTAAACCCCCTGTCATCAATTTTCATCAAACAAGAACCCATAATCACCAGAATAATATAACGACCATAATGGAATTTCTAATTGTCCTATTTGACAAGCCTAAAGTCAATTTAGGCCAAATCGCAGTACGGAAAACGAATAAATTCATAACTTATTCGTTTCTAACCCGATTGACGATCTAAAAGAAGATTCGGAATCACAACGACGCATGCTACGCATGGACATCATCAAATTCATCGGAATCTGAGCGACGGAACCGTCCGGGTGACATATATGCTCGACCATCCCTCCATATACTCGGAATTGCAGAAACTCGGTACCGTTATGAAGAGAATGAAGAGAGGAATCCAGAAACTCAAACGGAATTGAAATCGGATTAGAAACGGAGAGTAGATCTGAGTTTGAAGGTTGAGAGAAATCAGAGCTTTTACGAGGAAACGTGAAATGAAATGAATTAATAAAAGATTTTCCGCTATTTATAGTGAAGACGATGATTATCCTTTAGTAAAGTCGATAATTATCCTTTAACCGATCCAAAGGCGGGTCGAACCTCTTTCTCCAAACTTCTCGAGATTGGAACATTAAATCTGGAATATTGTAGGGATAATTATTACACAACTGCCTCGGAAAATGTGTATTCCTAAGCCGTCTTTCTTAGCCGTTAAGAAACGAAATAGCGACTCTTTTGGCCGTTTTGCCTCTCCATGTTATTTCATATCTAAGACATATCCGATGTCCTGATCATTTCTCTCAACTGCATTTTTATTAATTGGAGCTCCCAAATGCTCCAAATAACACCGGAGGGTAAAAATTATTACCCGGGGGAAAAAGTAAAAATTTCCCCAAACGTCCAAAATTACGCGAGGAACATAACGGTGGGACTCATACTCATCACTTGGGAAATCTTCGCAAGTTATATGTCAATTACTATCAACGATTAAGTTAATCAACATTAGTTAGAATTCGAAATCCTAGCTATTACAATTATCTTACCTTAGGATACCTTTGCAATTCTCTACTCTGTCCTTATATCTATAGTATGTCTTGAATCGATTGCCACAATTGGATACCTGGATCTTTAGGGTTGTTGTTTTCCCCAATATTTGCGAAGCTTTATACATTACTTGCTCGATTAATTGAAACTGATTTTGCTTCACCATCTCCCTGTCATCGATACTCTGGAATACATGCTAGTGTACGCAGATCCGTACACTGCGGGTTCACTTGCTTTTATTCTAGTTTTATAAATTTAAAACTTGATTGCATGCACGTTTTAGGGCGAACATTTATCGGTCATCCCACAGGCGCGGCTTAGTTTTCCCGCAGACACGATGTGCTAAGTGACGGATTTTTACCTCGTTTCCGTTTCGACCCTTCGTTTGGGTGAGTGAACTTTCGTTTTAGGGATACCGACCGCTCGTTTCCCTCTCCTTTTCTTACCAATCAGTTGAGTTTCCTCTCTCCTCCCATTTCACTTTCACGTGAATTCTTCTTCCCCTCTAGCTCCTCTCCTTTCCTCTCTTGTGCTCTTTCCTCTTCTTTATCCTTGGAAGCTCTTGGCAGTGATCTACAACATTGGGAGAGCTTTGGTTCTGTTCTGGTAAGCTTCCTCCCTCCCCCTCTTATCCTTTGTTACTGATTTGCTTTCCCCTTCTTTTCCACTCCTCCATGGCTATGGAGGAAACTTGTGAAGAGAGACCTTGTTGAATCCTTTGCATGTGCTTGTTCTTAGCCCGATTAGGTCCTGGAGAGGTGTCTAAGATCAATGGTTAGTGATGGAGATGGCCCATCAAAAGAAGGAAGCCATAGAAGCTCAAGTGCACAATCGAAGATCGAAGTAATCGCTGTTTCTGGAGTTCTACTGCGGGACGGCATTAGGCGCCACGTGGGCGGATCTTAGCCAGCCGTGGGGGTGGTGGGCAGCTCCACAGGGGCGGTGGCACATTTTTCCAGCAGCCGTGGGGGCGGTTGAACACTGTCGCGGGGGCGTGACCTTCAGCACGTAGTTACGCCTTTTGTTTCTGCGGTTGCGTTTCTTCAACAGTAAGCTCTTCTTCTCCCTTCTTCTTCGTTCCTTCCTTAATTATGAGGTTGTTTCATGTTAGTATCATGCCTAGGATGAACGTAGGATAGTTGTGAATGCCATCTAGTGGTTGTGGACCTTAGGAGACCTTAGAGTCTCGGTTGTTGCTTAGGATGACTCGAGTGTGATAATCATGTTATACCTCTTAGACTAGTTGTGTTCTAACTTGGCGATGAGTAATCCTTTTAGGAGAGTGGGTTGTTGTAGTGCCTTTATATATGCTTGATGAGTTATGGTCCCTTGGAGCCTAGGAATGTTCCCTAGCATATGAGTTATAGCACCTTGTGTTCATTTGCTAGATTGCGAAGTCTAAGGACTTCTTGCCTTTGAGAGTGTTGTTGATGTGTGCCTCGTTTTGATCAAGCCTTGGTTGTATTCCTACGGCAAGTTGAGATCAATTTTGGTTAGCTTTGAGACGAGGTAAGTCTTCGGACTTACTTAGCCGCTTTTATGCATTATTTGGATATGTGATGGTGGTGTGTGTTTAAGTGGTTATGATGATGAAACCGGATTAGGACAACTTGGTTATATATATTGGTGGCCCATTGTTATTATTATTATCGGCCGGTGACATCACTGCCCAGCACCCGAGGGAGACTGGGAGGTTCTCTACGACCAGGCCATACATGGTATACGGACGGACTTTTTTGCCATTCTACATGGTATACGGGTTGAGCTCTGCATCACTCCTGTTGGTTTCACGGGGACAGAGGCGAGAGGTATAAGACTCTCGTGTCACACTTTAAACGAATCAAACTAGTAATGGAATAACTTTAAAAGAGGATAAGAACCGGATATGTATGTATATGAGCATGATGTGTGTTATGTGTTCTTATGTGTGTGTTTGTGCCCTTTCTATCTTTATAATGCCTAGAATGTGAGCTGACGGTTTTATACCGATTGTTGTAGTTGATGTGCAGGTTAGCTGTGGCCGAGAGATCCGAACGAGTGGGCAACCGGAGTTCCATACATCTTAGGTCGAGTTTGGGGGAATTGAGCGAATCTATTATTGTTGTATATTGTGTATTGTTGGCGTTATTCTATAGACGGCTGATTTCTTTCATTTCTTGATGACTTCGGGGATCATAGCATTGCATTAAAATGATTTTAGTCTTGGCCTTTATTTGTTCCTTGTTGGAAAGGACCGGTGAAATTGTTGTCAGGCTAAGGGTCAGGACCCAATGTGAGGTCTCGCCCGTAGCATCCCAAGTCCAGCAGATTCGGGATGTTACAAAGTGGTATCAAAGCCCTAGGTTGACAACAATGGCACTCGCAACCTTCTAAAAGGCCGAATAGACCACTAAATAGAACCCGCAAGGGTTCAAAATTGGAAAATGAATTTTGTTTTCAAATCACGAGCGCAGTCAGTTGGGGTAGTATGTACGGGACCACCACTCCTTCTGCGGACCTCGGCGACGTAATTTCTTGGATTATTGTTATGTATGTATATATATATAGTTATGTATATGTGGACTTAGGATGTTTTGGACTATTGTTATTTATGTGGATTGGAGTTATGTATGATTGAATTGTTGTGTTATAGTGGAGGCCTAGCCTTTATATCGATATGAGTTATACATGTGGCATGATAGTGGACTTCTTGGAGTTGATATGTTGGTAGTAGTATGGACACCAGGTTTATATAGTCTTATACATAGATGGTTATTATATATAGTATCTTATGTTTATACGGGCCCTTATAGTTAAGATGATAGTTTGACACCATTGCCTTGGACAACGCCGTTGGGCTTAGAATACTATGCAAGTGAGGACAAGTCAACTCATGTATCGAGTTAAGTATCAAGTGTTGGCGAACACGTTGACGTGTCATCGGATTCCTTTTGAGGATGCCAGAGCAACAATGCGAGTATAGCCGCAAGGACGAACAAGTAAAAAGGAAAGCTCGAAATAACTTAAGAGCAATCGAGATGGAATCGATACCAATAAGAAAATAACATGGAGACATGAAGCGGTTTTGAAGAAACAATTATTGAACGGAAATGAAAGCAACTAAAGACAACCAACTTGTGGTGAAGTCCAAGAAGCATGGAGATAAACGGAAGAAGTGGATTAAGTGTGTAGGATTGCAAGATGACGATTCCATTTAAGGTAAGTTTTCCCTAGTCACTCCTAAGCACTAGAGCCGAGGTGAGAAGTATGTCACAAAAATGTTGAAAGGATTAAGAGGCCGTAAGTTAAGCTTATGGAGGCACCAAAAGATGAAGTGTCATGTTTTCTAGGATACTGGCGGGTTGACTTCTTCGGACTTACGAGAACTACGAGGAGAATGGCGAGGTGAGGATTCACATAGTAGTATTTCCTTGGTGAAATCCTGTTAGTGGAGTGTACCGATGTCCGTTATGATGATAAGGCTAAGAAATGACAAGAGGAAAAAAAATGCAAGTAGACGTTGATCCCGTGAGGATGAGACACGCAACATGAAGCTTTCTGTTATGGAAGGATATAAGTTACCAACCCAAGAGAAGTGTGAACGGACGCTATCTAAACATTAGATATGTTTGCAATAAGGTGCTCTTGAAGGACTTCATGGAAAAGTGATAAAGCATATTAAGATGACTCATATGACCCAACAAGGTCAAGAAGCATGTAGTTATCTAAGAAAGAAGACGGAACCTAAGAGTATAGATTGATCTAAGAGAGTTAAGGTAAGAGTACCCGAGGTGGTTAACCTTCGTGCTTATGATAACATGAAAATTTTGGATGGAAGTTAGTCGATGACCTCAAGGAGGTCAGCTATAAAGTGACGGTGGCAATCAAGAACGCACATGTGCGGGATTGCCTAATGACGAGGGTAAAGCATGATTAAGAGGAAAGTGAGGTCAGCTATAAAGTGACGGTGGCAATCAAGAACGCACATGTGCGGGATTGCCTAATGACGATGACCTCAAGGAGGTCAGCTATAAAGTGACGGTGGCAATCAAGAACGCACATGTGCGGGATTGCCCAATGGTAAGTAGGTGTGTCAGCTAAGGCGCTTGTGTCTTGGTCATATAACGTGAAGAGGGTAAAGCAAGTAACCATAACCAACCTCCTTGGGAGGGATTGTAATGACCTTACATGGCGTTTTGCAGTCATGGGATTGACATGTGAGGGAACGGCGTGGATGTGGACTTTCAACGTTTGAGCATGATTAAGAGGAAAGTGAGGTTTTCCTTTGTTACCTTACGGAAATGAGAATGTATAACAAGAAGGTGCATGATATTCTCTCCTTATGAAACATTTGATGCATTGTCACGAAGAATAGATGAGTCAAAGTTTCTTGACTCACCCGAGGGAGCCATGTGCTATGGTGTGTATTTAAGGACCGAGATTATAGTGACGTTATAAGCTTTAAGCTGAAGATGGTAGTACTTGAGAATTTACGAGTTGGGAGTTGCGGTAGTTTTGAATGGGGAATTTCTTCGGGTTTTTCCCCACAGGGCATGTTGGTACAGTTTTTGAGGGAAAGAACGAGACGGAAATGTGGTACTTCGATTATCGAGAGATGTGTATGGTTAATGACAAGTAGAGGTATCTTCTTCGTAGTAGGGGGCTCGTTAAGACTAGTTGCGTGTGATTGCTATATTTTATAATATCGGCTTGAAGTCGAGATGCCACCATATTTGGGTGGAGTATAGAAAGGACCATCGAAAGACGACGTTTCGGGCCGATCTGGTTACTATATGTTGTAGTGAAGCCTTTTTGACTCACGAGTGCATTTGGTGAGTTTGAGTTGATAATGATGTGCATTTATCGAGTTTCTGAAGCGGATTGCAGTAGCAACATTCATTTTGTGGTTTCGGGTGGATCCAATTAGAACCCTAAACTTATGCTAGTGTTGTAGGTTAGTAAGAGTTGTGATATGAGGTGGACCGTGACCCAACGGTTCATGACAACTATTGTTGTGCGAGGTGTACGAGTGGTTTTGTAACGCCCCAAATTTTGGCGCGTTTGCGTGTTGTACTTTCTCGGATTTTATCGATACTTTAAATGCCTTCAATAATTTTACAGAGTATTTCTACGTCATAAAATTAAATTTTCCGAGCTTATATATTCATATATATTTTGATCCATATATTTATTTTCCGTATTTATTTTTGAAAAGGTTCCGAAATATTTTCCGATCCGAAAAGGTCATTCCGATTAGTTTGGATCGAGTTTATTCTATTACTCTTTTTATTTAATTTTCTTCATCCTTCTCTTTTCTTTCCCTGGCGTGCGCCTCCTCGTTGCTTCAGAAGAGACCCTGCGACCTCCCGACTCCTCCCTCTCTCTGATGCCCTACACCCACACTACCTAGCCGCCTCTGCAGCCCTCCCTCTATCTCTCCCTCTCGCCATAGGCTCCTGCTCCTTCTCTCACTCTCTCACCCTATCTCCAATCTTTGGCCCTTCTCTCTCACTCAGCAGGTCATCCATCTCTTCTCACCTCTTCTCTGGTCCCTCTATTGACACCAAGGGGACGCCTTGCTGCCGCCAGGGTGAGACGGCGCTTGTAACCACCGGAGGGCCCTGCCTCACCTCGTCTTCTCGGCCCTCTGTTTCATCCCACACAGCAGATCTCGTCCACCTCGTAGCAACCAACTGCTTCCTCTCAAACTTGTAGCAGCATCAACTCTCCCTCCCTCATCACGCTGCAAGCCTGCAACCGTCCTCGAGCTGCTTTGCCATCCTTCTATCGAGCCGCAACCGCAAGGAGCTACTGCTTCCAACCACCAGAGACATGGATCGATGCCGCCTGCTCGAAGCCGGAGAAGCACTGCCGGCTCGGGCCACCGCGGAACTCCCTTCTCCCAGATTGTGCCACGCCGGAGACAACAACGCCTCGCCGAAGAAGCGCCCTTGCCGCCTCTCCTTTCCTCCGCTTGTGCAGCCGCCTGGTGCTCGTTCTCCTCGCCTCCCTCTATCGCGTTGCTGAAGGTTGAAGAGCCTTATTAGGGCTTTCTAATTCGGACCCCTCCCTTTTGAGCTATTTGCAAATTGTGACCCATTGGTTGAATTTGCAGTTTATAACCCAACTTTTGGAATCTTGAAATATTACCACTGCTGGAATTAAATTACAAGAAATAGCCCAAAGATTTATTTACAACTTATGACACAAGTTTCTAGCATTTCATAAATTTTCCTTGACAATGTTTCTATGGGTTTTAAATTTGGGATTTACTAGAATTATATTCTTATTTATATATACCATATATATTATGCTCATGTTGGATTAATTCCGGGTTATGACTCAAAGATTAAATTACGGGATTTTAACGTTGGCTTTGAAAACGAGTTTTACCTTGGGTTTATGATGTAATACAATTTGCCCGGAATATATATTTATGGTTTTAACTTGGGTTTTAAAAGTGGGGTTTTCCTTAGATTATATATGTTCGTTATTCCTTTCAAATTTAGCTTATAAGCTAAATTTGTTTAGTTTGGTGCTAGGTTGGGAAGAGCCCCGATAAAGACCTAACGAGTCCAAGTCGACATCCGTTGAACGACTTCCGTCTTTTGACGTCGCGTGAGTATTCTTTCCCCTCGATCTAGTTATGTTAAGTTTTAGTATCATGCTAGGATGGATTTAGCATAACTTAGAGTTAATGCCAAGTAGTGGCTTTGAACCTTAGGTGAGTTTCGAGGATTCGATATTGTTTGATGGATTGATGTTGATTCTAAGCTTGAGGTGATATTGCGATCTAGTGAGGTTGTTATAAGGATTTGAGTATATGGTTTGATCTTGTGAGTATTTGAGGCTTGAGGTTCTGGTTATATGGTTGTTGAGATTATGAACTAGGATATACTTATCCTAGCATGGTGTTGTTCCCGTTGAGTTTGTTGAACTAGGCATATTATCCTAGTTGCGTTGTGAGTTATGATCTTGCGAGATCTGAGGGTTTAGAAGTCTTAGGACTTCTAGCTTGTGTTGAGTGTGATGTGAGCATGAGAGATTCTAGGATGTGGTCCTAGAATTGAGAGTCAAATGGTCTTGCGTAGAGCATTTGTATAGAAGTCTAAGATTTATATTGTGAGTGGGTTGTTGTCGATATAGTTATCTTCTTGTGAGCAGGTTATGGGATTCCTCCCTAAGTAAGCGAGAGTGTTGTGAGTTGAGTGTGGTGACGAGGTAAGTCTCCTGACTTACTTAGCTCGTATTCTACGTATTAGCATTGATGTGTGTTTGGTGGTGTGTGTTTATTCTTTATTGTTTATAACAACTAAACCTGTAATAGGACCACCGACCTTATATTATTTTGGCCCAAGTGTATGATAACGGGCGGTGACATCATCTGCCTAGCTCTTGCGAGAGTCTAGGAGGTTCTTGGCGACTAGCCCGTGCTGGTTAGACGGTCGGAGGCATCCGTGTAACGTCCCGTTTTTTTTTGTAGGCGCTTTTTCGATATATATATTTGTCTTCCCGATTTTTATCGATATTTTAAAAACTTATTAAGATTATACGGGTACTCTCATGTTGTAATTATTTTTTTATAAGTATATATATTTTACATTTGTATGTATTTCGTAATTTATTTTACGGAAAGGTTCGGGAGTTTTTCCTATTCCGAAAATCCCGTTCCGAAAATCCCGTTCCGAATAACATGTATAGGATTCACTTTTAATTCTTTCCCACTTGTTGAAACCTGCTTGGCTAGCCGCCTGGTCTATGATGTGCCGCCATAACCAGCTATTGCTTCCCTTTGGACCTATCTCTTTCATCTCCTCTATCAACTGCTGCCCCTCTCAGCTATGTGCACCTAGCTTCAACAGCACCTCCTCGTTATCCCTCACCCTCTCTGTGCTCTTCTCTCCCTCAGCTTCATTCGAATCACCTTGCACTCCCCTGTTTGCTTCCTCCACTGCAACCAGTCAAGCAGTACCAACCCCGGGAGCACCATTGCCGCCTCTCCCCGACCCTCCTATCTGTTTCCGGCGGTCAAGCCTCACACCCTCAACCTCACGTTTTCTGCCTCGCCCTCCTCCATCAGTCGATGCCGGAGACGCCGCCTAGGACCTTGATTTGAGATGCCGGGAGCGGGCTCTACGCCTCCAGAGAAGTGCCCGCCGACGGCCTGGAGCCACCCTCCGCCACGCCGTGCCCTTGCCTCTACAACGCCGCCGCCCTGATGGTCTCCATCGCCCTTCAGAGTTTCTGTGACCACCTGTTGAAACGCCTCCACACACCAGCAAGCTAGCCTTCACCTGGAGCCGGAAGAGTCCCGCTCGAGCCCTGCCGGAGACCAGGAGCCAAGCAGCCTTCGCCTGATGCCGGAAGAGCCCCTGCCGCCTTCCATTGCTGCCCTCTCGCCTCAAAAGCGCCGCCGCCTGCTTCCCTTTTCTTTTCAAAGCTGCGTATGAATTGAATAAAGAAGGAGCTTTTAGGGTTTTAAAATCGGGCCCCTCACTTCTGGTATAATTACAAAATGGACCCAATATTTTGTATTTGCAGATTTGGTCCTAATTTCTGGAAGTTGCATATTTGCCCCTGCTTCTATATAATTACAGTTTTTAGCCAGATTTTCTTATTTATATTTTATGACCCAAATTCTGAGATTTAACTATTATGCCCTTTGTTGGATTATTTTCAGAATATGGCCCAAGAATTTATTGACGGATTTTGACCCATATTTATAAGTTGTATGATTTTTCCCGGAAAATGTTTTAGTGATTTATAACCTTGCTCTTGAAAACGAGTTACCTTAGATTTATATATATTACATATTACGCACTCATTGGGTTATTTTCGAGTTATATAAATTATGTATTCCCCGGGTTTTAGCGTTTGCTTTTGAAAATGAGTTTACCTTATAATAATATATCTTATATATATTACAATCAAATTTAGCGTATTAGCTAAATTTGTGTAGCTTTGGTTTTAGGTCCGGAAGCGCCCCGATAAAGGCCTAACGAGTCCAAGATTCGACTTCCGTCTTTTGACGTCGTGTGAGTACTCTTTCCCCTCGATCTAGTTATGTTAAGTTTTAGTATCATGCTAGGATGGATCTAGCATAACTTAGAGTTAATCCCAAGTAGTGGCTTTGAACCTTAGGTGAGTTTCGAGGATTTGATATTGTTTAATGGATTGATGTTGATTCTAAGCTTGATGTGGTATTGCGGTCTAGTGAGGTTGTTAGAAGGATTCGAGCATATGATTTGATCTTGTGAGGTTGTTTATTGCTTTAAGTCGTATGTTGAGCTTGTGAGAATTTAAGGGTTGAGGTTGTATGATGTTGAGGTTGTGGACTAGAACGAGAGTATCCTAGTTGCATTGTGAGTTATGATCTTGCGAGGTCCGAGGGTTTAGAAGTCTTAGGACTTCTAGCTTGTGTTGAGTGTGATGTGAGCATGAGGGATTCTAGGATGTGGTCCTAGAATTGAGAGTCAAATGGTCTTGCTTAGATCATTTGTATAGAAGTCTAAGACTTCTATTGCGAGTGGGTTGTTGTTGATATAGTTATCTTCTTGTGAGCAGGTTATGGGCTTCCTCCCTAAGGAAGCGAGAGTGTTGTGAGTTGAGTGTGGTGACGAGGTAAGTCTCCGGACTTACTTAGCTCGTATTCCTTGTATTAGCATCTATGTGTGTTGGGTGGTGTGTGTTTATTCCTTATCGTTTATAACAACTAAACCGGTAATAGGACCACCGACCTTATATTATTTTGGCCCAAGTGTATGATAACGGGCGGTGACATCATCTGCCTAGCTCTTGCGAGAGTCTAGGAGGTTCTTGGCGACTAGCCCGTGCTGGTTAGACGGTCGGAGGCATCCGCACCGTTCCATGCCGGTAAGTAGGGACCGAGGCGGGACCACGGTGGTCTCGTGTCACAAAACTAAGTTGAATTAGAACGGGATATGACTTAATAATAAAAAGATAATAAACCGGAATTGTGTGCTTTGAGAATGTTGTGTGTTTATGATGATTTACTTGTGTTTGTGCCTTTCACCTTGATTCTAATGCTTCGAATATTAGCTAACGGTTTTATACCGATTGTTGTAGATTGTCTTGCAGGTTAGGAATGCGGCCGAGAGATCCGGAAGAGTGGGCAGCCGGGGTTCCGTACATTTTAGGAGTGGGTTTTGGTTAGAGTCGGGTTGTGTTTTATTCTTTGTTTATTATTTTGGTATGCCGCGTGTATGGCGTTTTGGTCTTTGGTGTTGTTTATCGGCTGAAGTCTTTTGTTGTTTTCCTTCGGGTTTCTTATCATTTGCATTAAAAGGAATTTCGTTTTTGCCTTTATTTGTGCCATGTTGAAAGATCCGGTGAAATTGTTGTCAGGCTAAGGGTCGGGACCCATTGTGAGGTCCCAACCCGTAGCATCCCGAGTCCCGCGGATTCGGGGTGTTACAAAAGTGGTATCAGAGCCCTAGGTTGACAACAATGACACTCACAATCTTTTAAAGGCCGAATAGAGAGAAATAGAACCCTCAAGGGTTCTAAGTTTAAATGATTTTTTTTTTCGTTTTTAAAATCACATGCATAAGTCGGGGTAGAATGTACGGACCACCACTTCTTCCGCGGATCTCGGTAGCTTAGTTTATTGGATTTATATATATATATGTATATATGTAGATATGTATATATTGATTGTAGTTGCATGTTGGACTTGATTTATATGTATAGTGAATATATGTGGACTATAGTACATGTTTGGACCTTGTATTGGATTTCCGGAATTGATATATTAGTAGTAATGTGAATATAGGACTTATATATATAGTTATATGTACATACACATATGTATGCTAGTATTATTTTAGTAGTAGTGGACCTTATAGTTAAGATGATAGAAAGCTATCATCGCCCTTGGACAAACGCCTTTTGGGATTAGGATAGTATATATACGATGATGAGTATGCTCAAGTACCGAGTTGAGCGTCACTTTCTGGCGAACACCCTGGCAATTCATCGGACTCCTTTTGGGGACGTCAAAGAAACCATTTGAAGGATAAAGAGGACATTAGCGGCAAGGACGAACAAATAGAAGGGAACTTTGAGTCAACTTAAAAGAATTCGAAATGGAAGCAATGCAAGTAAAAAGAGCAACGTTAAGGTGTATAAGTGGTTATAAAGAAGTCATGATTGAACGACAACGAGACCAATAAAGATAACGAACTTATGGTTCTTCAAGGAGACGCGTGGATAACTAAAGATGTGAATCAAGGAGAAGGGGGATACATTCTAGTAAGGGTAGAAGTAGTATTCCATTAAGATGTAAAAGTTCTCCCTAGGCGCTCCTAGGTATAGGAGTCGAGATGAGAGACGTGGATGAACCAATCACAAAAGACTTAAGATACCGTAAGTTAAGCTTACGAGGTACCAATAAGTGAAGTGTCAACTTTAGTAGAGTTATGAGAAGAAGAGCATGGTGGAGATTCACGTGGAGTTGACCGATTTCGGTTATGATTATAAGACTAAGAAACGCCAAGAAGGAGGAAGTGGGTATAAATGATGACCCCAAGAAGATGAAAGACGAAACGAAGAGATTTGATCGAGAGACTTAAGATACCAACCAAGAAGAACGCGAGTTGATGCTAGATAGGGCCATAATCTTTGGGAAGGTGCTCTTGAAAGACATCAAGGAAGAATGGTTAAGTCTATGAAAGGGAGTTATATGAAACAACAAGGCAAATAAGATATAGTTACCTTATAAAGAAGAAGAAGCTTGGAATGAAGAAAGAACTAACCAAAGTTTGAGGTAAAGTACCCCGAGGAGGGTAGCCTTCATGAGAATGGTAACATGAGAAGTGTAGTAGAATAATAAGTCGTTGACTGCGGAGATGGTCAAATACAAGTTAAGCGGTGACAACTAAGAACGCACAGGTGCGAGTTGTCTATTGGTGAGTGTAGAGGGGATGAGTAAACAAGATTATAGGCATTTAGAGGATTGACAACAAGAGCGTAAAGTATTCGCGGTGGATCAATGTCTATGGTAATGAAGGACGTGAACGGAAGGGCATTTGTCTTAAATCAAATAATGTGGAATGAGGTCAAACAAGTAGCTGTTACAGACCTCCTATGAGGAGGATGAAGATGACCCTTTGCGACCTTCGTAGGTCATGAGAACGACATATGGGAGAACGACCCGGAGTAGAAGTTTTAAGGTTTGACAATGGTAAAGGGAACTAGTGGATTAAGAGGAAGGTGAGATTTTCATGGCTTGTGGTGCGTAGACAGGAGTATAATAAGAGGATGCATATTACGTTTGTTCTAATGAAATGAATAGTATGTTTTCGCAAGCAAAAGTTGAGTCAGATGATTCGGACACACACAAAAGAGCCATGGGGGCTATGATGTGAAAGGGATGACCTAGATTAGGGCAACGTTGCAAGCTTAGAGTTATGATGTTAGTGTTGGGTGGAGTTATGAGCTAGATATTTCAGCGAGGCTGGTAGGGGGATATTAGCCTAGCGTTCTTCACAAGGCATACATGTACGGTTGTGAAGTTGTTTTTGGAATACCCTGAGATGTATAAGGTGACCAACAAGAATAGGAGAAGATTGAAGTTTTGAAGTTTGTTGTCGATATGAGGTGTACCAGAAGTACATGAAAGATTGAGGTTAGAGCCTTTACGGTCGGCTTGACGTTACATTAGAAAATGAAGTATAAATTTCTACGCCTACTTGAAGAAAGGATGTCTATGGCGAAAGCTTATGTACAATACGTAGAACTCCTCCCATATGTTGGGATGTCATGGAAAACGAAGAAGATAAGGTTAATTGTTTTGAAGCACGGTTAAGTCCTGCAATTTGGACCCTTATGGCTGCACATAAGTGAGAAAACTTATAAGATTTTTACAATCATGCCATTTAAGAGGGAAAATGGGATTAAGTTAAAAGAATACTTATATAAGAAAACAAGAGTCAAAAGACGCAAGCAAATCTTTCCAATTCAAGAAAAGACGAATATTTGAAAGAGGACGGTCAGCATTGTAGCTAAAGATGGAGCAATACACGTGTTTGAAAGACGTCACCCCAACAGATCTGGGGAGATCATTAATACCATGACTACCTGTCAAGTGTTAATACAAGGTTTTGTCGGTCTTATGTTATGAGACGAAATAAGGAAAGACAAAAACCGAGACATCACGGATTCCAATACATTGGAACGTGAATTTTGCCACTAAGGTTGAGTTTGACGCACCTCGGATATCCAAGGCGTTGTATAGAATGACACTAGTGAAGAGACATGAGTTGTGGAAGCGAGAGAATTAGCAATTGTAAGAACTTATTGAAAACAGTTTATTAGATTTAGTGAAATGCTATGGAGAACTCCGAATGCTATATTGAACTCTTGATTTGAAGTTCATATTAGAATATATCTTAAACTCTTGATTTGAAGTTGTTATGGAAAACATCAGTTTTGCGAAAGGTGAGACGGTTATCTCCGTTTGTACATCGATTACCGGGAACTGAACAAGATGACAATGAAGAACAAGTATCCCTCACCACGGATCGGTGATCTACTCGACCAGTTGCAAGGGTCGGTAGTCTCTACTAAGGATGAACTAAGGTCAGATTGTCACCAATTGAGAATCCGAGAATGGGATATTGCAATTTCGGCATTCGGGACCAACCAGGGTCACTACGAGTGTAGATACTCCATATGGGCTTACTGATGCCGGAGGAGATATTTTGGTCTACTCTCGAAGAAGAGAGAAGTTGTATGACAAGTTGTCTCGGGATGACAACCTACGAAGGATGTGGAAGAAGTTATAAGTTTTCTTGGATTTGCTGGTCATTACTAGATTTGTGGTGATATAATCCAAAGTAACACCATCTATCGCTAACCTACTTCGGAAGATAAAGAAATTTGAGAGTGAAAGAAATTGACATTGGAGTTGTTAAGAGTTAAGTGGAGATTCATGGGTGGGACCATTTCGAAATTTCCTCGAAGTATGATGGTTGAAGTGAACAAGTGACTCTCCAAGACAAGGTCTTGATTGAGTGTTGAAGAAATGTAACATCTAAGTTGGTTTGACAAGACCCAAAGCCAATAGTGTGAATTGGAGTTCAATCTTCTTTGTTAGAAACAAGCAAAGAAGAAACATAATGGAAATGTTGTATTGAGTAAGATCCGAGGACGAAGTTGAACTTCCGATATATCGAACCTTTTTGAGATCTTAGCGCGATTTGGAGAAGTGGCTTACAAGTTGGCGTTGTCACCCGGTGTTTCATGTGTAACAATCAAGGGAGTAGATACATGACTCAAGACGGATGGTCAGTCATGGAGGTTTAGTGGTAGACAAGGAACCAATGTGACTAACTTGAAGACGTAGGATAGTATCTTTGGTTGAGTTACGTTGAGCTAGTAGCATCGATAGAATCGACGGGTTAGACCTAGGTCTTCCCTTGGTTGAGTTATGTGCATGTGTGATATTATGTGTAGTTTGAGTCCTGTATGAGAATGTGCTTTATAACCTTGCATATCATGCGGTGGTAGTTTGAGTAGATGATGTGTTTAATTAGAAGGTTTAAGCCTTCTTAGTTCGAAAGTTCATACCTCGGCCTTAAGGACCGAGAAGTTCGACACATAGCAAGTTTCGGGACGAAACTTGTTTTAAGGGGGATCTAATGTAACGTCCCTTTTTTTTTGTAGGCGCTTTTTCGATATATATATTTTTCTTCCCGATTTTTATCGATATTTTAAAAACTTATTAAGATTATACGGGTACTCTCATGTTGTAATTATTTTTTTCATAAGTATATATATTTTACATCTGTATGTATTTCGTAATTTATTTTACGGAAAGGTTCGGGAGTTTTTCCTATTCCGAAAATCCCGTTCCGAAAATCCCGTTCCGAATAACATGTATAGGATTCACTTTTAATTCTTTCCCACCTGTTGAAACCTGCTTGGCTAGCCGCCTGGTCTATGATGTGCCGCCCTAACCAGCTATTGCTTCCCTTTGGACCTGTCTCTTTCATCTCCTCTATCAACTGCTGCCCCTCTCAGCTATGTGCACCTAGCTTCAACAGCACCTCCTCGTTATCCCTCACTCTCTCTGTGCTCTTCTCTCCCTCAGCTTCATTCGAATCACCTTGCACTCCCCTGTTTGCTTCCTCCACTGCAACCAGTCAAGCAGTACCAACCCCGGGAGCACCATTGCAGCCTCTCCCCGACCCTCCTATCTGTTTCCGGCGGACAAGCCTCACACCCTCAACCTCACGTTTTCTGCCTCGCCCTCCTTCATCAGTCGATGCCGGAGACGCCGCCTAGGACCTTGATTTGAGATGCCGGGAGCGGGCTCTACGCCTCCAGAGAAGTGCCCGCCGACGGCCTGGAGCCACCCTCCGCCACGCCGTGCCCTTGCCTCTACAACGCCGCCGCCCTGATGGTCTCCATCGCCCTTAAGAGTTTCTGTCACCACTTGTTGAAACGCCTCCACACACCAGCAAGCTAGCCTTCGCCTGGAGCCGGAAGAGTCCCGCTCGAGCCCTGCCGGAGACCAGGAGCCAATCAGCCTTCGCCTGATGCCGGAAGAGCCCCTGCCGCCTTCCATTGCTGCCCTCTCGCCTCAAAAGCGCCGCCGCCTGCTTCCCTTTTCTTTTCAAAGCTGCGTATGAATCGAATAAAGAAGGAGCTTTTAGGGTTTTAAAATCCGGCCCCTCACTTATTGTATAATTACAAAATGGACCCAATATTTTGTATTTGCAGATTTGGTCCTAATTTCTGGAAGTTGCATATTTGCCCCTACTTCTATATAATTACACTTTTTAGCCAGATTTTCTTATTTATATTTTATGACCCAAATTCTGAGATTTAACTATTATGCCCTTTGTTGGATTATTTTCAGAATATGGCCCAAGAATTTATTGACGGATTTTGACCCATATTTATAAGTTGTATGATTTTTCCCGGAAAATGTTTTAGTGATTTATAACCTTGCTCTTGAAAACGAGTTACCTTAGATTTATATATATTACATATTACGCACTCATTGGGTTATTTTCGAGTTATATAAATTATGTATTCCCCGGGTTTTAGCGTTTGCTTTTGAAAATGAGTTTACCTTATAATAATATATCTTATATATATTACAATCAAATTTAGCGTATTAGCTAAATTTGTGTAGCTTTGGTTTTAGGTCCGGAAGCGCCCCGATAAAGGCCTAACAAGTCCAAGATTCGACTTCCGTCTTTTGACGTCGTGTGAGTACTCTTTCCCCTCGATCTAGTTATGTTAAGTTTTAGTATCATGCTAGGATGGATCTAGCATAACTTAGAGTTAATCCCAAGTAGTGGCTTTGAACCTTAGGTGAGTTTCGAGGATTTGATATTGTTTAATGGATTGATGTTGATTCTAAGCTTGATGTGGTATTGCGGTCTAGTGAGGTTGTTAGAAGGATTCGAGCATATGATTTGATCTTGTGAGGTTGTTTATTGCTTTAAGTCGTATGTTGAGCTTGTGAGAATTTAAGGGTTGAGGTTGTATGATGTTGAGGTTGTGGACTAGAACGAGAGTATCCTAGTTGCATTGTGAGTTATGATCTTGCGAGGTCCGAGGGTTTAGAAGTCTTAGGACTTCTAGCTTGTGTTGAGTGTGATGTGAGCATGAGGGATTCTAGGATGTGGTCCTAGAATTGAGAGTCAAATGGTCTTGCTTAGATCATTTGTATAGAAGTCTAAGACTTCTATTGCGAGTGGGTTGTTGTTGATATAGTTATCTTCTTGTGAGCAGGTTATGGGCTTCCTCCCTAAGGAAGCGAGAGTGTTGTGAGTTGAGTGTGGTGACGAGGTAAGTCTCCGGACTTACTTAGCTCGTATTCCTTGTATTAGCATCTATGTGTGTTGGGTGGTGTGTGTTTATTCCTTATCGTTTATAACAAGTAAACCGGTAATAGGACCACCGACCTTATATTATTTTGGCCCAAGTGTATGATAACGGGCGGTGACATCATCTGCCTAGCTCTTGCGAGAGTCTAGGAGGTTCTTGGCGACTAGCCCGTGCAGGTTAGACGGTCGGAGGCATCCGCACCGTTCCATGCCGGTAAGTAGGGACCGAGGCGGGACCACGGTGGTCTCGTGTCACAAAACTAAGTTGAATTAGAACGGGATATGACTTAATAATAAAAAGATAATAAACCGGAATTGTGTGCTTTGAGAATGTTGTGTGTTTATGATGATTTACTTGTGTTTGTGCCTTTCACCTTGATTCTAATGCTTCGAATATTAGCTAACGGTTTTATACCGATTGTTGTAGATTGTCTTGCAGGTTAGGAATGCGGCCGAGAGATCCGGAAGAGTGGGCAGCCGGGGTTCCGTACATTTTAGGAGTGGGTTTTGGTTAGAGTCGGGTTGTGTTTTATTCTTTGTTTATTATTTTGGTATGCCGCGTGTATGGCGTTTTGCTCTTTGGTGTTGTTTATCGGCTGAAGTCTTTTGTTGTTTTCCTTCGGGTTTCTTATCATTTGCATTAAAAGGAATTTCGTTTTTGCCTTTATTTGTGCCATGTTGAAAGATCCGGTGAAATTGTTGTCAGGCTAAGGGTCGGGACCCATTGTGAGGTCCCAACCCGTAGCATCCCGAGTCCCGCGGATTCGGGGTGTTACAATACGCACCGTTCCATGCCGGTAAGTAGGGACCGAGGCGGGACCATGGTGGTCTCGTGTCACAAAACTAAGTTGAATTAGAACGGGATATGACTTAATAATAAAAAGATAATAAAGCGGAATTGTGTGTTTTGAGAATGTTGTGTGTTTATGATGATTTACTTGTGTTTGTGCCTTTCCCATTGATTCTAATGCTTCGAATATGAGCTAACGGTTTTATACCGACTGTTTTAGATTGCATTGCAGGTTAGGATTGCGGCCGAGAGATCCGGAAGAGTGGGCAGCCGGGGTTCCGTACATTTTAGGATTGGGTTTTGGGTGGAGTCGAGTTTGAGTATTGTAATTATTGTATGTTTTATGGCGTTAGCCTTTGGGGTTGTATTTTCGGCTGAAGTCTTTTGTTGTATTCTTTCGGGTTTTTCTTTTCATTGCATAAAAATGTATTTCGGTTTTGGCCTTTATTTGTGCCTTGTTGCAAGATCCGGTGAAATTGTTGTCAAGCTAAGGGTCGGGACCCATTGTGAGGTCCCAACCCGTAGCGCCCCGAGTCCCGCGGATTCGGGGTGTTACAAAAGTGGTATCAGAGCCCTAGGTTGACAACAATGGCACTCGCAATCTTCTAAAGGCCGAATAAGGAATAAACAGAACCCCGCGGGTTCTGAGTTTTCGTTTTCCAAAATCACATGCATGAGTCGGGGTAGAATGTACGGACCACCACTCCTTCCGCGGATCTCGGCAGCATAGTTTATTGGATTTTTAGTATATATATGTATATATGTAGATATGTATTGTGGACTTAGGATGTTTTTGGACTATTATTGTATGTGATTGTAGTTGCATGATGGACATGATTATGTGTATAGTCGTATATGTGAACGATTATATGTTTTGGACCTTGTATTGTTGAAATGGAATGCCGAATGCGTGATATTAGTAGTACTATGTACTTAGGACTTATATAGTTATGGATACGTATTCCTATTATATATAGTAGCATATGGAGATATAAGACATTTTAGTTGAGATGCTATTATGATATCATCGCCCTTGGACGACATCGTTTTACATAGGATAGTGTACATACGAGGACGAATATGCTCAAGTATCGAGTTGAGAGCTACATTCGGGCGAATATTTTGGAGTTCTTGTACTCCTTTAAGAGGATGTCGAAGAGGAGTAGTAGAGATGACAATAATGAAGGACGAACAAGTAGAAAGAAGAACTCGAGACGAATAAAGAGAGGTGGAAATGGAGCAATACGAGTAAAGAAGAGCAACATTAAAGTGTAGAAGCGGTTCCAAAGAGGCCATGATCGAACGACTACGAGACCAAGGGAGAGAACAAACTTAAGTTCTTCGAGAAGAAGCGTGGACAACTAAAGAGGTAATTCAAGAAGGAGATGAGTACGTTCTAGCAAGGTTAAGGTGGTGTTCCATTAAGATGCAAAGCTTTCCTTAGACGTTTCTAAGCATTGGAGTTAAGATGAGAGAAGTGAACGAAACATGTGAGAAAGATTTAAGATACCGTAAGTTAAGCTTACGAGGTACCAATAAGTGAAGTGTCAACATTACTAGAGTTATGAGAAGAAGGGCATGATGGAGATTAACGTGGACCTGACCGGTTTCCATTATGATGATAAGGCTAAGAAACGCCAAGAAGGAGGAATTGAGTATAAGTAATGATCTTAAGAAGATGAAAGACAAAACGAAGAGCTTTGATCGAGAGACTTAAGATACCAACCAAGAGGAACGCGAGTGGATGCTAGCTAAGGTTATAATATTTGGGAAGGTGCTCTTGAAAGAAATCAAGGAAGAATGGTTAAGTTTATGAAAGAGAGTTATATGAAACAACAAGGCAAATAAGATATAGTTACCTTATAAAGAATAGGAAGCATGGAAAGAAAGAACTAATAAAGTTAAAGGTAAAGTACCCCGAGGAGGGTAGCCTTCATGAGAATGGTAACATGAGAAGCGTAGTAGAATAATAAGTCGTTGACTTCGGAGAAGGTCAGATGCAAGTTAATCGGTGACAACTGAGAAAGCACAGGTGCGAGTTGTCAATTGGTGAGTGTAGAAGGGGATGAGTAAACAAGAGTATGTGTATTTAGAGGATTGACAACAAGAGCGTAAAGTATTTGTAACATCCGATTTTTAGGCGCGTTTCCGATCTTTATTTTTATTAGCTTTTTCTTTTTAAAAAAAAAAATATTTTATTACGTAAAATACCCTTCCCGAATATATTTATATTTTTGGATACATTTATTTATATTCGTACTATTGTTTGCGGGAAAAATCGAGAAGTTTTCTAATTCGAAAATCTCGTTCCGAGTGCTTTGATCAAGTTTATTTTAATTCGGTATTCCTATTTTTATTTTATTTATATCTTTTGCTCCTCTATTTCTTTTTCTTCACCTTGGCCTTTCTCTCTCTTCACCCGGTTGAAGACATCATTATTGCCAACCTTGCTGTCTAGCTTTTGTTTTGACAGCCTACACAAGCAAGCACTCCATAGCCGCCCAACTCTCTGCACCTATCCAAGCTAGCCGACCCTTGGCGTCCGACCCTTGGCATCACTTCCTTCTTGTTACCCTTGCAACCACCATCTACTCCTCCCTGTTTCCATTCGACCTCCTATCCCATCTGCAACTTCACCCTGCTTCAAGCTGCTCAGGTTGCAAGTAAGGGAGAAGGCAACCTCGCTTTTGACCATGGACGGAATGAGGCAGGAGGTTACTCCGCCTCCAGCTAGCCTAACCACCCCACTCCGCCGGAATAGGAAGACCGGATTCTTCTCTCCCTCACCTATCTTCCTCTGTTTCAGAAGCCTGCAACCACCGGAGGACCCCCCGGCCACACCTCGTCTTCTCGGCTCTCTCTTCCCCTCTCTTTCCGACCATCTGTCTCACGCCGCCCCCCATCGCTTGCCACCTTTCGAATCTCCTCTGTACTCGCCGGACAAGATTCCAACCCTTCGCCCGTCTACAGCCACCAGAGGAGAACGTCACCGGGAAGCCGCTTCGATCTCCCTTCTCTTTCTGTCTGTTACAGATGCCGACGAGACACAGATACCGTCTTTGCCTGACGGAGCCCTGCCGAAGCCTCGCCACCGGAGCCGTCGTTGCACTGCTTCGCCCCGCCTGCTTCGCCTTACCGGAGGCACTGGAGGCACCGAAGGCATTGCCGCCTCCTCCTATGTTCTCCCTCGCCGCCAGCAATCTGTCGGGTTCCAAGGAGAACTTTTTGCCCTAAATAAATCGACCCTCAAGTCTGCTGTAATTACAACCGGTCCCCCTTATTTGGTAAAATTGCAAAATGTACCCATTATTTAGTAATTGCAGTTTTGGCCCCTGTTTTGAGTTTATGCAAATATGCCCTACAGATTTAATATTGGATTTGGCCCAAAGTTTTATTGTGGATTTTTGACCATGTTGTTGAAATTGTGTTTTGCCCCGGAAAAACGGTTGAGCGGTTCTTGTTATCCTTGGGTTTATGATGTTGTTGGAGATTGCCCGGAAAATATAATTACGGATTTTAAATTAAGTTCGGTTCAAATTGTAATTTTGGGTTATGACCAAGTTGCTAGATTTTCGTATTATGACCCATGTGTATATAATTGTATAAATGTCCCGGAAATTATTTAAACGGATTTAACTTGGGTTTTAAAAGTGGGATTTTCCTTAGATTTATATATGTTAATTATTCCGTTCAAATTTAGCATATAAGCTAAATTTGTATAGTTTTGGTGTTAGGTTCGGAAGCGTCCCGATAAAGACCTGACAAGTCCAAGTCGTCATCCATTGATCGACTTCCGTCTTTTGACGTCGTGTGAGTATTCTTTTCCTTTGATTTAGTTATGTTTGGTAGTAGTATCATGTTAGGTTGGATCTAGCATAACTTAGTGAGAATACCAAGTAGTGGTTTGGACTTTAGGTGAGTTTTGAGGATTTATGATCGTTATAAAGCTTGAGGTGTTGATGTTATCTTGTGAGGATTGTAGGGCGTTGAATGTTTGGGTTGATCTTGTGAGCTTATGAGGATTGATTTTATGATTGTATGATCTTGTTGAGATTGTGGAGACTAGGACGAGAGTATCCTAGCATGGTTATGGTTTATGATCTTGCGAGATCATTGGGACTAGAAGTCTAAGGACTTCTAGCATGTGAGAGAGATGTTGATTGTGTGCCTTGTCTTGACCAGGCGTTGAGTGCCTTCCTACGGGAAGTTGAGAGCGATGGTTAGCGGGATTATCTTTGGGACGAGGTAAGTCTTCGGACTTACTTAGCTCGTATTCTCTGTATTAGTTTCAATGCGTGTTTGGTGGTGTGTGTTTATTGTTTATGTGAGTGTTTATTGCTTATGTTATAACATCTAAACCGGTAATAGGACCACCGACTTTATATGTTTATATTTGGCCCAAGTGTATGATAACGGGCGGTGACCACTATGTCCGGCCCAAAATGGGGATGGTCGGGAGGTGCCTTGCGACCAGTCCAACAGGTGATGCTGATTCGCATCTGGCCCAAACCTGTTTGGTGAAAGGGGACAAGGGCGGGATCCTTTAAGATTCTCGTGTCACAAAAGAAGTGAATTAGAACGGGATATGACCTAATAATAAAAAGATAATAAACCGGATTGTGTATTTTGGAACATGTTGTGTGTTTATGATGCCTTATGTGTGTGTGTGTGCCAATACCATGATTCTAATGCCTTGAATGCTAGCTAACGGTTTTATACCGATATTGTTGTAGATTGCATTGCAGGTTAGGAATGCGGCCGAGAGATCCGGAAGAGTGGGCAGCCGGGGTTCCGTACATTTTAGGAGTGAGTTTGGGTTAGAGTCGGGTTGTATTTTTATTCTTTGTTTATTATGTTGGTATGCCGCGTGTATGGCGTTTTGGTCTTTGATGTTGTTTATCGGCTGAAGTCCGTTGTTTGTTTTCTTTTGGGTTTTCTTACATTGCATAAAATGTATTTCGGTTTTGCCTTTATTTGTGCCATGTTGAAAGATCCGGTGAAATTGTTGTCAGGCTAAGGGTCGGGACCCATTGTGAGGTCCCAAACCCGTAGCATCCCGAGTCCCGCGGATTCGGGGTGTTACAAAAGTGGTATCAGAGCCAGGTTGACAACAATGGCACTCGCAATCTTTTAAAGGCCGAATAAGGAATAAACAGAACCCCGCGGGTTCTGAGTTTTCGTTTTCAAAATCACATGCATGAGTCGGGGTAGAATGTACGGACCACCACTCCTTCCGTGGATCTCGGCAGCATAGTTTATTGGATTTTTAGTATATATATATGTATATATGTGTATATATGTAGATATGTATCGTGAACCTAGGATGTATTTGGACTAGCTATTACTATATGTTGATTATAGTTATGCATGATGGACTTGTTATATTGTTATGGTGGCATAATTTTTATATTGATATGAGTTGTACATGTGGCATGATGATATCATATAAGTGTTGGGACCTTGTTTTGTTGTAATACTTTTGCTTGGATGTGATATGCTAGTTATAGCAATGTGGACATAGGACTTATATAGTCATATACGTATACTAGGATATATATATATATATATATATAGGATCATATGGTTTTTAGACCTTATAGTTAAGATGATAGGAAGCTTTCATCGCCCTTGGACAAACGCCATTTTGGGGATTAGGATAGTATATATACGAGGACAAATATGTTCAAGTATCGAGTTGAGCTCGACGTTCGCGCGAACACCTTGAAGTTCTTGGATTCCTTTTAAAGGATGTCGAAGAGGAGAATTAGAGATGACATAAACGAAGGACGAACAAGTGGAAAGAAAACTCGAGACCACTAAAGAGAAATTGAGATGGGGAACATACAAGAAAAAGGAGTAACACAAAGGTGTGGAAGTGGGTGCAAAGAAGTCACAATTAGAAACACAACGAGACCAATAGGGATAACGAACTTAAGTTTTTCAAGAAGACGCGTGGACAACTAAAGATGCGAATCGAGGAGGAGAGGGATACATTCTAGCAAGGTCAAAGGTGGTATTTATTTAAGATGCGAAGTTTTCCTAAGAAGCTCCTAAGCATTGGAGTCAAGATAAGCAAGAGTGAACGAACCAATTGCGAAAGAATTAAGATACCGTAAGTTAAGCTTACGAGGTACCAAAAAGTAAAGTTTCAACATTTCTAGAGTATGGGAAGAAGGGTATGGTGGGGATTCACGTGGAGTTGACCGATTTTTGTTATAATGATAAGGCTAAGAAACGCCAAGAAGGAGGAAGTGTGTATAAATGATGACCCCAAGAAGTTGAAAGACGAAACAAGGAGCTTTGATCGAAAGACTTAAGATACCAACCAATAGGAACGCGAGTGGGTGCTATTTTAATGTCAGAATATTTTAGGAGTGCTATTGCAAAACATCATGAGGAGCGGTTAAGCCTATAAAAAGGGAGTTATATGAAACAACAAGGCAAAGAAGATATAGTTACCTTATAAAGAAGAGGAAGCATGGAATGAAGAAGGAACTAACGGAGTTTAAGGTAGAGTACACCGAGAGGGTAGTCTTCATGAGAATGGTAACATGAAAGTATAGCAGAATGGTGAGCCGTTGAACTTGGAGAAGTTCAGCTATAGGCTAATCGATGATAACAAAGAATGCGCTTGTGCGGGTTGTCTATAGATGAGTGTGGAAGGGAAGAGTAACCAAAGGTGTGTGATCATGAAGAAGGGTAACGAGAACTCAAAATATTCGTGGTGGTTGAATGTCGGCAATGAAGAGGTATATCAAGGGAAGTACAAATATCTTAATCAAGTAACAATTTACCGAAAGTGATGGTAACGTACCTCGTTGAGAGGGATTGTCACGATCTGGTGCGACCTTCTTAGGTCATGAGATTGTCATATGGAGGAATGACATGGATCAAGGTAAAGGGAACTGGAATGACGAAGAGAAATGTGAGTCTTCTATGGCTATTGTGCGTAAAAGGGGAATATATAAGGGGAGATGTGTTATGTTTGTTCTAAGGTGATGGATGTCATGTTTTCGCGAGCAAAAGCTAAGTCAAGGTTTTTGTGACTTGCATGGCGAAGCCATAAGTGGCTATGACGTGAAACGAGGAATCTGGATTAGAGCAACACTGCAAGCTTAGAGTTATGATGTTAGTACTTGGTGAATTTATGAGTGGATCTTACAGTTAGTGTGGATGGGAAACTCTGCCTAAAGGCATACTTGTACGGTTGTGAAATTGTTCTTGGAATACCAAGAGATGCATAATGTGACCAACAAGAGTAAGAGAAGACCGAAGTTTTGAAGTTTGATGTCGACATGAGATGTACGAGAAGTATATGAAAGATTGAGGTCATAACCTCTACGGTCGGATTGGAGTTTCATAAGGAAATGAAGTGGGTTCTACACCTACTCGAAGGAATGGTGCAAGTTTATATAAGATTCGAAGAACGTTTCCCACATGTAGGGACGTCAATGAAAGCGAAGAAGATAGATCGATTTGTTATAAAGCATGATTAAGTCTTGTAGTTAGGACTTTCGTGACTGAACATATGTGCGAGATCAATAAAGATTATTATCGCCATTCCTTCGAAATGAAAAGGGGAATTAAGTGAATTATTGTTTAACCAAGCTTCAAGAGTCGGAAGACTCGAGCCAGTTCCACGAGTTCAGGAGATGAAGGATCTGTGAAAGAAGACTGTCGACATTGTACCTACGGATGGAACATTACATGTGTGGAAGGATGTCACCCCAACAGATCGGGGTGGACCACCTGTCAAGTGTAGGACCAAGTTGTGTCAGTTATTACGATATGTGATTGATAGAGAAAGAGGGAACCCGAGATAGAACAGTTCCCAATGCATCGGAAGGGGGATTTCACCATTAAGCTTGATTTGAAGTTCATATTAGAAGTATATCTTGAACTTTGGATTTGAAGTTCATATTAGAAGTATATCTTAAATTCTTGATTTGAAGTTCATGTTGGGATACATCTTGAATTATTGATTTGAAGTTATTATAGAGGACACCAGTTTGCAAGGAGAGAGAGACGGTTATCTCCATTTGTACATTGATTACCATAAGTGGAACAAGATGACAATGTATCCGTTACAACAAATGGAAGATCTACTCGATCAGTTGCAAGGGTCGGTAGTTTCTTCTAAGATTAAGTAAGATTTGATTGTCGCCATTTGAGAATTCGAGACTGGGATATTGCCAACACGACACTTTGGGATCAGCTAGGGTCACTACAAGTGGTAGTTACTCCACATGGGCTTACTAATGCCGGATAAGATACTTTGGGTCTACTCTTGGAAAAGAGAGGAAGCGTTTGACAAGTTGTCTCGGGATGGCAAACCCCGAGAGATGTGAAAGAAGTTACAAGATTTCTTGGATGTGCTGATCATTACCGGAATTGTATAGAGAGTCTCCAAGTAACACCATCTATGGCTAACCTACTCCGGATGACAATGAAGCTTTGAGTGGGACGAAAATTGACAGTGGAGTTGTTGAGAGTTAAGAGGAAGTTCATTGGTGCAACTGTTTTGGGATTTCCTCGAGGTATGATGGGTTGAAGGGTACAAGTAATTCTCCAAGACGAGGTCTTGATTGAGTATTGAAGAATGAGATAAAAGTAATAACATACGTGTCTCGCTAGTAGAAGCGGTGTGAAGTAAAGTGCTTCCTTCGTTATTGGAACTTGCAACAAGATTGAGAAGAGATAACATCAAAGTTTGGTTTAGCAGTACCAATTAAGAAGTTTGACCTTCCGTGTTAGAGGCAACTAAAGAGAAACAAAATGGAAATGCATTGAGGAAGACCCGAGAAGGAAGTTGAGTTCCCGATATATCGAACCTTCTTGAGATCTAACGCAAGTTGGGAAAAGTGGTTTACCGGTTGGCGTGGCTGTCGAGAGTAGAGGGTGTGCACCCGGTGATTCGTGTGTATCAATCGAGAGAGTACATATATGACTCGAGATAGGTTGTTAGTGATGACGATCTAGTGGTAGACGAGGAACTGACGAGACTAACTAGAAGACGAAGGACATTATCTTTGGGTTAGTTTTTACACCGAGCTAGTAACATCGATAGAATTGACGGGTTAGACCTAGTTCTTCTCTTTGTTGAGTTAGGTGCGTGTGTGATATTATGTGTAGTTTGTGCCTTGTGCGGGAATGTGCTATATGACCTGATATATCTAGCGGTGGTTGTTCGAGTAGTTTGTATATATAGATTTGAAGGTTTCCATCTTCTTAGAGTGAGAGTTCATACCTCGGCCTTAAGGGACCGAGAAGTTCGGCGTGTGACAAGTTTCGGGACGAAACTTGTTTTTAGGGGGACCTGATGTAACATCCGATTTTTAGGCGCGTTTCCGATCTTTATTTTTATTAGCTTTTTCTTTTTAAAAAAAAAAATATTTTATTACGTAAAATACCCTTCCCGAATATATTTATATTTTTGGATACATTTATTTATATTCGTACTATTGTTTGCGGGAAAAATCGAGAAGTTTTCTAATTCGAAAATCTCGTTCCGAGTGCTTTGATCAAGTTTATTTTAATTCGGTATTCCTATTTTTATTTTATTTATATCTTTTATTCCTCTATTTCTTTTTCTTCACCTTGGCCTTTCTCTCTCTTCACCCGGTTGAAGACATCATTATTGCCAACCTTGCTGTCTAGCTTTTGTTTTGACAGCCTACACAAGCAAGCACTCCATAGCCGCCCAACTCTCTGCACCTATCCAAGCTAGCCGACCCTTGGCGTCCGACCCTTGGCATCACTTCCTTCTTGTTACCCTTGCAACCACCATCTACTCCTCCCTGTTTCCATTCGACCTCCTATCCCATCTGCAACTTCACCCTGCTTCAAGCTGCTCAGGTTGCAAGTAAGGGAGAAGGCAACCTCGCTTTTGACCATGGACGGAATGAGGCAGGAGGTTACTCCGCCTCCAGCTAGCCTAACCACCCCACTCCGCCGGAATAGGAAGACCGGATTCTTCTCTCCCTCACCTATCTTCCTCTGTTTCGGAAGCCTGCAACCACCGGAGGACCCCCCGGCCACACCTCGTCTTCTCGGCTCTCTCTTCCCCTCTCTTTCCGACCATCTGTCTCACGCCGCCCCCCATCGCTTGCCACCTTTCGAATCTCCTCTGTACTCGCCGGACAAGATTCCAACCCTTCGCCCGTCTACAGCCACCAGAGGAGAACGTCACCGGGAAGCCGCTTCGATCTCCCTTCTCTTTCTGTCTGTTACAGATGCCGACGAGACACAGATACCGTCTTTGCCTGACGGAGCCCTGCCGAAGCCTCGCCACCGGAGCCGTCGTTGCACTGCTTCGCCCCGCCTGCTTCGCCTTACCGGAGGCACTGGAGGCACCGAAGGCATTGCCGCCTCCTCCTATGTTCTCCCTCGCCGCCAGCAATCTGTCGGGTTCCAAGGAGAACTTTTTGCCCTAAATAAATCGACCCTCAAGTCTGCTGTAATTACAACCGGTCCCCCTTATTTGGTAAAATTGCAAAATGTACCCATTATTTAGTAATTGCAGTTTTGGCCCCTGTTTTGAGTTTATGCAAATATGCCCTACAGATTTAATATTGGATTTGGCCCAAAGTTTTATTGTGGATTTTTGACCATGTTGTTGAAATTGTGTTTTGCCCCGGAAAAACGGTTGAGCGGTTCTTGTTATCCTTGGGTTTATGATGTTGTTGGAGATTGCCCGGAAAATATAATTACGGATTTTAAATTAAGTTCGGTTCAAATTGTAATTTTGGGTTATGACCAAGTTGCTAGATTTTCGTATTATGACCCATGTGTATATAATTGTATAAATGTCCCGGAAATTATTTAAACGGATTTAACTTGGGTTTTAAAAGTGGGATTTTCCTTAGATTTATATATGTTAATTATTCCGTTCAAATTTAGCATATAAGCTAAATTTGTATAGTTTTGGTGTTAGGTTCGGAAGCGTCCCGATAAAGACCTGACAAGTCCAAGTCGTCATCCATTGATCGACTTCCGTCTTTTGACGTCGTGTGAGTATTCTTTTCCTTTGATTTAGTTATGTTTGGTAGTAGTATCATGTTAGGTTGGATCTAGCATAACTTAGTGAGAATACCAAGTAGTGGTTTGGACTTTAGGTGAGTTTTGAGGATTTATGATCGTTATAAAGCTTGAGGTGTTGATGTTATCTTGTGAGGATTGTAGGGCGTTGAATGTTTGGGTTGATCTTGTGAGCTTATGAGGATTGATTTTATGATTGTATGATCTTGTTGAGATTGTGGAGACTAGGACGAGAGTATCCTAGCATGGTTATGGTTTATGATCTTGCGAGATCATTGGGACTAGAAGTCTAAGGACTTCTAGCATGTGAGAGAGATGTTGATTGTGTGCCTTGTCTTGACCAGGCGTTGAGTGCCTTCCTACGGGAAGTTGAGAGCGATGGTTAGCGGGATTATCTTTGGGACGAGGTAAGTCTTCGGACTTACTTAGCTCGTATTCTCTGTATTAGTTTCAATGCGTGTTTGGTGGTGTGTGTTTATTGTTTATGTGAGTGTTTATTGCTTATGTTATAACATCTAAACCGGTAATAGGACCACCGACTTTATATGTTTATATTTGGCCCAAGTGTATGATAACGGGCGGTGACCACTATGTCCGGCCCAAAATGGGGATGGTCGGGAGGTGCCTTGCGACCAGTCCAACAGGTGATGCTGATTCGCATCTGGCCCAAACCTGTTTGGTGAAAGGGGACAAGGGCGGGATCCTTTAAGATTCTCGTGTCACAAAAGAAGTGAATTAGAACGGGATATGACCTAATAATAAAAAGATAATAAACCGGATTGTGTATTTTGGAACATGTTGTGTGTTTATGATGCCTTATGTGTGTGTGTGTGCCAATACCATGATTCTAATGCCTTGAATGCTAGCTAACGGTTTTATACCGATATTGTTGTAGATTGCATTGCAGGTTAGGAATGCGGCCGAGAGATCCGGAAGAGTGGGCAGCCGGGGTTCCGTACATTTTAGGAGTGAGTTTGGGTTAGAGTCGGGTTGTATTTTTATTCTTTGTTTATTATGTTGGTATGCCGCGTGTATGGCGTTTTGGTCTTTGATGTTGTTTATCGGCTGAAGTCCGTTGTTTGTTTTCTTTTGGGTTTTCTTACATTGCATAAAATGTATTTCGGTTTTGCCTTTATTTGTGCCATGTTGAAAGATCCGGTGAAATTGTTGTCAGGCTAAGGGTCGGGACCCATTGTGAGGTCCCAAACCCGTAGCATCCCGAGTCCCGCGGATTCGGGGTGTTACAGTATTCGCGGTGGATCAATTTCTATGGTAAGAAAGGACGTCAACGGAAGGGCATTTATCTTAAATCAAATAATGTGGAATGAGTTCAAACAAGTAGCTGTTACAAACCTCCTAGGGGGAGGATGAAGATGACCCTTTGCGACCTTCGTAGGTCATGAGAACGACATTCGGGAGGGGGGACTTCTTCTAGCGTTTTCACGGGGCTTATTGGTACGGTTGTGAAGTTCCTCGTGAAATACTAAGAGATGCTTAATGTGACCAACAAGAGTAAGAGAAGACCGAAGTTTTGAAGTTTGTTGTCGATATGGGGTGTACAAGAAGCACATGAGAGATTGAGGATATAACTCCTATAGTCGGTTGACATCACATAATAAAATGGAGTATAAATTTCTATGCCTACTTGAAGAAAGGATGTCTATGGTGAAAGCTTGTGTAGAATACGAAGAGCTCCTCCCAACATGTTGGGATGACCGGGAGAGCAAAGAAGATAAGATCGATTTGTTATTAGACGTGGTTATGCCCTACTGTTAAGGCGCTTATGGCAACACATAAGTATGAGTTCTTAAAAGGTTATTACGACCAGGCCTTCAAGGTGAAAAAGGATGGAACATTACGGATTCAAGAAAAGAAGGACCCTTGAAAGAGAACAGACACGGTCATGGCTGAAGATGAAACAATACACGAGTCTTAAAGGCGGCACCTCAATGATCAAAGTAGATCAATTATGTCATGGCCACTTGTAAAGTCATAAAACAAGATTGTGACAGTTATTATGATATGTGATGGGAAGAGAAAAGATAACCTTAGATATCCCAGTTCCAATATGTCAGAATGTGGAATTTTCCACCAAGGTCGAGCTTGATTTATTTCCGGTGTCAAAGGCGTCGTATAGAATGGTGAAGATACGTCAGTCGAAGAAGCATTTCAACGACCAGTTGCAAGGACTTGTGGATAAAGGTTCATTATAACCAATGCACTTCCATATAAAATACCAGACGTGATATTGAACTCTTGATTTGAAGTTGTTATGCAGAACACAAGTTGCGAAAAGAGATACGGTTATCTCCGTGTGTACATCGACTACAGTGAGTTGAGCAAGATGACAATGAAGGACAAGTACCCCTTACAACGAATGGATAATCTACTCGATCAGTTGCAAGCGCTGGTAGTCTCTTATAAGATTAAGTTAAGAGCTTGATTGTCACTGTTTGAGAATTCGAGATTGAGATATTGCAAATACGGCATTTTGGACCAATCAGAGTCACTAAGAGTTGTAGTTCATATGGGCTTACTGATGCCCGGATGAGATATTTTGGGTGTACTCTTGGAAAAGAGAGAAATTGTATGTCGAGTTGTCTCAGGATGGCAACCCCGAATGACGTGAAAGAAGTTACAAGTTTTCTTGGTCATGCCGGTCGTTACCGGATTTGTGGAGATATTCTCCAAAGTAACACCATCTATGACTAACCTACTTCGGAAGACAAAGAAGTTTGAGTGGGGCGAAAATTGAAAAGGGAGTTGTTGAGAGTTAAGAGGAGATTCATTGCTGCAACTGTTTTGAAATTGCCTCGATGTATGATAGGTTTAAAGTGTACAATTGATTCTCTACGGCAATGTCTTAATTGAGTATTGAGGAAGATGTAAAAGTTATAGCATACGTGTCTCGTTAGTAGAAGCAGTTCCGTCATTACTAGTACCTTGCAACAAGAAATGAGGAATGTAACATCGAGTTTGGTTTGACAAAAAGCAAAGCCAACGGGGTAAATTGGAAGTTTGATCTTCCTTGTTAGAGACTGTGAAAATGAAACGTGATGGAAAATGCTTCATTATAAAGTACTCGAGAGGGAAGTGAGATTTCGATATATCGGACCTTTTTGAAATCTTAGCGCGAGTTAGGAAAGTGGTTTACCGGTAGGTGTGACCGCCGATAGTAGAGGGTGTTCACCTACGGTTCAGGTGCATCAATCGAGGGAGTACATACAAGACTCGAGACATGTGGTGCGTCATGAGGATCTAGTGACATACGAGGAACTAACGAGTCTAACTAGAAGACGTAGGATAGTGTCTTTGGTTGAGTTTTACGGTGAGCTTATAGCATCGATAGAATCGGCGGGTTAGACCTAGTTATTTCCTTGGTTGAGTTATATGCATACGTGATGTTATGTGTAGTTTGTGCCCGTGCAGGAATGTGCTATGTGACGTGATATATCCTGCGATAGTAGTTTGAGTAGATTTTTTTTGTGTAGATTAGAAAGTTTAAGCCTTCTTAGTTTGAGTATTCATACCTCGGCCTTAGGGACCGAGAAGTTCAACGTATAGCAAGTTTCGGGACGAAACTTGTTTTTAGGGGGATCTAATGTAACGCCCCAAATTTTGGCGCGTTTGCGTGTTGTACTTTCTCGGATTTTATCGATACTTTAAATGCCTTCAATAATTTTACAGAGTATTTCTACGTCATTAAATTAAATTTTCCGAGCTTATATATTTCCATATATATTTTGATCCATATATTTATTTTCCGTATTTATTTTTGAAAAGGTTCCGAAATATTTTCCGATCCGAAAAGGTCATTCCGATTAGTTTGGATCGAGTTTATTCTATTACTCTTTTTATTTAATTTTCTTCATCCTTCTCTTTTCTTTCCCTGGCGTGCGCCTCCTCGTTGCTTCAGAAGAGACCCTGCGACCTCCCGACTCCTCCCTCTCTCTGATGCCCTACACCCACACTACCTAGCCGCCTCTGCAGCCCTCCCTCTATCTCTCCCTCTCGCCATAGGCTCCTGCTCCTTCTCTCACTCTCTCACCCTATCTCCAATCTTTGGCCCTTCTCTCTCACTAAGCAGGTCATCCATCTCTTCTCACCTCTTCTCTGGTCCCTCTATTGACACCAAGGGGACGCCTTGCTGCCGCCAGGGTGAGACGGCGCCTGCAACCACCGGAGGGCCCTGCCTCACCTCGTCTTCTCGGCCCTCTGTTTCATCCCACACATCAGATGTCGTCCACCTCGTAGCAACCAACTGCTTCCTCTCAAACTTGTAGCACCATCAACTCTCCCTCCCTCATCACGCTGCAAGCCTGTAACCGTCCTCGAGCTGCTTTGCCATCCTTCTATCGAGCCGCAACCGCAAGGAGCTACTGCTTCCAACCACCAGAGACATGGATCCATGCCGCCTGCTCGAAGCCGGAGAAGCACTGTCGGCTCGGGCCACCGCGGAACTCCCTTCTCCCAGATTGTGCCACGCCGGAGACAACGACGCCTCGCCGGAGAAGCGCCCTTGCCGCCTCTCCTTTCCTCCGCCTACGCAGCCGCCTGGTGCTCGTTCTCCTCGCCTCCCTCTATCGCGTTGCTGAAGGTTGAAGAGCCTTATTAGGGCTTTCTAATTCGGACCCCTCCCTTTTGAGCTATTTGCAAATTGTGACCCATTGGTTGAATTTGCAGTTTATAACCCAACTTTTGGAATCTTGAAATATTACCCCTGCTGGAATTAAATTACAAGAAATAGCCCAAAGATTTATTTACAACTTATGACACAAGTTTCTAGCATTTCATAAATTTTCCTTGACAATGTTTCTATGGGTTTTAAATTTGGGATTTACTTGAATTATATTCTTATTTATATATACCATATATATTATGCTCATGTTGGATTAATTCCGGGTTATGACTCAAAGATTAAATTACGGGATTTTAACGCTGGCTTTGAAAACGAGTTTTACCTTGGGTTTATGATGTAATACAATTTGCCCGGAATATATATTTATGGTTTTAACTTGGGTTTTAAAAGTGGGGTTTTCCTTAGATTATATATGTTCGTTATTCCTTTCAAATTTAGCTTATAAGCTAAATTTGTTTAGTTTGGTGCTAGGTTGGGAAGAGCCCCGATAAAGGCCTAACGAGTCCAAGTCGACATCCGTTGAACGACTTCCGTCTTTTGACGTCGCGTGAGTATTCTTTCCCCTCGATCTAGTTATGTTAAGTTTAGTATCATGCTAGGATGGATTTAGCATAACTTAGAGTTAATGCCAAGTAGTGGCTTTGAACCTTAGGTGAGTTTCGAGGATTCGATATTGTTTGATGGATTGATGTTGATTCTAAGCTTGAGGTGATATTGCGATCTAGTGAGGTTGTTATAAGGATTTGAGTATATGGTTTGATCTTGTGAGTATTTGAGGCTTGAGGTTCTGGTTATATGGTTGTTGAGATTATGAACTAGGATATACTTATCCTAGCATAGTGTTGTTCCCGTTGAGTTTGTTGAACTAGGCATATTATCCTAGTTGCGTTGTGAGTTATGATCTTGCGAGATCCGAGGGTTTAGAAGTCTTAGGACTTCTAGCTTGTGTTGAGTGTGATGTGAGCATGAGAGATTCTAGGATGCGGTCCTAGAATTGAGAGTCAAATGGTCTTGCGTAGATCATTTGTATAGAAGTCTAAGATTTATATTGTGAGTGGATTGTTGTCGATATAGTTATCTTCTTGTGAGCAGGTTATGGGATTCCTCCCTAAGTAAGCGAGAGTGTTGTGAGTGAGTGTGGTGACAAGGTAAGTCTCCGGACTTACTTAGCTCGTATTCTACGTATTAGCATTGATGTGTGTTTGGTGGTGTGTGTTTATTCTTTATTGTTTATAACAACTAAACCTGTAATAGGACCACCGACCTTATATTATTTTGGCCCAAGTGTATGATAACGGGCGGTGACATCATCTGCCTAGCTCTTGCGAGAGTCTAGGAGGTTCTTGGCGACTAGCCCGTGCTGGTTAGACGGTCGGAGGCATCCGCACCGTTCCATGCCGGTAAGTAGGGACCGAGGCGGGACCACGGTGGTCTCGTGTCACAAAACTAAGTTGAATTAGAACGGGATATGACTTAATAATAAAAAGATAATAAAGCGGAATTGTGTGTTTTGAGAATGTTGTGTGTTTATGATGATTTACTTGTGTTTGTGCCTTTCCCATTGATTCTAATGCTTCAAATATGAGCTAACGGTTTTATACCGACTGTTTTAGATTGCATTGCAGGTTAGGATTGCGGCCGAGAGATCCGGAAGAGTGGGCAGCCGGGGTTCCGTACATTTTAGGATTGGGTTTTGGGTGGAGTCGAGTTTGAGTATTGTAATTATTGTATGTTTTATGGCGTTAGCCTTTGGGGTTGTATTTTCGGCTGAAGTCTTTTGTTGTATTCTTTCGGGTTTTTCTTTTCATTGCATAAAAATGTATTTCGGTTTTGGCCTTTATTTGTGCCTTGTTGCAAGATCCGGTGAAATTGTTGTCAAGCTAAGGGTCGGGACCCATTGTGAGGTCCCAACCCGTAGCGCCCCGAGTCCCGCGGATTTGGGGTGTTACAAAAGTGGTATCAGAGCCCTAGGTTGACAACAATGGCACTCGCAATCTTCTAAAGGCCGAATAAGGAATAAATAGAACCGCGCGGGTTCTGAGTTTTCGTTTTCCAAAATCACATGCATTAGTCGCGGTAGAATGTACAGACCACCACTCCTTCCGCGGATCTCGGCAGCATAGTTTATTGGATTTTTAGTATATATATATGTATATATGTAGATATGTATTGTGGACTTAGGATGTTTTTGGACTATTATTGTATGTGATTGTAGTTGCATGATGGACATGATTATGTGTATAGTCGTATATGTGAACGATTATATGTTTTGGACCTTGTATTGTTGAAATGGAATGCCGAATGCGTGATATTAGTAGTACTATGAACTTAGGACTTATATAGTTATGGATACGTATTCCTATTATATATAGTAGCATATGGAGATATAAGACATTTTAGTTGAGATGCTATTATGATATCATCGCCCTTGGACGACATCGTTTTACATAGGATAGTGTACATACGAGGACGAATATGCTCAAGTATCGAGTTGAGAGCTACATTCGGGCGAATATTTTGGAGTTCTTGTACTCCTTTAAGAGGATGTCGAAGAGGAGTAGTAGAGATGACAATAATGAAGGACGAACAAGTAGAAAGAAGAACTCGAGACGAATAAAGAGAGGTGGAAATGGAGCAATACGTGTAAAGAAGAGCAACATTAAAGTGTAGAAGCGGTTCCAAAGAGGCCATGATCTAACGACTACGAGACCAAGGGAGAGAACAAACTTAAGTTCTTCGAGAAGAAGCGTTGACAACTAAAGAGGTAATTCAAGAAGGAGATGAGTACGTTCTAGCAAGGTTAAGGTGGTGTTCCATTAAGATGCAAAGCTTTCCTTAGACGTTTCTAAGCATTGGAGTTAAGATGAGAGAAGTGAACGAAACATGTGAGAAAGATTTAAGATACCGTAAGTTAAGCTTACGAGGTACCAATAAGTGAAGTGTCAACATTACTAGAGTTATGAGAAGAAGGGCATGATGGAGATTAACGTGGACCTGACCGGTTTCCATTATGATGATAAGGCTAAGAAACGCCAAGAAGGAGGAATTGAGTATAAGTAATGATCTTAAGAAGATGAAAGACAAAACGAAGAGCTTTGATCGAGAGACTTAAGATACCAACCAAGAGGAACGCGAGTGGATGCTAGCTAAGGTTATAATATTTGGGAAGGTGCTCTTGAAAGAAATCAAGGAAGAATGGTTAAGTTTATGAAAGAGAGTTATATGAAACAACAAGGCAAATAAGATATAGTTACCTTATAAAGAATAGGAAGCATGGAAAGAAAGAACTAATGAAGTTAAAGGTAAAGTACCCCGAGGAGGGTAGCCTTCATGAGAATGGTAACATGAGAAGCGTAGTAGAATAATAAGTCGTTGACTTCGGAGAAGGTCAGATGCAAGTTAATCGGTGACAACTGAGAAAGCACAGGTGCGAGTTGTCAATTGGTGAGTGTAGAAGGGGATGAGTAAACAAGAGTATGTGTATTTAGAGGATTGACAACAAGAGCGTAAAGTATTCGCGGTGGATCAATGTCTATGGTAAGAAAGGACGTCAACGGAAGGGCATTTATCTTAAATCAAATAATGTGGAATGAGTTCAAACAAGTAGCTTGATGCGCCCTTGGATGCCCCTTTTGCGTTGACCCTAGACGAAGAGGACGAGGCTCTTAGAGTTCGCTCAGATGGACCGATCACCCGATCCCGAGCTAAGGCCATTGCTCGAGCCACCGGCTCCATCATCACCCGCATTACTTCTTCACTTGGTCCCATTACCGGCATGCCTTGTCTCTACACCACCATGGCATAGGCTACCGGTTCCGTTAGCGGCATGTCCCATCTTTCCGACTCCATGGCATGAAGCTAGCTTATTTTCGGACTATATTTTCATGTTTTCCTTTTTATGTAATAAAGGGATATTCCGTATAGGAATATTCCCTTTTTGACCTTATCCGTTTAGGGTTTGCTTTTATCCTTTTAGGTTTTTCCCTTTTGGGCTTTTTCTTCATGTATTTTTGTTTGGCCCGTTGGCCCATAGGTAGGCAAGTTTCTCTATATAAGAGATATCTTGCCTCACTTATTTTCCATGTTCAATAGTACTAAGTTTTGAGAAGAATTTCCTCCACTTAGCTTGGGCATCAAAACCTCTCTTCTAACCCTCAAACTTCTTCCTTGGATCTCGTCTTTGATTCAAGAAATCCATATTCGAGGATTCTTTTTAAGAATCAACCTTCGCTCCACACAAAAAGGTTCCTTCGATCTCTCTAGATCGAAGTAACCCCAGTTTCTTCATCGCTTCCGCCCCTTTGGATCCGAAACGATACAACGTTGCACAAAGAATCAAGGAGTAGTTGGAGTTTTGCTTGATCTAGATCCGGAGTTATCCTTGGTTACCTCCAAGGACGCATCAAATTGGTATCAGAGCAAGGGATCAAAGCTAAGTTCTCTTTACTCTTGTTTTTGTGCGTTATTATCTTAAATCTATTTAGCCTTTTTTTGTTCATGATGTTCTTCGTTTGTTCATGATGTTCTTCATTTGTTCTTCATGATCTTCATGTTGTTCATCATGTTCTTCATCATGTTCATCCATTTTTCCTGAATTTTTTTTTTCTTTTCCGTGTTTAACTCAAAACAAAAAGAACAAAAATAGGAGATATTTGGTTTACCTTCAAACCATTTATCAAACCCGTCTTTTTCTTAAACCGACCTAAACCGACAATTTTGTTAATTAATTTCACCAAATCTCTTGGGATATTTTTGTTAACGAAAAGTTCGGATATCTCGCATTTGATATTCCAAGAAAAGCAAAACAACTCTTCATCAATACGGATTTGTGTTCAAAAAAAAAAAAAAAAAAAAAAAAACAAAAGAAAGTCTTGCTCAAAACGTTTCAAAGAAACGAAACACACAAAGTGAAAAGACGTCCGGCAAACCGGTCCATCCGAAAAATCGGATTTTACAAAACGGTCAAAGACCGAAAGCAAGCAAAGCTTGCCGAGTGAACAATCCGTCCATCTTCTATCCCTCCATTTTCTCACATACGTTTGCAAAATATCACTTGTTTTTTTGTTTGTAATTGGTTCAATTTTGTTGGATTTGCCTTCCTTGCCTAACCGCCAAACGGCCTTCCCCAAAGTAGAACCCGATAACGCACTTGAACTTGGGTAAAGTTGACCTAACTTGTCACCTTGCTCACTTGATTGCTTGAACTTGTGTGCTGATTTGGGGCAATGACTAACGTTGAAATGGAAACTTCTCAGGATTCTGGTCCGCAAGAGTTCAGTGACCCCTTGGCTCAAGAAACTGCTTCGTTGTCCCTCGAAAATGACTCCATAAGGCGAGAATTGGAAGCCTTGAAGGCACAACAAAAGTTTGATGCCTTGACCCGAGAAAACATTGCCTTGAAAAAAGAGCTAGAAGCTCTTAAGTCCCTTCAGAATGCTCGCCGTCCCACCCCAACTTATCCGAATGAGAATGTGGTCAATGCTTCCACTTCCGATGCACAACGGAAAGGCAAGGGACTTTTGGGAGCCGGCCCATCAAACGTTACCCGGCTTGCGTCTGTCATTGAACGCACCCATCCTTTACCTCTTGACGGAAATGAGTCCCATGAAGAAGAGGAGGAATTCCCCGACCCGCGTCAAGATAACTTGCCCATAGTCGATACGGAACATCGGCACCAATATTATGAGCATCAACATCAACGGTATGTTCCTTCTCCACCTCCACCTAGTGTGCCCCGCACCGACCGACAAACCCGGGAAGAGCCCCGGTACCGTCCCAACTCAACCACCAATCATGGTCGTGAACATGATCGGTCCGAACACCGTCACCAACGGTCAATCCGGCAACCGAGGACCCTTGACTTTGATGAATACGATGAGCAACACAACTTCAATGAGTTCTCCGGTGATGAATCCGATTTAGAACGGGTAGCACATAACCGTCCGTGGCACCCACCCGTCATAGACCCCTATGAGAACCAAGACCGGGGTGAAGAATGGTTGCCTCCCCCAAATCCACCTAGGCCGGCCCCACCCGTTCATGGGCGCCAACGTCATCATGGCGGCCACCGGCGAGCCCGTGCCGATGATGCCTACATTCCACCGCCCCGCCCGGACCCCTACCGAGCTCGTAGGGAAGGTAAGGTTAAGTTCCCTACCTTTCATGGTGAATATGATCCGTGTGTTTTTCTTGATTGGGCGCAGGATATGAAACGAGCATTAAAACATTGTCATTATGAGGAGGAATCCGAGAAAATCGAGGCGGCAACTCTATACTTTGAAGGAGATGCAAAGTCTTGGTGGAACCGGTATGAGTTCACCCGAGAGAGGCGAGGATGGGCACCAATTGAGACGTTTGAGCAATTGCATGACCAAGAAGTACGTACCCGAGGACTTTAAGAATGATATGCGGTTGCAAATTGCCGAGTTCAAGCAAGGCAACCTCACTCCGGTGGCTTACTTGGCTAAACTTGAGGACATGCACATTAAGGCCGGCGTCTCGGCCTCCCCCTCCGCCTTCCGCACCAAGTTCATGAGTGGGCTTAATGCTTCCATCCGGCGGCCGCTCGAGATTGTCCCATTCAAGGATTTGGGAGCATTATGTCATGCCGCCATGAAGTTATATAAGCAACAACTCGAAACACCGCGGTATTCTAGGTATCCCTCTTCCTCGAGTCCATATCTTTATCCATCTAACACACGTTCTCGAGATGCGCCTAGTCCTACAGATACCGACGCCTCCAAAGGGACCCAACGGACGGGTCCTTCCAATAGGCAAACGGGTACCGAGAAGGCACCAAACCGTGGCCCGGCACCGGCGCCTCCCTCTCGATGTCAACAAGGACCCTCACCGGCGGCTCGCCCAAGGGAGCCCGTGTGTTACAAGTGTAGCGGTTTTGGCCACGTACAACGTGATTGCCCAAACACCAAACGGGTCTTGTTTGCCGACCCAACATATTTCGAGGACGAAGATGGTCAATATGAAGGTGATATCATTATTGAGGATGACCATGACACCGACCCACTTGTTGGCATGGAACCCTGTGATGACGAGATTGCTTGCGGCCCAGCACAACCCGGTAAATTCGCTCTTGTTTCTCGTCGTATTTTGGCTGTTAAAGAGAATATTCCTATTGTTCAACGCGAGAATCTCTTCCACTCTCGTTGCTTGGTTAATAATACGAGTCTTTCTCTCATCGTTGACGGGGGTTCTTGTTGCAATATTGTCAACGAACGGGTGGTAAAACACTTCAAGTTGCCTACGACCCCCCACCCAACGCCTTACGGACTCCAATGGATTTCCGATACGGCATGTGACACCGTCACACAACAAGCTTGGGTGCCGTTTTCTATTGGCGCCTATGTTGATAAGGTCCTTTGTGACGTTATCAAGATGGACGCCACACATGTCCTATTAGGACGACCATGGCAATTCGATCGCCGCACATATCATGATGGTTATCTTAATCGGTACATGTTCCAATATAATGGAAAACGGGTCACACTTTTGCCTATGACTCCGCACGAAATTTTGGTTGACTATGCGGAACGGAAGAGGCAACAAAATACTGATGAGTCCGCTAAAGCACCGGCAAAATCGGACCCCCGGAGTCCCGATGTTGTAGGTGCTAGTACTTCCAAATCCCGCAACACCGCCCCTCTTGTCCATGCTACCGAATCCAAAGGTAGTAAAGGTCGCATCGTTTCTTAGGGCGCACCTTTATCATCTTCGGATCCCGTAATTCAAGGACGGTGTGAGCCACGGATACTCTTAGCTCGCCGGCATGATTTGCAACCGGTCATGGAAGGCAAGTTCCCATGCTTTTTACTTGTTCCGTTTTGTTTATCTACTTCTCATGACCCAAGTAATGTGCCACACGAGGTGTCTTTGTTGTTGTCCGAATTTCAGGATATTATGCCCAAAGACCTCCCACCCGGCTTGCCACCTATCCGAGGGATTGAACATCAAATTGACTTTGTGCCCGGTGCCTCTTTGCCAAACCGTGCCGCTTACCGAGCCAGTCCGGAAGAGACAAAGGAGCTACAACTTTAAGTGCAAGAGCTCCTAGACCGGGGACATGTGCGTGAATCCTTATCACCATGTGCCGTCCCGGTAATCTTAGTACCAAAGAAAGATGGATCATGGCGGATGTGTGTTGATTGTCGTGCCATCAACCAAATCACCGTCAAATATCGCCACCCGATCCCGCGCCTTGATGACATGTTGGATGAGCTTCATGGCGCCACTATCTTCTCCAAAATTGATCTCCGGAGCGGTTACCACCAAATCCGGATGGCCGAAGGTGACGAATGGAAGACGGCGTTCAAAACGAAGTATGGGCTCTATGAATGGCTTGTCATGCCTTTTGGCCTCTCCAACGCCCCGTCCACCTTCATGCGCCTCATGAACCACGTCTTGTGCCGATTCTTGGGTACATTCGTTGTTGTTTATTTTGATGATATTTTGGTGTTTAGTACGTCTTTGGAGGATCACATCGGGCACCTTCGCCAAGTGCTCGAGTGCCTTAGACAAGAGCAATTGTATGTCAACTTTGACAAATGCGTCTTTTGCTCGGACACCACTATCTTTCTTGGCTATGTCGTGTCTAAGGACGGACTCCGAGTAGACGAATCTAAAGTTCGTGCTATTCGGGAGTGACCTACTCCTACTACGGTCACCATGGTCCGAGCCTTTCTCGGCTTAGCGGGTTTCTACCGGCGCTTTGTTAAGGACTTTAGCACGGTAGCAGCACCGCTCCATGAGCTCACTACCAAGGGTGTCACGTTTGAGTGGCGTGATATCCATGCTCGAGCGTTTGATGCGCTCAAAGACCGTCTTTGTAATGCACCATTACTCCAACTCCCAAACTTTTCAAAAACCTTCGAGGTGGAGTGTGATGCATCAAATGTGGGCATTGGAGGCGTTCTCTTACAAGAGAATCGTCCAATTGCCTACTTCAGTGAAAAACTGTCCGGTCCTTCGCTCAACTACCCTACATATGACAAGGAACTATATGCTCTAGTTCGTTGTCTTAAGACATGGCAACATTACTTGTGGCCGAAGGAGTTCGTGATTCATTCGGATCATGCGGCTCTTTCGTATCTCAAGAGTCAAACAAATCTCAGTCGGCGCCATGCTAGTTTGGTAGAGTTTTTAGAGACCTTTCCTTATGTCATTCGGCATAAGAAAGGCAAAGAGAATGTGGTAGCCGATGCCCTTTCTCGCCGCTATGCCCTCCTTGTGTATATGGATGCCAAGATACATGGCTTTGCTCTTATCAAAGAGTTATATGCCACGGATCTTGACTTCAAGGACATATGGGCACAATGCCTCGACCTCCGAGAGCACGAGTCTTTCTTCATTAACGATGGCTATCTTTTTCGAGCGGGAAAACTTTGTATTCCGCGCTCATCTATACGCCATTTGTTGGTCAAGGAAGCTCATGAGGGCCGTGGTCATTTCGGTGCTACCAAGACCCTTTCCGCTCTCCAAGAGCATTTCTTTTGGCCCCGGATGGGTATGCATGTGACACGGTTTTGCAAGGGTTGCATCACATGTCATCATGCCAAGTCACGCCAAGGTCCGGATGGGATGTATTCTCCTTTGCCTATACCAATGGGACCTTGGGAGGATCTATCCATGGACTTTGTGGTGGGGTTGCCTATGTCAAAACGAGGCAAAGATTCCATTTTCGTGGTAGTCGATCGTTTCTCCAAAATGGCTCATTTCATCGCATGTAAAAGCACCCTAAATGCTAGTGAAGTTGCCACCATGTTCTTTGACAATGTGGTGCGTTTACATGGGATACCACGTTCCATCGTTAGTGATCGGGACGTGAAATTCGTAAGTCATTTTTGGAGAACGTTGTGGGGAAAACTTGGAACCAACTTGTTGTTTTCAAGTAGTTATCACCCCCAAACCGATGGTCAAACGGAGGTGACCAATCGGACTCTTGGTGCTCTACTTAGAGCCACCACTAGGACCAACCCACGTAGGTGGGAGGACTTACTTTCTGTTGTCGAGTTTTCGTATAACAGGTCTAGGCACACAGCAACTAAATTGTCCCCATTTGAAGTTGTCTACGGCCTCAATCCACACACACCATTGGATTTCACTCCCCGCCCGCTCAAGGATGGAGAACACATCATCGCCGGAAACCGAGCCGCCCAAATCATTGAGCTTCATGAGCGGACTAGGACACAACTCGAACGTCGTGCCGCGCAACTTGCCGGACAACGCAACAAGGGCCGCCGCGACGTCTCTTTTGAGCCCGGTGATCTTGTTTGGCTCCACCTACGGAAGGAGCGTTTTCCTACTCGCCGCATGAGCAAGCTCTCGGACCGTGGTGATGGCCCATTCCGCATCTTAGCCCGTCATGGTCCAAATGCATACAAGTTAGAGCTTCCGGATTCCTACGGAGTACACCCAACGTTCAACGTCTAGGACCTTGCCCCTTATGTTGAGCCCCTCTTTGACGATGGTGAAACGGGGACGTTTCACAGCCAAGATGGGGGGACTGATGCGCCCTTGGATGCCCCTTTTGCGTAGACCCTAGACGAAGAGGACGAGGCTCTTAGAGTTCGCTCAGATGGACCGATCACCCGATCCCGAGCTAAGGCCATTGCTCGAGCCACCGGCTCCATCATCACCCGCATTACTTCTTCACTTGGTCCCATTACCGGCATGCGTTGTCTCTACACCACCATGGCATAGGCTACCGGTTCCGTTAGCGGCATGTCCCGTCTTTCCGACTCCATGGCATGAAGCTAGCTTATTTTCGGACTATATTTTCATGTTTTCCTTTTTATGCAATAAAAGGATATTCCGTATAGGAATATTCCCTTTTTGACCTTATCCGTTTAGGGTTTGCTTTTATCCTTTTAGGTTTTTCCCTTTTGGGCTTTTTCTTCATGTATTTTTGTTTGGCCCGTTGGCCCATAGGTAGGCAAGTTTCTCTATATAAGAGATATATTGCCTCACTTATTTTCCATGTTCAATATTACTAAGTTTTGAGAAGAATTTCCTCCACTTAGCTTGGGCATCAAAACCTCTCTTCTAACCCTCAAACTTCTTCCTTGGATCTCGTCTTTGATTCAAGAAATCCATATTCGAGGATTCTTTTTAAGAATCAACCTTCGCTCCACACAAAAAGGTTCCTTCGATCTCTCTAGATCGAAGTAACCCTAGTTTCTTCATCGCTTCCGCCCCTTTGGATCCGAAACGATACAACGTTGCACAAAGAATCAAGGAGTAGTTGGAGTTTTGCTTGATCTAGATCCGGAGTTATCCTTGGTTACCTCCAAGGACGCATCATAGCTGTTACAGACCTCCTAGGGGGAGGATGAAGATGACCCTTTGCGACCTTCGTAGGTCATGAGAACGACATTCGGGAGGGGGGACTTCTTCTAGCGTTTTCACGGGGCTTATTGGTACGGTTGTGAAGTTCCTCGTGAAATACTAAGAGATGCTTAATGTGACCAACAAGAGTAAGGGAAGACCGAAGTTTTGAAGTTTGTTGTCGATATGGGGTGTAGAAGAAGCACATGAGAGATTGAGGATATAACTCCTATAGTCGGTTGACATCACATAATAAAATGGAGTATAAATTTCTATGCCTACTTGAAGAAAGGATGTCTATGGTGAAAGCTTGTGTAGAATACGAAGAGCTCCTCCCAACATGTTGGGATGACCGGGAGAGCAAAGAAGATAAGATCGATTTGTTATAAGACGTGGTTATGCCCTACTGTTAAGGCGCTTATGGCAACACATAAGTATGAGTTCTTAAAAGGTTATTACGACCAGGCCTTCAAGGTGAAAAAGGATGGAACATTACGGATTCAAGAAAAGAAGGACCCTTGAAAGAGAACAGACACGGTCATGGCTGAAGATGAAACAATACACGAGTCTTAAAGGCGGCACCTCAATGATCAAAGTAGATCAATTATGTCATGGCCACTTGTAAAGTCATAAAACAAGATTGTGACAGTTATTATGATATGTGATGGGAAGAGAAAAGATAACCTGAGATATCCCAATTCCAATATGTCAGAATGTGGAATTTTCCACCAAGGTCGAGCTTGATTTATTTCCGGTGTCAAAGGCGTCGTATAGGATGGTGAAGATACGTCAGTCGAAGAACACAAGTTGCGAAAAGAGATACGGTTATCTCCGTGTGTACATCGACTACAGTGAGTTGAGCAAGATGACAATGAAGGACAAGTACCCCTTACAACGAATGGATAATCTACTCGATCAGTTGCAAGCGCTGGTAGTCTCTTATAAGATTAAGTTAAGAACTTGATTGTCACTGTTTGAGAATTCGAGATTGAGATATTGCAAATACGGCATTTTGGACAAATCAGAGTCACTAAGAGTTGTAGTTCATATGGGCTTACTGATGCCCGGATGAGATATTTTGGGTGTACTCTTGGAAAAGAGAGAAATTGTATGTCGAGTTGTCTCAGGATGGCAACCCCGAATGACGTGAAAGAAGTTACAAGTTTTCTTGGTCATGCCGGTCGTTACCGGATTTGTGGAGATATTCTCCAAAGTAACACCATCTATGACTAACCTACTTCGGAAGACAAAGAAGTTTGAGTGGGGCGAAAATTGAAAAGGGAGTTGTTGAGAGTTAAGAGGAGATTCATTGCTGCAACTGTTTTGAAATTGCCTCGATGTATGATAGGTTTAAAGTGTACAATTGATTCTCTACGGCAATGTCTTAATTGAGTATTGAGGAAGATGTAAAAGTTATAGCATACGTGTCTTGTTAGTAGAAGCAGTTCCGTCATTACTAGTACCTTGCAACAAGAAATGAGGAATGTAACATCGAGTTTGGTTTGACAAAAAGCAAAGCCAACGGGGTAAATTGGAAGTTTGATCTTCCTTGTTAGAGACTGTGAAAATGAAACGTGACGGAAAATGCTTCATTATAAAGTACTCGAGAGGGAAGTGAGATTTCGATATATCGGACCTTTTTGAAATCTTAGCGCGAGTTAGGAAAGTGGTTTACCGGTAGGTGTGACCGCCGATCGTAGAGGGTGTTCACCCGCGGTTCAGGTGCATCAATCGAGGGAGTACATACAAGACTCGAGACATGTGGTGCGTCATGAGGATCTAGTGACATACGAGGAACTAACGAGTCTAACTAGAAGACGTAGGATAGTGTCTTTGGTTGAGTTTTACGGTGAGCTTATAGCATCGATAGAATCGGCGGGTTAGACCTAGGTATTTCCTTGGTTGAGTTATATGCATACGTGATGTTATGTGTAGTTTGTGCCCGTGCAGGAATGTGTTATGTGACGTGATATATCCTGCGATAGTAGTTTGAGTAGATTTTTTTTGTGTAGATTAGAAAGTTAAGCCTTCTTAGTTTGAGTATTCATACCTCGGCCTTAGGGACCGAGAAGTTAAACGTATAGCAAGTTTCAGGACGAAACTTGTTTTTAGGGGAATCTAATGTAACGCCCCAAATTTTGGCGCGTTTGCGTGTTGTACTTTCTCGGATTTTATCGATACTTTAAATGCCTGCAATAATTTTACAGAGTATTTCTACGTCATAAAATTAAATTTTCCGAGCTTATATATTTCCATATATATTTTGATCCATATATTTATTTTCCGTATTTATTTTTGAAAAGGTTCCAAAATATTTTCCGATCCGAAAAGGTCATTCCGATTAGTTTGGATCGAGTTTATTCTATTACTCTTTTTATTTAATTTTCTTCATCCTTCTCTTTTCTTTCCCTGGCGTGCGCCTCTTCGTTGCTTCAGAAGAGACCCTGTGACCTCCCGACTCCTCCCTCTCTCTGATGCCCTACACCCACACTACCTAGCCGCCTCTGCAGCCCTCCCTCTATCTCTCCCTCTCGCCATAGGCTCCTGCTCCTTCTCTCACTCTCTCACCCTATCTCCAATCTTTGGCCGTTCTCTCTCACTCAGCAGGTCATCCATCTCTTCTCACCTCTTCTCTGGTCCCTCTATTGACACCAAGGGGATGCCTTGCTGCCGCCAGGGTGAGACGGCGCCTGCAACCACCGGAGGGCCCTGCCTCACCTCGTCTTCTCGGCCCTCTGTTTCATCCCACACAACAGATCTCGTCCACCTCGTAGCAACCAACTGCTTCCTCTCAAACTTGTAGCAGCATCAACTCTCCCTCCCTCATCACGCTGCAAGCCTACAACCGTCCTCGAGCTGCTTTGTCATCCTTCTATTGAGCCGCAACCGCAAGGAGCTACTGCTTCCAACCACCAGAGACATGGATCCTTGCCGCCTGCTCGAAGCCGGAGGAGCACTGCCAGCTCGGGCCACCGCGGAACTTCCTTCTCCCAGATTGTGCCACGCCGGAGGAGTTATGATCTTGCGAGATCCGAGGGTTTAGAAGTCTTAGGACTTCTAGCTTGTGTTGAGTGTGATGTGAGCATGAGAGATTCTAGGATGCGGTCCTAGAATTGAGAGTCAAATGGTCTTGCGTAGATCATTTGTATAGAAGTCTAAGATTTATATTGTGAGTGGGTTGTTGTCGATATAGTTATCTTCTTGTGAGCAGGTTATGGGATTCCTCCCAAAGGAAGCGAGAGTGTTGTGAGTTGAGTGTGGTGACGAGGTAAGTCTCCGGACTTACTTAGCATGTATTCTACGTATTAGCATTGATGTGTGTTTGGTGGTGTGTGTTTATTCTTTATTGTTTATAACAACCAAACCGGTAATAGGACCACCGACCTTATATTATTTTGGCCCAAGTGTATGATAACGGGCGGTGACATCATCTGCCTAGCTCTTGCGAGAGTCTAGGAGGTTCTTGGCGACTAGCCCGTGCTGGTTAGACGGTCGGAGGCATCCGCACCGTTCCATGCCGGTAAGTAGGGACCGAGGCGGGACCACGGTGGTCTCGTGTCACAAAACTAAGTTGAATTAGAACGGGATATGACTTAATAATAAAAAGATAATAAACCGGAATTGTGTGTTTTGAGAATGTTGTGTGTTTATGATGATTTACTTGTGTTTGTGCCTTTCCCATTGATTCTAATGCTGCGAATATGAGCTAACGGTTTTATACCGACTGTTTTAGATTGCATTGCAGGTTAGGATTGCGGCCGAGAGATCCGGAAGAGTGGGCAGCCGGGGTTCCGTACATATTAGGATTGGGTTTTGGGTGGAGTCGAGTTTGAGTATTGTAATTATTGTATGTTTTATGGCGTTAGCCTTTGGGGTTGTATTTTCGGCTGAAGTCCTTTGTTGTATTCTTTCGGGTTTTTCTTTTCATTGCATAAAAATGTATTTCGGTTTTGGCCTTTATTTGTTCCTTGTTGCAAGATCCGGTGAAATTGTTGTCAAGCTAAGGGTCGGGACCCATTGTGAGGTCCCAACCCGTAGCGCCCCAAGTCCCGCGGATTCGGGGTGTTACAGGTTTTTCGAGTTATCATTTGTTGAGAACGGATTGTTATACTCTTGGAATTTAGAGGAACAAGCATGACCTGAGAAGACGGTAATACGGGTTATGCAAGGTAAGAGGATAAGCATAGTTGTCTAAGCAATATAGGACGTCCGAGGTGACTTTCTAAGGAACACAGCGATTTTGATAGTATCATGTTGATCCAATGAGGACGAGGTGATAGTTTTAGTCATACCTCCAAGGTATGTAGAGGAGTTATGCAACCTATAAGTTGGTGGACCATAACCGCCGAGTTGCGGGATGGTTTTGACACTTCCTTTTTTCTAAGGAAGTCGATTAGATTGTGGGACCGAGACGTGTCCATGAAGCGTTATTAGAAGTAGAAGAGGTGAGTGACCTCCATTTTGTCTTCTCTGACACAAACATCGAGTCATGGGGACTGTATGGTATTTTGGATACATCCAAGCGGAGCTTGGGTACGTGTGAATCAATGAGAGTAGTTTTGCATGTGTGTTAGACGATTGTGGGCATATAAGGAGAATGACCGAGGAAGGGTCAAGAATTAGGCAGTTTAATGCCCGCACTTTAATGCGCGCTGATAGCATGTGTTATGGTCTATATTTGGGGGCTAGTTTAGACGTTTTATCTTCATAAATCTTCATATATGGATGTATATTCTTTGATTATATTGTTGTTTTATCTACCTTTGCGGGAATCGAGGTCTACACCTAGTTTCGACGTAATTGTAGGTAAAATGGCACATTTTGGACTTAAATGGAGCTAAGGATGTAACAATCAGTTTTTTTTTTCCGTTACGCTTTGATAGAGATAGAGAAGTTTAGGAAACGAATAAAATTTAGTGAGACTAGGACATACCAGTTTATTTATGGAAGTCGTTTAATTAAGTACCTTGTTCTAAGTTTCGGGACGAAACTTATTTTAAGGGGGAACTGATGTAATGTCTGGAATTTTTATTCCGTTTAATTCCAAATCAATTCGGACATCGAGCCGTTGACGGTTCCCATTTTATCTAGTATTTCTTTCTTCACAAATTTTATCATTTTATGTAGAATTTAATTCACATAAAATGATAAAATTATATCAAACTCTAATTCTTATAATTATTTATCATTTTATGTAGAATTTAATTCACATAAAATGATAGAATTATATCAAACCCTAATTCTTATAATTATTTATCATTTTATGTAAAATTTAATTCACATAAAATGATAGAATTATATCAAACCCTAATTCTTATAATTAATCCTTAACGACGACTTTAGACGAGATCATGACAAGGCTGAGATGAGACTGTGACAAAGTTGTGACGAGACCATGACAGAGCTGAGACGAGGTCATGACGAAGCCCGACAACTGTGTGACAAAGTCATGCATGGGCTTGACAAAGCCATGACGAGTTTTGACAAGGCCTTGACAACATCAGCCCACTCTTATTTTTACCTTGTTTCAGCCCAACCTTTACCTTACCTCAGCCCACATTCTTTTGTCCAGACAACCCAGTAACGTTCAGCTGCTATTCTTCAACCTACTCCTTGCTGCAGCCCGTACAACAGCCAGAAGTAACGCAACTCCCTCTTTCACGTTCCCTCTTTCACGTCAGAAACCCTAGAAGCCTTCTCCCCCGCTGCTCACTTTGAGGGTCGTCTCATCAAGAAGTTCCGGCACCAACCACTGCCTCCTACACGCAGCTCCGAGTCTCATCCCCTTGCTAAACCTGTCTCTCCTTCACCGGCGCCATGGCGTGCCCAACCTCGCCCTTTCTTCCAACCGTAGACAACAGTAGTGAGCGGACGAGTCTTCTCCTCTCCAGCACAACGATCTTACCTCGTGGCCAACAAGGGGACCTTGCAACTCTTCTGTCCGGACAACAAGCCTCGCAACAGCAACCAGAACATGAAATCCTTGGGCGTCGACAGCGAAGGACAACCGGTCTCCCCAAGACCTTGTACATCACGGCAGTTGCAGCAGGGTGAGTCCTTCCTTCTCCTCTCCTACTTCCCTTCTTCCTCAGGTCCTGATCGAGATTTAAACCTTCCTTAACCTGACTTGGAGTTACTATCTGTAGATCTGTGAAGTTTCAGCCTTTTTCTGAATTTTCGAAACTGTGTCGAGGATCCAACTTCTGGGCCAGATTTAGGTATGCTCAACTACTTCTTTTTGGCTGATTTTAGGATACGTTGGAGATGGTATTGCATAGTAAATCATACTAAAATTTTAGAGTAATCAATGTTACGGTTTGAGAGATATGGGGTTTCAAAGTTGACTCCTCATACAGTTTTTATAAATGTGCTGAGTTGAGAAAAACAGCATGGTATGCGGTTTTGTGAGATAGTTTTGAATAGGCTTTTGATCTCCGTTGGGCTTGAATTTTGGATATGATATAGTTGACATGTTTTTGTAGAACATATTAAAATTTGAGAGGAATCCAGCGAATGGTTTGGGATTTACGAATTTTCAAAGATTGAGTCGTAAGTAGTTTTTCTGTTGTGCTGAAATTCGGTTTTGTGAGATAGTTTTAAATAGGATTTTGATCTCCTTTGTGCTTGAATTTTGGATATATTGTAGATAAGATTTTATAGTAGAACATATCAAAATTTGGGGTAAATCCAGCAAACTGTTTTGGAGTTATGATTTTTCAAAGTTAAGACAGTGTGCTGTTTGTTAAGTGTTGTAACCAACTTTAGAAATTTTTGTAGAAGTGATGGTTGAACCGTTTTAAGAATTCTTGCTCCTAGGAGTAGATGAGATATCATAGACGATCTAGGGAATTATCTCGGAATTTTTATAACATTATTCAAATTTTATATTTGAAGTCGAAGTTGGACTTTAACGATCTTTCCGAAAATAGGGAAATGGGTAAATTGCAGTTTGTAACCAAACTCATCTTTAGGAGTTAGAATATGACTCTTTAGTTTCAAATAAGAGTTTAGCCATGAATTAGGGAATTTTTAAAAGTTTCGGGACCAAGGGTAAAATAGTCATTTTACCATAAATTAATATTGTAATCAATTCCGTTCTATTAAGACCTACTACATTAGAAGTCTTAGACTTCTAATCACCTAGAAAGTGTGCTGACACACTTGCCTCCTTTGACATGCCACTGATATCCCACTGTACAGATCGATTTGCGAATTAGAAAGTCGAGATTTGATTCAGGTAAGTCCACGGACTTACTTAGCTGGCTTCTTGTATGAGTGTAATGTGTATGAGTGGTGTTTGTTAGTTATGATAAAAAACGAAACCGGATTAGGCCGACTTTATTATTTACGTAATTGACCCAAGTGTATGATAATGGGTCGTGACATCATCTGCCTAGCTCTTGCGAGAGTGTAGGAGGTTCCCTGCGACCAGCCCAGTCCGGTAGACGGTCAGATGCATTAGTACCATTCCGCGTTGGTAAACGGGGACAGGGGCGAGGTTTGGGAATCCCTCGTGTCACAAAATAAGTATCATTAGTAATGACCTATCACCTAATTAAAGATAATAAAAGGATTGAGTGTGCATGTTGATTGTGTATGTTGTGTGTTTGTGCTTTTACCTTTATACTTCTGCGTAGATTGTTAGCTAACGGTTTTACACCACTTGTAGATGCCTTGCAGGTTAAGACAGTTGTAGAGAAATCCGGAGGAAATGGTCAGCCGGGTCCACGTACTCATTTAGTTGGGGACGGGGATGTCTTCTGTTCTTCATATGCGTCGTTTTAATATCTTTTCTTGTAAGGCTGATACATATTTCGATGTATATATTGTTTACGGTTTTCAAATGTTTTAAATACTTTTGTGTCTTGTTGTAAGATCCAAGTAAAATTGTTCTCAAACTATGGTCGGGACCCATTGTGAGGTCCTTACCAGTAGCTCCCCGAGTTCTCAGAATTTGGGGTGTTACAATATGGTATCAGAGCTGTAGGTTGACAACAATGGCACTTGAAATCTTCTGAAAGACCGAATGTATAAAATAACTAGAACCCGAAAGGGTTCTAAAATTTTCAAAACAGATTTCTATTTTTACACACACGCATAGTCGGGTTGTTGGGTTAGTAGTACGTCGGACCACCATCGCTCTCCGTGGATCTCTACAACTTGGATCGATAGGAGTTAGTATATAGACTTTTATGATGTTTCTTATTATATGTAATATACGTGTATATGCTTAGTTGTTAGTATCCTAAAGGATATTTTATATCCTTTAGTCGTGATATCACGAAGCGATTATCGCCTCATGATAAATCAACTGTCAACTTGAAGAATCTCAAACACGAGGCAATGGAATCGGACCTTGAAATGAGTATGATACTCGGGTAGGCTGCTTGGTGATCCTTACGAATTATCCAAAGAACAATCAGATGAGGAGGAAATCCCTGAGTCGGTTCAATTAGAAGGAATAGAAGGTCGTACAAGGAACTCGGGCATACGATGCCGAAAGACGGAATTAGAAGAACCATGCAAGAGACTACTAGAGTGCGGACTAGAGATAACAATATTGGAACAGGACAAGTAGAATTGAGTACAACCAAGATTACGGAAACAAGGACATTATAATCGAGGCGGATGCCCCATAGACCATTATGGGAATGAGAAACCAGAAGAGATAGAGTGTCAATCCGGGTGTGAGAATCTAAGGCGCACGGAATGAAGACCTACAATTGAGTGTAAAAGCGAAAAGGCAGACCCCACAAGCGTGGGGAGGTTTTGACCTCCTCAGAGAAATAGAGTTAGCCCATAAGAAGCGGAAGGGTGGAAGGTAGAACGAACTAAAGAAGAATAAAAGGATTGTTGTGAGCAACTGTTTACCTACTAACTAAGGAAAATTTTGTCAGATCGCAATTAACACAGAATGGAGACTTGCAACTTAATGTGAGAGCAAAAGGTAGACTTCACAAGCCTGGAGACGTTTTGTCTTCTTTAATGATAAGAATTCTAAGAGGAATCACAACGCCAGTATCGAAAGGATCGAAGCCCTATAACATAGTCACCAAAGATTTGAAAGGAAATATTACAAACAACGCCGATTAAGGAACCTGTGATTGGGAGAATCGTGTGGTGAACTCAAGAGTCCAGGGTAACCCCCATTTATAACAGAACATAGGTCATCAACACAGACGGTCCCTGTAAAGGGACTACAACTGGGAGGTAATTAAAATTCATCGGAACTACAAGATGCTTACCATCTATCTAGGAGTGTTAGGAACGACTTTTGACGTCAAGGGAATGGCACAGTTAGACTTGAGAAAGAGAGTGGTCCCTCAGGAAGCAGAAGATTGAAAGAGAACACGAACTAAAGAAGGATAAAAGGATTAATCTAGTAGGTGATGTGCACCAAAAGTTTAATACAAGTAGAGGTATGAAATTGGGATAAGTCAATCATAGACTGACGGATGTCAACCAAGGACGTGCAAGTATTGTTTGGTATTGACGAGTTATGTCCCGTTAAGAAGAAATAATTGTGACGGTGGATCTATGGAGTAGCTTTACCGACGCCTTAGATGATTTCCTTAAGTAGGCAATGACAACCTGCTTGGATGAAATAAAGGTATAAAGAGAAACGTTTTAAGGGTTACTTCTTGGGTAGTTAAGATCAAACTCCGGTCAAGTCATGGAGTTTGGACCGTGGTAGAAGAATTATGAAAGTAAGCGGAAGAAGTTGTTTTTCAATTGTTGTTTTATTTTCTTAATGAGTGACAACAGGATAAGCAGAGTAGCGCAGCGGAAGCGTGGTGGGTTCTAACCCACAAAGCAAGAAGCTCAAGGGTACTGATGGATGTCGTGTCGAGTTTAATATGGTGATAGTTGGTAAAATGCATTCTAGTTGGAAGAAACGTGAGATAGGCTATATGAGTAACTACCATCCTGAGTCGAAGATAAATAAGAAAGAGAAGCGACAGGAGCATACTTGCTACCTAGTAACCGTGCTTAAAGAAAGCATAATCTCGGAGAAGATTTTAGGTGTAATGTTATGTCGGAACAGAGCCTAGTTGCGTTCTGAGTCAGATGTATACTATTGGTCTGCTAACCATGGTGGATAAAAGAGTTCACTAATGAGGGTATGTTAACAATTATTGAGTAGTTATGATCAAATAAAGGTGATAGGTGATCACTTTGTGTCTAATACCGTCATTCCGGACATATTCTAGGTCACTTAAGATCTTGGAAAATACGTGGGAAGCCTAAGTTTGAGCAAATGATATATTAGAGATCTATAAATAATATAATAATGCCAAGTGCACAAAGAGGATGACCACTAGATTTGAGTTTTAGTTGTCTCGAGTGTTAGACCTGAAAAGGGTAAAGGTGATGATTCCTTACCTGAGGAATAAGATGACTGAGAAATATTAAAAGAAAAGACCAAGTGGGTCATGATACGAAGAGCATTGGGCACTTGGTAAGTGTTGGTGGATGTCCAAGACCTTTGGTCTGAGTGTGTAGTCATAACCTTTTCAAAAGGCCGGAAGCAAGTGGTCACATTGAAAGGAAGAAAGTTGAATAGATTATTTTCCGTAAGGTCATCAAAGAATCTGGAAGTGAATTGTGTAAGGCAACCATTTGAAGTTTTAAAGTGGTTTAGAAGTGACTGATGGACTAGTATTCCTCACCCTCTTGAAGAGTGTAGCTTCTGTTTTCCATGGAGACTAAGTTTAGGAACTGAGTTTGAGAATTTCAGTTGGAGAGATACCTACCAGACACGAGTTAGGTCATCCAATTAGAGGATCAAATATTTGAGCCGGATGATTACGGTGAGATATCCGGTAACCAGTCTAGAACGTGGTAGCAGACGCTTGTGATCTAAGTACCTAAAAAGATTTAAGATTCAGTGGTTTTATGAAAATCCGATAAGGCTACCTAAGATATTGGGGATAGTAAGAGATGTAACCTTTCAAAGACCTATGTAGTGATAGTTGTAACCTCGAGAGTGATGAGTTAGGGCTTGAGCTTGGATGTGGGATATTGTTTGGCTGCTTGTTTATTTCATGATTGAGTGTTTAGTCATTGATGTGTGTTTTTGGTAATCTTGATGTGCGGGAAACTTAGATGTGGAAACGACGAGACTTTTGTGTAGTGATCAAACACACCCATTTGGTGCCTTAAAGGCCGATCAGGATTGTCTTACCCTAAGTTTTGGGACGAAACTTATTTTGAGGGGGATCTGATGTAACAATCAGTTTTTTTTTCTGTTACGCTTTGATAGAGATAGAGAAGTTTAGGAAACGAATAAAATTTAGTGAGACTAGAACATACCAGTTTATTTATGGAAGTCGTTTAATTAAGTACCTCGTTTAAAGTTTCGGGACGAAACTTATTTTAAGGGGGTACTGATGTAATGTCCGGAATTGTTATTCCATTTAATTCCAAATCAATTCAGAATTCGAGCCGTTAACGGTTCCCATTTTATCTAGTATTTCTTTCTTCACAAATTTTATCATTTTATGTAGAATTTAATTCACATAAAATGATAGAATTATATCAAACCCTAATTCTTATAATTATTTATCATTTTATGTAGAATTTAATTCACATAAAATGATAGAATTATATCAAAACCTAATTCTTATAATTAATCCTTAACGACGACTTTAGACGAGATCATGACAAGGCTGAGATGAGACTGTGACAAAGCTTTGACGAGACCATGACAGAGCTGAGACGAGGTCATGACGAAGCCCGACAACTCTATGACGAAGTCATGCATGGGCCTGACAAAGCCATGACGAGTTTTGACAAGGCCTTGACAACTGTAATAGCTAGGATTTCCGAATTCTAATTAATGTTGATTAACTTAATCGTTGATAGTAATTGACATATAACTCGCGAAGATTTCGCAAGTGGTGAGTAAGAGTCCCGCCGTTATGTTCCTGGCGTAATTTTGGACGTTTGGGGAAATTTTTACTTTTTCCCCCGGGTAATTATTTTTACCCTTTGGTGTTATTTGGACCATTTGGGAGCTCCAACTAATGAAAATGCAGTTGAGAGAAATGATCAGGACATCGGATATGTCCTAGGTATGAAATAACATGGAGAGGCAAAACGGCCCAAAGAGTCGCTATTTCGTTTCTTAACGGCTAAGAAAGGCGGCTTAGGATTACACGTTTTCCGAGGCAGTTGTGGAATAATTATCCCTACAATATTCCAGATTTAATGTTCCAATCTCGAGAAGTTTGGAGAAAGAGGTTCGACCCGCCTTTGGATCGGTTAAAGGATAATTATCGACTTTACTAAAGGATAATTATCGTCTTCACTATAAATAGCGGAAAAATCCTTTATTAATTCATTTTCTTTCACGTTTCCTCGTAAAAGCTCTGATTTCTCTCAACCTTCAAACTCAGATCTACTCTCCGTTTCTAATCCGATTTCAATTCCGTTTGAGTTTTTGGATTCCTCTCTTCATTCTCTTCATATCGGTACCGAGTTTCTACATTTCCGAATATATGGAGGGCTGGTCGAGAATATATGTCACCAGGACGGTTCCGTCGCTCAGATTATGGTGAATTTGATGTTGTCCATGCGTAGCCTGCGTCGCTGTGTTTCCGAATCTTCTTTCAGATCGTCAATCGGGTTAGTAACGAATAAGTTATGAATTTATTCGTTTTCCGTACTGCGATTTGGCCTAAATTGACTTTAGGTTTGTCAAAATGGATAATTAGAAATTCCATTATGGTCGTTATATTATTCTGGTGATTATGGATAGTTTGTTTGATGAAATCTGATGACAGGTGGGTTTAGAAATTGCCTGCGGGCAAAACGTTATTCTGGCAAAATCTAATTAATTAATTAAAGGTTAATTAATTAAATTAGGATTAGAATTGAGATTGAGGAATGTTGATTAGATACTACCTTGAGATTTGAGGAATTGTGAGTTATGCTGAGATATTGAGGTTTAGTTGGTTGTGAGGCTCATAGATTGAGTATGATCCTTATGGATCCCTTTTGGGTCTAGGTGTGACCCCTTTGATGAATAGAGGTTGATATATCTCTTTATGCCTTTTTATAGGCCGTGTTGTCCCTCTAGTGTAGAGGTGATCGTGGTAGAGTTTGTACGAGGTTGAGGTAAGTCCGTAGGACTTACTTAGCTACCATCCTTATATTGGGTGTTTGTATGAGTGGTGTGTGCTTTATATGTTTGCTATGATAGCATGAGTTGTCGTTTTTATCGACCTATGTTCTATTGACTGCCCCACTGCGTGGCTGTGATAACCTTTCCCTTTCATTCCGCCGTGGAGTCTGGGAGGTTCTCTGATGTCGGGCCAGACTGGTTTACAGGAAGGGCGCAATCCACTCCCATAGGGTACACGGATTGTGTGACCGATACTCGTACAGCTGGACATTGTACTCAGAGGCGGGGATGTATCGGTCCTCGTGTCACATACTTTCATCTATCTATATATATACGGTTTTTGAGTGAATGGTTATTATATAAAGATAATAAATGGGTAAATGTGTGATAGCATGCTGAGGTGTTTATCTTTCATGATTGTATTTGTGCTTATGCATTACCTCATATATGTATGGTTAGCTAGCGGTTTCATACCGTGTTGTAGATGTTTACAGGTTAGGTGCTACTGAGTGATCTGGCAGGGTGACAGGCCGAGGACTCTCGTACATTAGGTGGCTGGTTTGGGGTTGTTGTGTTTCCCCTCCTTCGTGAGGATGTTCTTTTGTACCTCCTGTGTGAGGATGTCGTTTTATATACTCGGCTATGTTGTTGTTTACTTTGGGTCGTACAGTTTATATTGTTTTATGTATTTGTTTTATATCTGTCAGTGCCATGTTGTAAGGTCCAGTGAACTTGTTGTCAAGCTAGGGTCAGGATTCATTGTGAGATCCTAGCCCAATTTGACATCCCGAGTCCGCGGATTCGGGGTGTTACAGAGTTGGTATCAGAGCCCTGGTTGACAACAATGGCACTTGCTACCGGCAATGAGGTTTGATATGAAAAATAAATAGAGCCCACATGGGATCTGAAGTTTTCAAAGGTTTTGGTTTTAAGTGTGGTTTTGGGATAGAATGTACGAGAAGTCGTCACCTCTGCCATGGATCTATGCAGCGTAGATATGTATATATATCTGTGTGTACTATGGATTATGTGGATGTATTATATACATATCGATACCTATGGCATATATATAGCCTTATAAGATTAGGAGCGTATATCCTACAAATGACTCAGACTAGAGTAGTATCTGTAGTGGGATGAGGTAGGGGCACACCCCTCTTCCTCTAGTGGTGATAAGTAAGGGACTAGTTTCCGTTGTTGTTTCACCTATGGCAGAGAACGAGTTTGAAGAGGCTGATCGTGTCTCCATTAGTAGATCCGAGTTTCAAGAATATATGTAACAAGTATATGAAGCGGTGATAGCGGGTAGACCTACACCGAATTTACCAACATCTTTGAGATCAACTGAAGCTTCTGGATTAAAGAAGATGCAACGGATTGAATCAGTTAGTGGAGAAGCAAAGATGATGAATGGTGAACCAAGTCAGATACCAGGACAACCTAGTGATCATTTGGCCATGAAGATGATTGGCAAGGAACTACAGTGTTTTAATTGCGTGGAAGTTGGGACACTGGCGAGCTGTGTGCCCAAAGGCGGCCATCATATCCTTTACAGGTTCCCTTCAAGAGTGAGATCATTCTAGGTGGACGACGAAGGTCGAGTTACCCTTCAGTTGCACAGGTTGCAAGGATAAGACGATTATGTTTCAATTGTGGCTATCCAGATCATTTGCGTTATGTGTGCCCTTTGGCACTGATAGCTTGTTTCACTTGTGGTGAGCTAGGCCATCTGGCCCTTTTCTGTCAGCACGGTGGTGTTTCTTCCCAGCAAGACCTTCCTCTTTCCGGTGCAGAAAGAGTGGAAGTGGAGGCTATAGTGAGGACCTCAGTGATACTTGAGGAGCATATATCCGAGATCGAGTAATGATATGTAGTGGAGCTACAGGAGTTAGCTGTTACAGGTTCCATTCTCGTTAATGGTTTACCTAGTGGAGTTTTGTTTGTTATGAGTGCTATGCACTTCTTGTCTTTCGATGCATGCGTTAATGGTTGATCTTTGATATATAGTAGAAGGTGGACTTTCCTTTACAGGATTACTAGTTAGGGGTCTGAGGTACCCGCGAGATATGTGATTGTTCCCTTATTCCGGGACTTGTGTATGGCTTGTAGACTTTTTTGTCATGCCGTAGGTGCATGAGGAAGTCATTATGTAGATGGATTGGATGAATAGATATCATGCGGTGTTAGATATTAATAGTAAGACTATTATAGTCTTTACTGAGATGGTAAATAGAGGTCTTCTAAGGTTAAGACCTTTGAAGAGACGGGTTTTTCATCAGGACTATACGAGCAGCAAGCTGATAACACAGGGATATGACGCCTTGTAGTGTTATACCATGAAGGAGCGAGATAGTCCAACAATGGAAGGTATTCCAGTTGTTTATGAGTTTATAGACGTGTTACTGAACCGTCTAGTTGTCACCTCAGCGGAGTGTGGACGTTGTTATCGAGTTGAAGTATGATACAAGATTGAATGGGAAAGCCACACTATATGGTACTTGTTGAGATATTGTACTGATAACTTGAAAAGTTGATCGAAACGGGTTTACCCTAGTGGGTTCCATGTTCCGTATTGACGATCTGATGAGTTAGCTTCAAGAAGCAATTGTGTTTTCAGGATTCCTTTGTGCTCAAGATATCCCTAGTCATGGATGAGAGAGCAGCATGTGTATGAGATAGTATCCCATACCGTTATGGACACTACGAGTTTGTAGTGATGCCATTTGGGTTGACGATTGTTTTAGTAGTTTTTATGGAGTTGATGAATGGTATCTTCATCGACTTCCTTGATTAGTTGGTGGTGGACTTCATTGATGACATGTCGGTATACTCTCATAGTAGAGAATAGTAGACCGATCTTCTGAGGACCTTTCTGCAAATTTTGAGAGATAGAGGGATGTATTCTATGCTCTCTAAGTGTAAGTTGAGATGCCAGTGGTAGCCTTTTTAGGCCATGTTGTCTCCGCCAGTGGGATCATGGTTGACCTGGCGAGAATTAAGTATGTTGTAACATGGGAGATACTGATGAACATTAAGGAATACGTAGTTTTCTCGGCTCAACCAATTTCTACCAATGCTTTGAGGAAGGATTTTATATGATTACGTATTGCGAGTCTTTTGAGAAGACCACCATAACTATGTGATGGAAGCAGTGTGTCTATGTTCTGAAGAGTTGAGGAGGCACTTGACCTCTGCTTCCATTTTGTTATAGTTAGAAGATTTTTGGTATCCCGTGATTTATGGTGATACATCCCAGCTAAGTCTGAGATGTGTTTTACTAAAGAGGAGTAGGTCTATTGATATGTGTGTTTACAACTGAGAACGTATGATGAGAACTACCCGACTCATGATTTAGAGTTAGTAGTGGTAGTTCAAGCCTTTAAGTTTTGAAGACCGTACCGGTGTGATCTTCATTTCAGATTTCTATAGATTATAGAAATCTGAAGTATATTTTATGCAACAGGGGTTGAATAACCACCAATGTTAAGAGCTTAAGTTGATCAAGACTTTGACTTGAAGATTCCATATCATTCAGAGAAGTTGAACGTTGTCGCCAATAACTTGAATGGAAAGACGCTCCAAGAGAAGATGATTGTGAGACTGATAGTTCAGCCTCAACTTCAGAGAGATCTAGCTTGGCTAGAGTTGGACAATCAGTTCCTTGATGAGGATACCCTGTTATACCTCAGAGGTTCTACCTGGTCTGTTGGATGAGGTCCAACAGAAGCAGGAGACCTGCCCGGCCTTGACAAGGTTTAGAGAAAGGATGTCTCGTATTGAGGCACCATAGTTCTCCATGGGAGTAGATGGACTGATGAAGAGTCATGACCGCTTTTGTGTACCTGCTGATGCAGATGGAGACAGAATATTATGGTATACCCACTGTACGCCTTATTCAGTACATTCAGGTACGAGTAAGATGTACCACGAGATGAGACGATTATATTGTATGAAGCCGATTTAACCAGATTTGTGATATAGTGTGTGACCTGTAAGCAAGTCCAGATAGAGTATTTCTGATCTAGAGATAAGCCCCACCCACTACTAGTGCAATAGTAGAATTTGGGAGGACATCTCTATGGACTTTGTTATGGGATTGTGACCCAGTAGAAGATTGATGTTATCTGGATTATTGGTAACAGATTAATGAAACCAGCACGTTTCATTTCTATCAGAAGGACGTGGCTAGTGAATGAATTGGCTGAGGAGTACACTAGACAGATAGTGAGACTCCATGGTATATTGAGAACGATCATTTCTGATCGAGATGGATGTTTTTACTTTGAGATTTTGGACAGCAGATTCAGACTGCTTTGGGGACGAGTATGTACCTCATGACTACACTTCACCCCCTGACATTAATGAGTTTATTATATAACAATGAATGACGTGCATCTTTTTGGGATGACCCTATGAGGCAATATATAGACATAGATGTCGTATATCCTTATGCTAGAAGTGATCTAGCAGTAGTAGTGGAAATAACACATTACCAGACTCAGGAATTTATAGTTCGAGTAACGATGATTAAAGGAAGAGTGTTGGCTCTACATAGTCGTCAGATTGTGTGTGTAGACAAGAGGTGTTAACCTCTAAAGTTCAAGTGAGAGTTCATGTCCGGCTGGAGGTATCTCAACTGTGAGACGTTTGTGGTGTATTATGGAAAGGGGAACTGAGTTTCCAATATGTCGGTAACTTGAGATCTTGATCAGTTTTGTGAAGGCAACATGATGTTTAGCTTTCACTCTGAAGTTGGTGGATGTTCACCCAGTGTTCATGTGTCTCAACTGACGAAGTATATACCAGGTTGGAAACACTTTGTGAGTTATAATGATCTAGTGGTTAAGTTGAACCACATCGTTGTTGAGCATCTGATTACATTCTTGGAATAAGATATGAAACGCTTGCATTCGAAAGACATTCCTATATTGAGGATATGATGGTTGAGATGAAGACCTGAAGAGGCTATGTGAGAGACTGAGGATAGTGTCCGGAGGAACTATCCAGAGTATATGTTAGGACATACCCATTTGTGGGAGCACAAGTATATCTTAGTGCTATCTTGATGAATGTTGTGCTTATGTGCTTATATGCCTTGATGTGTTATTCCATGCTAGTTGTGATGTGATTTATGATCTTAGTAGATCTTGATGTGCTAGCGTTATGTATGTTATAGCTGGAGATGATTACTTCCTCCATGCTACCCGACTATGATTATATTTATAGCTGGAGATGGTTGTTTCTTCCATGCTATTTGAGTGGGATTAGGATTCAGCTGGAGATGGTTCTTTCCTCCATGCTACCTTCATGGACATAGTTCAGTGGAGATGTGATTCCTCCATGCGATATATATGTTTATGGGTTGGCTAGAGACGTATTTCCTCTATGCATGTGATATGTTTTGGCTAGAGATGTGCTTCCTCTATGCCTTGTGATGTGGTATGGAAAGAGACGTGATTCCTCTACGCCTTTGGGTAGCGTTATGGCCCTATTTCCTGGAGTGATGATTCCTCCATGTTTATACTTGAGGTTATAGATTGTTATAGGTTATGATCTTTTGAACGGAGATGTGATACCTCCGATAGAAAGAGTGAGAGTTATACCTCGGCGTATGGGTCCGAGAGGATTTGGGAATTGTTCAAGTTTCGGGACGAAACTTTTTTTAAGGGGTGTGTGATGTAATAGCTAGGATTTCCGAATTCTAATTAATGTTGATTAACTTAATCGTTGATAGTAATTGACATATAACTCGCGAAGATTTCGCAAGTGATGAGTAAGAGTCCCGCCGTTACGTTCCTGGCGTAATTTTGGACGTTTGGGGAAATTTTTACTTTTTCCCCCGTGTAATTATTTTTACCCTCCGGTGTTATTTGGACCATTTGGGAGCTCCAACTAATAAAAATGCAGTTTAGAGAAATGATCAGGACATCGGATATGTCCTAGGTATGAAATAACATGGAGAGGCAAAACGGCCCAAAGAGTCGCTATTTCGTTTCTTAACGGCTAAGAAAGGCGGCTTAGGATTACACGTTTTCCGAGGCAGTTGTGGAATAATTATCCCTACAATATTCCAGATTTAATGTTCCAATCTCGAGAAGTTTGGAGCAAGAGGTTCGACCCGCCTTTGGATCGGTTTAAAGGATAATTATCGACTTTACTAAAGGATAATTATCGTCTTCACTATAAATAGCGGAAAAATCCTTTATTAATTCATTTTCTTTCACGTTTCCTCGTAAAAGCTCTGATTTCGCTCAACCTTCAAACTCAGATCTACTCTCCGTTTCTAATCCGATTTCAATTCCGTTTGAGTTTCTGGATTCCTCTCTTCATTCTCTTCATATCGGTACCGAGTTTCTACATTTCCGAGTATATGTAGGGCTGGTCGAGAATATATGTCACCAGGACGGTTCCGTCGCTCAGATTCTGGTGAATTTGATGTTGTCCATGCGTAGCCTGCGTCGCTGTGTTTCCGAATCTTCTTTCAGATCGTCAATCGGGTTAGTAACGAATAAGTTATGAATTTATTCGTTTTCCGTACTGCGATTTGGCCTAAATTGACTTTAGGTTTGTCAAAATGGATAATTAGAAATTCCATTATGGTCGTTATATTATTCTGGTGATTATGGATAGTTTGTTTGATGAAATCTGTTGACAGGTGGGTTTAGAAATTGCCTGCGGGCAAAACGTTATTATGGCAAAATCTAATTAATTAATTAAAGGTTAATTAATTAAATTAGGATTAGAATTGAGATTGAGGAATGTTGATTAGATACTACCTTGAGATTTGAGGAATTGTGAGTTATGCTGAGATATTGAGGTTTAGTTGGTTGTGAGGCTCATAGATTGAGTATGATCCTTATGGATCCCTTTGGGTCTAGGTGTGACCCCTTTGATGAATAGAGGTTGATATATCTCTTTATGCCTTTTTATAGGCCGTGTTGTCCCTCCAGTGTAGAGGTGATCGTGGTTGAGTTTGAACGAGGTTGAGGTAAGTCCGTAGGACTTACTTAGCTACCATCCTTATATTGGGTGTTTGCATGAGTGGTGTGTGCTTTATATGTTTGCTATGATAGCATGAGTTGTCGTTTTTATCGACCTATGTTCTATTGACTGCCCCACTGCGTGGCTGTGATAACCTTTCCCTTTCATTCCGCCGTGGAGTCTGGGAGGTTCTCTGATGTCGGGCCAGACTGGTTTACAGGAAGGGTGCAATCCTCTCCCATAGGGTACACGGATTGTGTGACCGATACTCGTACAGTTGGACATCGTACTCAGAGGCTAGGATGTATCGGTCCTCGTGTCAAATACTTTCATCTATCTATATATATACGGTTTTTGAGTGAATGGTTATTATATGAAGATAATAAATGGGTAAATGTGTGATAGCATGCTGAGGTGTTTATCTTTCATGATTGTGTTTGTGCTTATGCATTACCTCATATATGTATGGTTAGCTAACGGTTTCATACCGTGTTGTAGATGTTTACAGGTTAGGTGCTACTGAGTGATCTGGCAGGGTGACAGGCCGAGGACTCTCGTACATTAGGTGGTTGGTTTGGGGTTGTTGTGTTTCCCCTCCTTCGTGAGGATGTTCTTTTGTACCTCGTGTGTGAGGATGTCGTTTTATATACTCGGCTATGTTGTTGTTTACTTTGGGTCGTACAGTTTATATTGTTTTATGTATTTGTTTTATATCTGTCAGTGCCATGTTGTAAGGTCCAGTGAACTTGTTGTCAGGCTAGGGTCAGGATCCATTGTGAGATCCTAGCCCAATGTGACATCCCGAGTCCGCGGATTCGGGGTGTTACAACAACATCAGCCCACTCTTATTTTTACCTTGTTTCAGCCCAACCTTTACCTTACCTCAGCCCACATTCTTCTGTCCAACCAGCCTAGTAACGTTCAGCTGCTGTTCTTCAGCCCATTCCTTGTTGCAGCCCGTACAACAACCAAAAGCAATGCAGCTCCCTTTTTCACGTTCCCTCTTTCACGTCAGAAACCCTAGAAGCCTTCTCCCCCGCTGCTCACTTTGAGGGTCGTCTCATCAAGAGGTTCCGGCACCAACCACTGCCTCCTACACGCAGCTCCGAGTCTCATCCCCTCGCTAAACCCGTCTCTCCATCACCAGCGCCATGGCGTGCCCAACCTCGCCCTTTCTTCCAACCGTAGACAGCAGCAGTGAGCGGACGAGTCTTCTCCTCTCCAGCACAACGATCTTACCTCGTGGCCAACAGGGGGACCTTGCAACTCTTCTTTCCGGACTACAAGCCTCACAACAGCAACCAGAACATGAAATTCTTGTGCGTCGATAGTGAAGGACAACCGGTCTCCCCAAGACCTTGTACATCACGGCAGTTGCAGCAGGGTGAGTCCTTCCTTCTCCTCTCCTACTTCCCTTCTTCCTCAGGTCCTGATCGAGATTTAAACCTTCCTTAACCTGACTTGGAGTTACTATCTGTAGATCTGTGAAGTTTCAGCCTTTTTCTGAATTTTCGAAACTGTGTCGAGGATAATACTAAAATTTCAGAGTAATCCATGTTACGGTTTGAGAGATATGGGGTTTCAAAGTTGACTCCTCATACAGTTTTTATAAATGTGCTGAGTTGAGAAAAACAGCATGGTATGCGGTTTTGTGAGATAGTTTTGAATAGGCTTTTGATCTCCGTTGGGCTTGAATTTTGGATATGATATAGTTGACATGTTGTTGTAGAACATATTAAAATTTGAGAGGAATCCAGCGAATGTTTTGGGATTTACGATTTTTCAAAGATTGAGTCGTAAGCAGTTTTTCTGTTGTGCTGAAATTCGGTTTTGTGAGATAGTTTTAAATAGGATTTTTATCTCCTTTGCAGCTGAATTTTGGATATATTGTAGATAAGATTTTATAGTAGAACATATCAAAATTTGGGGTAAATCCAGCAAATTGTTTTGGAGTTATGATTTTTCAAAGTTAAGACAGTGTGCTGTTTGTTAAGTGTTGTAACCAACTTTAGAAATTTTTGTAGAAGTGATGGTTGAACCGTTTTAAGAACTTTTGCTCCTAGGAGTAGATGAGATATCATAGATGATCTAGGGAATTATCTCGGAATTTTGATAACATTATTCAAATTTTATATTTGAAGTCGAAGTTAGACCTTAACGATCTTTCCGAAAATAGGGAAATGGGTAAATTGCAGTTTGTAACCAAACTCATCTTTAGGAGTTAGAATATGACTCTTTAGTCTCAAATAAGAGTTTAGCCATGAATTAGGGAATTTTTAGAAGTTTCGGGACCAAGGGTAAAATAGTCATTTTACCATAAATTAATACTGTAATCAATTCGGTTCTATTAAGACCTACTATCTTAGAAGTCTTAGACTTCTAATCAGCTAGAAAGTGTGCTGACACACTTGCCTCCTTTGACATGCCACTGATTTCCTACTGTACAGATCGATTTGCGAATTAGAAAGTCGAGATCTGATTCAGGTAAGTCCACGGACTTACTTAGCTGGCTTCTTGTATGAGTGTAATGTGTATGAGTGGTGTTTGTTAGTTATGATAAACAACGAAACCAGAGTAGGCCGACTTTATTATTTACGTAATTGACCCAAGTGTATGATAACGGGTCGTGACATCATCTGCCTAGCTCTTGCGAGAGTCTAGGAGGTTCCCTGCGACCAGCCCAGTCTGGTAGACGGTCAGATGCATTAGTACCATTCCGCGTTGGTAAACGGGGACAGGGGCGAGGTTTGGGAATCCCTCGTGTCACAAAATAAGTATCATTAGTAATGACCTATCACCAAATTAAAGATAATAAAAGGATTGAGTGTGCATGTTGATTGTGTATGTTGTGTGTTTGTGTTTTTACCTTTATACTTATGCGTAGAATGTTAGCTAACGGTTTTACACCGCTTGTAGATGCCTTGCAGGTTAAGAAAGTTGTAGAGAGATCCGGAGGAAATGGTTAGCCGGGTCCACGTACTCATTTAGTTGGGGACGGGGATGTCTTCTATTCTTCATATGCGTCGTTTTAATATATTTTCTTGTAAGGCTGATACATATTTCGATGTATATATTGTTTACGGTTTTCAATTGTTTTAAATACTTTTTTGCCTTGTTGTAAGATCCAAGTAAAATTGTTGTCAAACTATGGTCGGGACCCATTGTGAGGTCCTAACCAGTAGCTCCCCGAGTTCTCAGAATTTGGGGTGTTACAAAGGGAGCTAAGGAGTCATTGGAGCTACATTCTAGAGCTTAAGGAAGATCTCAGGAAGCATGGAAATGATTAAGAAGATTGACTTTGGACCAGATTCGAGAGATTTCACATTCAGTCGAGGTTCACCTCGGTCAGCTACAGTACCACCTCGACCGAGGTAATCTTGAGGAGCGTCCCGACCGAGGCGAACAACCTGTCGCCGGCGAGATCTATATTTTTTGCTGAGATCTTTTATTTTTGGAAAGAAGATATCTTATATTTTTGGCGGGATTTCTAGAAGGAAGATATTATTTTCTGGATGATTTATTTTGAGAGAGAGATATATTTTATAGGAAATTATCTTTTTAAGATATTTTATCTTTGGAAGATAATTCTCATATATAAAGGGTTGGATTTTCTAAAATCCAGCATCTTCGGATCAAGAGATTTCTTGAGTATTTTTTGAGAGTTTGAATGAAGAATTGAAGGAAGTATTGAAGTATTGAAGTTCAAGGAAGGAAGGAATCAAAGTTGGAGTTAGCTTTTGAATGAGTTTGTAAGACGTTCTTATGTTGTCTTTGGTTTGTTGTCTTTTCTCATTTGGTTGATTGAGGAACCCTTGTTTGTTGATTGTTTGATTCCGTTAGTAAGACCTTGTTCTTAAGGTTTTCTTGTTCGAATATTGATTCCTTTCCCATTAATTTGATTATTGTTATCATGATGATTGTTGGCTAAGGTTCTTATGCGATTTTAGGGTGATTGGTTGAAGGTTGAGGGAAAGACGATGATAGAATGATCTTAATCCCAACAGGACCCTGAAAGCTCGAGTCTTTACCTTAACCGACGAACACCTCGGTCAGTTGTGGAAGATCTCGACCGAGATGGTACATAAACTGAACAAGGTGAATCTTTCCTGAACCTTATATGAGTTAAGAGTTTAAGTTTGCCAAATCCTATCCTTATTACACCTTTCCTGGTTCAATGCAAGCCTAAGATGAGACTTACCCGGTGATCCTTTCTTTGTTTACCTAAAATCATGAGTGTAGGTAATAAAGGTTTATTCTTTATTGGGGTTTGAGTGTGCCTTCATCCCATCTTTGTGAGTTAGCCTGAGACTTACCCGGTAAAGGTTGATTCAATTCCCTTGGGTGGTGTGTTAGTTTGAGATTATAGTTCATTTTCTTAGTACCTTGAGACTTACCCGGTAATAGGAGCTTTGGTTTGGGATAGTGAGTAGTGAGACTTACCCGGCAATCTATTACCACCTTAGAAACACCTTCCCTTTGCAGATCTCAGCTTTGTCCGCGTTATCTTTTGAGATCTTGAGTTGGAACCACAACTAGATGCTTCAATCCCTAGAATCCGCATTTCTCCTTACTTGACTTATAAATCATCTTTGATTGCTTTAATTGCTTTTAGTTAATTGCAATATTTGACAACCTGATTTCGTGCTTTGTTTCACCTACGTCCTTGTGATCGACCCCTGGAATTCTTGCTTTTATTACAAATTATCCGTACACTGCGGGTTCACATATTGTTCAAGCATACTTCTTGGGTCATAAATTTTAAACCTTGCACACACCTTTTGGAGTTAACACGCGCAGTTAAGATGATGACGATATTGGTGTAATGAGCGACATGTTACTTGTGTACGGACAATAGAGTATGATCTGTGTATATATTGCTCTACAAGGGTTGAATACCCACCAGAGGTGATAGTTAAAGATTGTTCAATACGGAGGCCTTATGATTTTGATATCATCCGGGGTAGGTGTATGCGACAACCAAAACCATTAGTAAGTGGTCGCATTGAGAGGAAGCAACAACTTAACTGATGGTTCAACCTCAGTTTATTAACGAAGATGATCTGTGAAGAGATCAAATAGATTCGCAAGATTTGAAAGGGCTTTGAGAAAGATCCGGGATTGAAGGTCCCGAGAAAACACTGCATAGTTACTTGTATGGGATGACGGTTTTGTTAAGGTGCCATGAGCGTTTACGTGTGCTTATAGCGGAGAGTTGAGATAGAGCCTCCAAGATTCTCGCAATACCCTTACTAGTTCACCTTGGTGCTGGTAAGGGGTATCCGAAGTGAGGATGTTCACATCGGTGATACGACCTTAAGGCCGAGGTGGCTAAGTACATAGCCATTATGCGACCCGTCGCTAGGTCAAGTTCGACCACCATAAGACATGGAAGAGGACTTCATCCACCACAATTTACAAAGTGGGAGTTGAAGGATACCTCGATAGAGGTTATTACCGGTTAGAGATCATGGGACGAGTTTGGGTCATTATCGACCGACCGATGGAGATAACGCGTTTTACACCCTATTGGGGAACGGGGCCGATGAGTCAGGTAGTTGTGGGATATGCTAAGCCATGGTGAGATTACTTGGGATACCAAGTACCATCCTTCGGATTGAGATAAACGATTCATCTTGAGGTTGTTAGGCAGCGGGATAGTGCCGCTTAGGGGCCCAGTGTCTTCATGAAAGTTTTCGTTCTCAAATATATGGTCGGCTAGAGAGGGCTTTTCAATCCTTAAAGGATGTGGTAGGAGCCTCTATGCTAAACTGATAACAAGTGTCATACGAAAACTTCGCTTTGATCGAACTTTCGTATTATTATATTTAGGATGAGTTGTTTGTGATGGCCCTTTGGGAGGCATTTTGTGGACGGGAGTATAGTACACAATGGTGTCAGAATTTAGATAGTGTACATAGAGATATCCCTGATCAAATACGGGATGACCTCGCACGAGTAGCGGTGGTGCGGGAGGTGGTGCTCCCATCCTAAACGCCTCCTCAACTCGACGTACATTGTCCTGAAACACGGTATCCCCGATAGATGCTCCCTTGGTCCCAGAAGATGGGGAACTATGCGCCCCGGACCTCACAATTGTCCTATGCCTAGCCTCGGGAATGATGCTCTCGGCAACATCCTCTACGGGATCCTCAGCTGCTGGCGGGTCCACAACTAGTGGATCCGTAATGGGGATACGTCCACGACCTCTCGGGCGTGGAGGTCTCCCTACTCGTCCTCGTCTCGGGGCGGTAGGATGAAGAGGGAGACTACCCCTGGCGGGCCCTACGTATACGGTAGCTCTTGTACGTGCAATCTAATAGCGTATGACGTTTACATATATATATATATATATATATATATATATATATATATATATATATAGATATATATATATATATATATATCAAAATCTAATAACTATCCAAGGCATACAAGCCCAATCATAAGGGTAACAAAAGCCCAAACACACAATCCAAGGCATACAAGCCCAATCATCCTAAGGTCATATGCATAACTAGGTGTATACAAGTCCAAGAACATCCTAAGGCCATATACATATATATAACTATGACATTTATGAACTTAAGATGATAAAAACGTTCAAAAGCATAAGGGTAACAAAAGCCCAAACACACTATCCAAGGCATACAAGCCCAATCATCCTAAGGTCATATGCATAACTAGGTATATACAAGTCCAAGAACATCCTAAGTCCATATACATATACATAACTATGTTGATATATATATAATTACATATATCAAATCCAAAAATCTATGTTGCCGAGGTTTGCTTGAGGAGTGGTTGTCCCATACATTCGAACCCAATCCCGACTCATGCACATGATTTTAAAATAGAAAAGTCAAAATTCATGGGGTTCTGTTTATTCCTCATTCGGTCATTAGAAGATTACGAGTGCCATTGTTGTCAACCTACGGCTCTGATACCACTTTGTAACACCCCGAATCCGCGGGACTCGGGAATGCTATGGGCGAAACCTCACAATGAGTCCCGGCCCTTAGCCTTACAACAATATCACTAGATCTTTCAATCATGGCACAAATAAAGGCAAAAACTCAAATCGTTTGTAATGTATGCGAGAACTGAAATGTAAAGGGTACAAGGTGGAAACTCAGCCAAGTCCTCAAAACGACACAAACTCCAAAACATAAATTCAAAACCGTACATCAAAACAATAAATCCAAACATAACAAGATAACCCAAAAACGTCCCCGTTCTATAATGTATGGCGACCTTTGGCTATCCACTCCTCCACCTTACTCGTTGGCGTCCCTAACCTGCAGCGCATCTATACAAACGGTTTAAAACCGTTAGCTCTAATTCTAAGCATTATAATCAATGGGAAAGGAACATACACAAGTAACTCATCACAAGCACTCAACATACATAAAAACACACCAATCCGGTTTATTATCTTTGTTATTATTAATTTGATCCCGTTCTAATTCAACTTAGGGTTGTGACACTAGATCACCATGGTTGTAACGCCCGGTTTAGATATTCCCCTTCTTGCGTACTTCCATCGATATTTTCGTTTTAGAAAAATCCCTTATATATATATATATATATATATATATATATATATATATATATATATATATTTAAAAGTGTTTTTGAAACGTGAAAATAAAATTCCCGAGTATATGTATATTTTTGTTTACTTTCAGAAAGGTTCAAAATCTTTCCGAATCGGTAATCCCGTTCCGAGAGTTTGGAATAGAGTCCATTTTTATTTTATCTATTTATTTATTATTAATTCTCTTTCTTTTCCTTTTTCTTTTTTTTTTCTTTATTTTCTTTCTATCTTCCTTCTCTTCTGGCTGGTGAGCAGCCTCATGCCCCGACCTTTGGCTCACCCGACCCCTCGCTCATGTGAACTTCAGGCGACCCCTCTCCCTCTCCTTCTGTCACCTTACTGTGTTGCCCCAACCCAACCTCTCACAATTCTCTTCCCCATCTCCCAACACCTCTCTCTCTCTCCGTGCTTCTTCACGCTGCAACTCACCATCTTCCCTTACCATGTGACATTCAATCCAGCAACAGCAGAGCCACCTTGGCCCTCCTCCCTCTCTTTGCCCCTGGTTAGGAACTGCAAGTATCCTCTGGATCTTCTTCCTCTCTCAACATACTTCTCTCTCGCCTCCCATTTTCCCCTCTTTTCATGTCTCTTCTACTACAGCCGTTGAGGACCCCTGGAGGTGGCAACTCCGTCGCGAACCATCGGGGGAGAGTTCGGACCATCAGGACTCGCAGGAACGTTGGGGAGGCGCCTCTACACCGCCGCCTCGAGCCAATCGGAGCACCAAAAGGCCAGAGAACGCTGCCCTCTATTTCTCCCAGTTCCCTTCTGACGCGAGTAGGGGAGACGCAGTCGTTGAATTTCCACCGGAGGACTGCCTGCGCCACCGCCAGGAGGGAAGCCCCTCCTCTTCTTCCGCTGCTGAGCCACCCAGGATCCTGTGCTCTCTTCCTACGCCGCCTCCCTTGTGAGCCTTCAGCTAGCGCGTCCAACAGAAGGTTGAAGAAGGGTCATTTTACAGTTTTATAATTTTGGCCCCTTTATTTTAGCATAATTACAAAGGTGAATCAACTGCTTAATTTGTAATTGCAGTTTTTACCCAGATTTTTGAAATGAAACAATTATGCCCTGGTGATATATATATTTGCATGTTTGGCCCTATGTTTTGGAAATGTGCAGATTTAACCTTGTGAATAAATTACAGATTTGGCCCAAAGTTATATTTTCGAATTGGCCTAAGTTTTTTGAGTTCCATATTTATGGCCCGGAGATTTAATTGCGGATTTTAACCTATGTTTATATAATTGTATAAATCCCCGGAATTGTTTTTACGAGTTTTAACCTTGGTTTTGAAAGCGAGTTTTCCTTCGATTTATATACGTTAAATCCTCCGTTCAAATTTAGCATATATGCTAAATTTCCTTAGCTTTGGTGTTAGGTTCGGAAGCGGAAGTTATAGACCAACGAATCCCATCTTGACGTCCCTAGATCATCTTCAACCTTGGGTCGTGTGTGAGTACCTTCTTCCTCGATCTAGTTATGTTTAGTGGTAGAATCATGCTAGGTTGGATTTAGCATAACTTAGGGCAAATGCCAAGTAGTGGCTTGGAACTTTAGGTGAGGATTTGAGGATGGTTTGAACGTTCAAGGATTGAGGTGTGTATGTTATCATGTGAGCTTTGTTGAGGTCGTGAGTATGCGTTGTTGAGATTGTGGAAGTTAGGATGAGAGTATCCTAGCACTTGTGGTTGTAGTCGTGATCTTGTGAGTTGTGAGGATTAGGAATGCAATCCTAGTTTATTGGAGTGTACGATCTTGTAAAAGTATATAGTACTAGAAGTCTAAGGACTTCTAGCTTGCGTGAGTGGTTGTTGATTATCATGCCTTGTCTTGAACAGGCTTTGGTTATATTCTTTCGGAGAGTGTTATCGGTTTCGGTTAGCTTTGAGACGAGGTAAGTCCTCGGACTTACTTAGCCGCTTTTATGCCTTATTTGGATATATATGGTGGTGTGTGTTTACCTCTTTTAAGAATGAAAATGGATTAGGATTTACTTGACCTTATTTATTGGCCCATCGTTACTACTATTATTATTATCGGGCGGTGACATCACCGCTCAGTTTCCCGAGGGAGACTGGGGGGATCTCTGCGACCAGGACATACACGGTATACGGGCGGGCTTCTTCATCACTCCCTCAGGGTATACGGGTTGGGCGCCGCCACACTCCTGTTGGTTACACGGGGACAGAGGCGAGAGTTATAAGACTCTCGTGTCACACTTGAACGAATGGATTAGATATGGAATAACCTAAAAAGATAATAAGTAACGGATGCGTATGTTTATGAGCATGTTGTGTGTTTGTGTTCCTATCTGTGTTTGTGCCATATTATTCTTATAATGCCTAGAATGTGAGCTAACGGTTTTATACCGATTGTTGTAGTTGATGTGCAGGATAGGATGTGGCCGAGTGATCTGGAGGAGTGGGCAGCCGGGGTTCCGTACATTTTAGCTTGAGTTGGGTTTTGGAGTTCTTGTGTTGTTGTTATTGTATATTGTGTTGATGTTGTTGTAAGGACGGCTGAAGTCTTCCCTTTCTTTTATTTTCGGGTTTCATAACATTGCATAAAAATGTATTTCGGTTTTGGCCTTTATTTGTGCCTTGTTGCAAGATCCGGTGAAATTGTTGTCAGGCTAAGGGTCGGGACCCATTGTGAGGCCCCAACCCGTAGCATCCCGAGTCCCGCGGATTGGGGGTGTTACCAAAGTGGTATCAGAGCCCTAGGTTGACAACAATGGCACTCGCAATCTTCTAAAGGCCGAATAAAAAATAAACAGAACCCTCAAAGGTTTTGAGTTTTAAAGAAATGATTTTCGTTTTCAAATCATGTGCATGAGTCAGTTGGGGTAGAATGTACGGGACCACCACTTCCTCCGCGGATCTCGGCGACGTAGTTATTGATTATTATATTATATATATGTATGTGTATATATGTAGATATGTATATGTGGACTTAGGATGTTTTGGACTACACTTGTCTGTTGATTGTAAATTGTTTATGGACTAATTACGTGTATAGTAGTAGCATGACATTTATATCTTTATATATATACTTATAAACATATGGTATACTAATATCATGTTAGTGATAGTGGACCTTATAGCTAAGATGATAGAAAGCTATCATCGCCCCCTTGGACAACGCCTTTTGACTTAGGATATTATAAATACGAAGATGAGTATGCTCAAGTTATCAAGTTGAGCATCAAGTTTTCAAAAGCACCCCGGTGATTTTCCGGACTCCTTTAAGAAGACATCAAAGAAGAAGACTAGAGATGACGTAACCAAAGTACAAACAAATAAAAAGGGAACCTCGTGTCAACTTAAGCGAAACCAAGGTGGAGACTGTACCAATATAAAAGCGACATGAAGACATGAGGGTGGTATCAAGGAAACCACGTAGGAGCATCAATGAGGCAACTAGATAAACGAACGTAAGATTATTCCAAGTGTGGTGTTGATGAAAAGTAAAAAGGACTACATTCTCGCTCGAGAATAAAAGTGGTGATTTAAGTAAGACGAGTTTTCAATAGGCGCTCCTAAGTATGAGAGTCCGGATGAAAAGAGTGGTTCAAGAAATTAGAAAGATTGTCGAGAACCGGAAGTTAAGCTTACTGAGATACTGGAGGGTGTAATGACGATCATTGAGAGATTCTAAGTGGGTGGCTTATTCAGAAGTTGAGCCTTACGAGGAGGATCACATGGTAAAAATTCACATAGTGGAATTACCGTGGGAGTCAATCGATTTCCGTCATTGTGATGAGTCTAATCAACGCTAAGAAGGAGGAAGTGTGTGAGGATGATGATCTTCGGAAGATGAAAGAGGAAACAAGGAGCTGGATCGAAGAACTTAAGTTATCAACCAAGAAGGATGCGAGTGGAGGCTAATTAATGTCAGAATATTTGAGGAGTGCATTTGCGAAACAGTATGAAGAGCATTTAAGCCTATAAAGGTGGGACATAAGACACGAGAGAGCTGGGTAGGTATGGTTATCTTACAGAAGCGGAAGGAAGAGAGGAACGTAGAAAGAACTAACGGATTTGAAGCGGAGTAAAATGAGCTAGTGAAGTTAAGACAAAGTACCCCGAGAGGGTATCCTTTCAGGAGTATGGTAGCATGGAAGTATGGTAGGAGGGTAAGTCGTTAACTTCGGAGAAGGTCAAATACAAGTTAATCGGTGACAATTGAGAACGCACAAGTGCGAGTTGTCTATTGGTGTGTGCAGATGGGAAGAGTAAGCAAGACTATGGGAACAATTAGGATCGGCAACAAGAACTTGGAGTATTCGCGGTGGATCAATGTCAACAGTAAGGAGGTACATCAATGGACACGCTTTTGCCTTAAATCAAATAAGGTTGAACGAGTTCAAGCATGTAGTTATAACAAGACCTCCGAGGAGGAGATTGTAACGATCTTACGCGACCTTCTTAGATCATGGGATTGACATACGGAGGAACACCACGTGTTACAACTGTTAAGGTTTGATCATGGTAAGGGGAGCTAGTGGATCAACCGTAAGATGAGGCTTCCATTGTAGTTGTACGTAAAATACTGAGAAATACATAAGGTGACCAGCAAGAGTAAGTGAAGACTGAAGTTTTGAAGTTTGAAGTCGATATGGGATGTACAAGAAGTACATGAAAGATTGAGGATAGAACCTCTACGGCCGATTGGACATTACATAAGAAAAGGGAGTAAGTTCTACACCTACTCGAAGGAATAATGCGAGCTTTGGTAGAATACGAAGAAGGTAATACTAATATATTATAAAGCGTGATTAAGTCCTGTATTTAGGACCTTCATGACTTCACATAAGTGTGAAATCTTAAAAAGATTATTAGAGCAAGTCTCCCGAGTTCTGGAGATGTAGGATCTTTGAAAGAGGTTGGTAAATATTGTAGCTAAACAAGTATTAAACCACGTGTTCGATGGACGTCACCTCAACAGATCAGGGTGGACCACTTGACCAATGTTAAGACGAGATTGTGTCGATATCTTAAAATATGTGATGGGAGAAGAAAAGCAAGAACCCGAGATAGAACGGATTCCAATGCATTAGAAGGTGGATTTACCGTTAAGAAGTTTTGAAGTTCATATTGGAATATATCTTGAACTCTTGATTTGAAGTTCACGTTGGGATATATCTTGAATTCTTGATTCGAAGTTATTATAGAGGATACTAGTCTGCGAAGAGAGAGACGGCTATCTCCGTTTGTAAATTGATTACTATAAGTTGAGTAAGAAGACAATGAAGGACAAGTATCCCTTACAACGAATGGGGGACCTACTCGATCAGTTGCAAGGGTCATTAGTTTCTTCCAAGATTAACTAAAATTTGGTTGTCACCGTTTGAGAATTCGAGACTCGGATATTGCAAGTACAACATTCCGGACCAACCAGGGTCACTATGAGTTGTAGTTACTCCATATGGGCTTACTGATGCCCGGAGGAGATATTTTGGGTCTACTCTAAAAATAAAATAAAATAAAATAAAATAAAAAGAAGATGTTGACAAGTTGTCTCGAGATGACAAACCCCGAAGATGTGAAAGAAGTTACAAGTTTCCATAGATGTGCCGAGCTTTACCAGATCTGTGAAGGGAGGAGTTGTATAACGCCAATTATGGTAACCTACAACGGACAACGATGAAGTATTGAATGGGACAAAGAATTGACAATAGAGTTGTTGAGAGTTAAGAGGGGATTCATTGATGCAACTGTTTTGATTTACTTAGAGGTATTACGGGTTTGAAGTGTACAATGATTCTCCAAGACTAGGCCTTGATTGAGTACTGAAGAACGATGTAAAAGTCATAGCATACGTGTTTCGTTAGTAGAAGCGGTGTAAAATAAATACTTTCCTTCATTACTTGGAACTTGCAACAAGCATTGAGAAAACGTGACATCAAAGTTGGTTTGACAAGAGCCAGAGCCAACGGTGTAAATTGGAAATCAGATCTCCTTTGTTAGAGACAATAAAAGAGACACATAAGGGAAATACTGTTTTAAGAAAGACTCGAGAAGGAAGTTGTGATTCTGACATATCGGACATTTTTGAAATCTTAGAGCGAGTTGGGAAAGCGGTTTACCAGTTGGCGTGACCGCTGAGAGTAGAGAGTGTTCATCCGGGGTTCATGTGCACCAATCAAGGGAGTACGTATATAACTAGAGACATGTAGTCCGTTGTGATGATCTAATCGAGACGAGGAGCCGATGAGGCTAATTGGAAGACGTAGGATAGTATCTTTAGGCGAGTTGTACGCAGATTTAGCGACATCTATAGGACCGTCGGATTAGTCCGAGAGCTCTCTGTGGTTGTGCTTATGTGATTTGTGGCGTGTTATGTTATGTGTGTTTCATATGTGTATATCTTGTGAGTCTTGATGCGTCTAGGCGAGTAGATTGTGGATTCGAGGGCCGTAGATGTCACGTTATAGTGTCCTGAGCGATTATCGAGACGAGGTCATTCGAGAGTTTCGCGTTTAGCAAGTTTCGGGCCGAAACTTGTTTTTAGAGGGACCTAATGTAACGCCCGGTTTAGATATTCCCCTTCTTGTGTACATCCATCGATATTTTCGTTTTAGAAAAATCCTTTATATATATATATATATATTTAAAAGTGTTTTTGAAACGTGAAAATAAAATTCCCGAGTATATGTATATTTTGGTTTACTTTCAAAAAGGTTCAAAAAAATCTTTCCGAATCGGTAATCCCGTTCCGAGCGTTTGGAATAGAGTCCATTTTTATTTTATCTATTTATTTATTATTACTTCTCTTTCTTTTCCTTTTTCTTTTTTTTCATTATTTTCTTTCTATCTTCCTTCTCTTCTGGCTGGTGAGCAGCCTCATGCCCCGACCTTTGGCTCACCCAACCCCTCGCTCATGTGAACTGCAGGCGACCCCTCGCCCTCTCCTTCTGTCACCTTACTGTGTTGCCCTAACCCAACCTCTCACAATTCTCTTCCCCATCTCCCAACACCTCTCTCTCTCTCCGTGCTTCTTCACGCTGCAACTCACCATCTTCCCTTACCATGTGACATTCAATCCAGCAACAGCAGAGCCACCTTGGCCCTCCTCCCTCTCTTTGCCCCTGGTTAGGAACTGCAAGTATCCTCTGGATCTTCTTCCTCTCTCAACATACTTCTCTCTCGCCTCCCATTTTCCCCTCTTTTCATGTCTCTTCTACTGCAGCCGTTGAGGACCCCTGGAGGCGTCAACTCCGTCGCGAACCATCGGGGGAGAGTTCGGACCATCAAGACTCGCATGAACGTTGGGGAGGCGCCTCTACACCGCCGTCTCGAGCCAATCGGAGCACCAAAAGGCCAGAGAACGCTGCCCTCTATTTCTCCCAGTTCCCTTCTGACGCGAGTAGGGGAGACGCAGTCGTTGAATTTCCACCGGAGGATTGTCTGCGCCACCGCCAGGAGGGAAGCCCCTCCTCTTCCTCCGCTGCTAAGCCGCCCAGGATCCTGTGCTTTCTTCCTGCGCCGCCTCCCTTATGAGCCTTCAACTAGCGCGTCCAACAGAAGGTTGAAGAAGGGTCATTTTACAGTTTTATAATTTTGGCCCCTTTATGTTAGTATAATTACAAAGGTGACCCAACTGCTTAATTTGTAATTGCAGTTTTTACCCAGATTTTTGAAATGAAACAATTATGCCCTAGTGATATATATATTTGCAAGTTTGGCCCTATGTTTTGGAAATGTGCACATTTAACCTTGTGAATAAATTACAGATTTGGCCCAAAGTTATATTTCCGAATTGGCCTAAGTTTTTTGAGTTCCATATTTATTGCCCGGAGATTTAATTGCGGATTTTAACCTATGTTTATATAATTGTATAAATCCCCGGAATTATTTTTACGAGTTTTAACCTTGGTTTTGAAAGCGAGTTTTCCTTCGATTTATATACGTTAAATCCTCCGTTCAAATTTACCATGTATGCTAAATTTCCTTAGCTTTGGTTTTAGGTTCGGAAGCGGAAGTTATAGACCAACGAATCCCATCTCGACGTCCGTAGATCATCTTCAACCTTGGGTCGTGTGTGAGTACCTTCTTCCTCGATCTAGTTATGTTTAGTGGTAGAATCATGCTAGGTTGGATTTAGCATAACTTAGGGCAAATGCCAAGTAGTGGCTTGGAAATTTAGGTGAGGATTTGAGGATGGTTTGAACGTTCAAGGATTGAGGTGTGTATGTTATCATGTGAGCTTTGTTGAGGTCGTGAGTATGCGTTCTTGAGATTGTGGAAGTTAGGATGTGAGTATCCTAGCACTTGTGGTTGTAGTCGTGATCTTATGAGTTGTGAGGATTAGGAATGCTATCCTAGTTTATTGGAGTGTACGATCTTGTAAGAGTATATAGTACTAGAAGTCTAAGGACTTCTAGCTTGCGTGAGTGGTTGTTGATTATCATGCCTTGTCTTGAACAGGCTTTGGTTATATTCTTTCGGAGAGTGTTATCGGTTTCGGTTAGCTTTGAGACGAGGTAAGTCCTCGGACTTACTTAGCCCCTTTTATGCCTTATTTGGATATATATGGTGGTGTGTGTTTACCTCTTTTAAGAATGAAAATGGATTAGGATTTACTTGACCTTATTTATTGGCCCATCGTTACTACTATTATTATTATCGGACGGTGACATCACCGCTCAGTTTCCCGAGGGAGACTGGGGGGATCTCTGCGACCAGGCCATACACGGTATACGGGCGGGCTTCTTCATCACTCCCTCAGGGTATACGGGTTGGGCGCCGCCACACTCCTGTTGGTTACACGGGGACAGAGGCGAGAGTTATAAGACTCTCGTGTCACACTTGAACGAATGGATTAGATATGGAATAACCTAAAAAGATAATAAGTACCGGATGTGTATGTTTATGAGCATGTTGTCTGTTTGTGTTCCTATGTGTATTTGTGCCATATTATTCTTATAATGCCTAGAATGTGAGCTAACGGTTTTATACCGATTATTGTAGTTGATGTGCAGGATAGGATGTGGCCGAGTGATCCGGAGGAGTGGGCAGCCGGGGTTCCGTACATTTTAGGTTGAGTTAGGTTTTGGAGTTCTTGTGTTGTTGTTATTGTATATTGTGTTGATGTTGTTATAAGGATGGCTGAAGTCTTTCCTTTCTTTTATTTTCGGGTTTCATAACATTGCATAAAAATGTATTTCGGTTTTGGGCTTTATTTGTGCCTTGTTGCAAGTTCCGGTGAAATTGTTGTCAGGCTAAGGGTCGGGACCCATTGTGAGGCCCCAACCCGTAGCATCCCGAGTCCCGCAGATTCGGGGTGTTACAATGGTCCCGCCTCGGTTCATACTTACCGGCAAGGAATGATATTGATGCATCCGGCCATCTACCCGCACGGGCTAGTCGTCGAGAACCTCCTAGACTCTCTTAAGAGCTAGGCAGATCATATCACCGCCAGTTATCATGCACTTGGGCCAAAATAATATGAGGTCGGTGATTCCATTACCGCTTTAGTGGTTTATAACATAAAAAATATCATACACACGCACCAATAAACACACATCATTGCTAATATGTAAAATATGAGCTAAGTAAGTCCGGAGACTTACCTCGTCACGACACTCACTCGCTACTCTCTCTCTTTCTTAGGGAGGAAGTACACAACCTGCTCACAAATGGATATACACATCAACACAAGCCCGCACTCAAGAAGTCTTAGACTTCACTCTAGTGATCTAAGCAAGATCACCCCAACCCTCAAGCTAGGAAAGCATCCTATGATCCACGATACTCATAATGTAAAATCCGGAATTTTTAGTCCGTCTTTTTACGTTATAAAATAGATCTCGATCTATCAATTCATATCCGTCTACTTAGTTAGACATATTAGGATAAAAATTATCATTTTGTGTAGACCTCCTTCACATAAAATGATGGAACTTTTTATAAGTTTATCATTTTATGTGACTTTCCTTCACATAAAATGATGGAATCCTTTAAAAGTTTATCATTTTATGTAGCTTCCCCTTCACATAAAATGATAGGATTTTTATAAAATTTATCATTTTAGGTAGCTTACCTTCACATAAAATAATAAGTTTAGCCCTAATTTAGAATATGACAAGGTCCGGACAAGTCTGCGACGAAGCTGTGACAAGGTCCAGACAAGTCTGTGACGAAGCTGTGACAAGGCCAGACAAGGCCGTGACGAAGCTGTGACAAGGCCAGACAAGTCTGTGACGAGTCTGTGACAAGGCCAGACAAGGCTGTGACGAGTCTGTGACAAGCCCAGACAGGCTGTTGACAGCCCAGCGCCAGCAGCACGTTCAGCCCAATCTGCAGCCAGAAGCGTCTTACCTTGCCAGCCCAGAAGCTTGCCAGCAACAGCTTCTCCAGCCCACTGTTGCGCCTTGTCCGTAGCCCAGCAGCCCACTGTTGTACCTTGTCCGCCCCAGCCTATGCGCAGCCCAGCTCTTCAGCAACAGCACAGCTCCGCCCCAGCCTATGCGAAGCCCAGCACTTCAGCCCAACAGCCCAGCGTCCATTCAGGAGCACACCAGCCCAGTGAATACACACGTTAATGACTGAAGTTACAAGAAAAGGAAACAGCCGGGAGTTACGTGATTTCATTCCCATTTACAGCTGTAGAATCTGTCCAGATTCAAAGTACACGTTACCCTCCTCCTTCGCTAACAGCAGTTGAACGTCCTTCCTCTCCCAACGCTCATCATTCGACAAAGGCAGCAGCGGATTCACAACCTTCTGCACACTTCCAGCCCTCCACAAAACCGACTGCTGCACCCTTGCAAACCATCAACGTCCGGCGCTACTCCTCTAGACCGGACTGAACTCAGTCTCCCTCCGTCTAATTAGGTAAAGATCTATGTGCTATGCAACTTCATCTCTTTAATTGATCGATCATGAGTACTCACATCCTCGTACATGTGATGAAAATCTTCATATCGATTATGCAACAGACCAACCGAACTCTCACTCTTCTCCTCTTGAACCGTCACGCCAAGGGAGCTAGAGGGGCATCCGGGACTGTGTTGAAGACGCCTCAGCCCAGTAGAGGTGGAAGAGGTGAGTCATCGTTTCTGCAGTCCAAATTCTTGCCTCTAGAAGTTAGTGTATAATCTTATGTATGTATACTATTTCCGTAATACTAGAATGATGAATTGCTGTAGTCGGACTTGGACATAGGTTAGGTTGACCTTGTGTAGCTGCTGAGTATATAGACCGAAGGATAGGAACAAAGGACTGCTGTAAGTAGGAAAAACAGAAATAAGAGGGCTGCTGTAATTCATTTTATTTCCTTCAGCTTTTAGGTTACCAACAGCCCATCTTGTCGATCAATTATAAAACGTTTGGATAAAGATCCACCGTTGAATTTTGGATATGTTGTAGACGGATATATGTAGTTTAGCATTTTAAAATTTTGGGAGAAATGAACGGTCGGATTGAAAGTTATGAGCTCCCGAAGTTAGGTAGTTGAGCAGTTTTGGTAAACTTGAATTTTGGCTAAGTATAGGATATTAGAGTGAAGGAACCGACTTTGTGAATTATTATAAAAATATCGGCTGAACAGTTTGGAGAAATTCTTTCTTCTAAGGTTAGATAGAACCTCATAGATGATCTAGAGACTTAATTCGGAAATTTTATAAGCTGTTAAGAATTTTATATTTAGAGCCGAAATTAAACCTTTTTCGATTCTTCCGGAAAATAGAAACATAGGAAAAATGTCAGTTTAGAACAAAATAAAATTCTAGGAGTTAGGATATATTTTTAGAACTTCAAATAGGAGTTTAGACATGAATTTTTAGGGTTTTCGAGGAAATCGAAACCAAGGGTAAAATGGTCATTTTACCCTAAAACTAGTACTGTAACTAGTACGTCTTAATACCTTATTTGATCTTAGAAGTTTTAAACTTCTATCTACGTAAAAGTGTGCTAATACACTTATCGCCTTTGACAGGCAACTGAGTGGTTACAGTTTACAGAGCGAGTGGTTTATAAAGAGTCGAGCGTTATAACAGGTAAGTCCTTTGGGCTTACTTAGCTGACTACTAAATATGAGTATAAATGATGATGGTGGTGTGTGATTGACATGTTAGAGAGCTAGGTTGTGATATATAATTACCGACTTATGTTTTGGCCTAAGAGTAACGGGCGGTGGCATCCCGCTCAGTAGCTCGCGGGGCGCCGGGGGTTTCTTTCGGGACTAGTCCACACATGGTTTGTAGTGATGCTACCAAAGGAAGTCAGCTAGACCTACACCAGTTGCATAAGGAACGGAGGCGAGAATTAATAATAGTTCTCGTGCCACAACTTAAATTGAATAATGTGAATCACTAAAATAATAGATAACAATTGGTTGAGTGCCAGCATGATGTTTGTTTAATTTTGTTGCTGCTTGTGTTTGTGCTGTTATCATTTTGCTTATATTTGGATAGTTAGCTAACTGTTGATATGTTGTTTAGACTTGACACAGGTTAGAGCAGATGCCGAGTGATCCAGATGGTAGTGGTCAGCCGGGGTGTCGTACTTTAGGACGTTTTGCAGTTTTTGCATTTGTGGGTTTTACAGTTGAACATTGTTTCCTTTCGTACTTTGTTATATTACTTTTCCGGCTGTAGTTGATCTGTTCACATTCATGCATTGTTAAAAACTATTTTATGATTTCTGGTTTTTCCTTATCTGTGCCTTGTTGTAAGATCATGTTAAGTTGTTGTCAAACTAAGGTCGGGACCCACTGTGCGGTCCTAACCAGTAACTCCCTAAGTTGTAAAATTTGGGGTGTTACAACATGATATCAGAGCTCTAGGTTGGCAACAATGGCACTTGAAATCTTCTAAAAAGGTCATATAAGTAAATAAACAGAACCCGAAAAGGGTTTGAGTTTTCCAAAGAAAATGTTTGTTTTTAAAATGCATACAGAGTCGGGTTGGGATAGAAAGTACGGACGACCACCACTACCTCTGCGGATCTCGGTAATCTTAGAATAATTATGGACTTGTACTGTTATGATAGATTAGCTAGTTATAACTGTCGTTATTACTATTCGTGCAGATGGCACGTACTAGGGCTGCACAAGTGACTGGCCGAGGTAGGGGTCGTCCCCTCTTCCCCCAGTCAGACAGGATCGAGCTGATAGCACCCCTACTGTTAGAGGGCGTGGTCGTGGGGGTAGACCTCCACTAGGGAGAGGTCGAGGACGAGTTCCTCGAGATGACCCACCTGCAGCAAGCATACCAGAGGTTGCTGTAGAAGAAGTAGCTGAGAGTGTAGGCCCCGAGGTCAGTCCTGAGACCGCCGCTAGGTCTGGAGCGCAGGGAGCTCGTTCTACTGAGTCGGGGCGTGTCTCTATTTGAGCATCGGAGTTAAGGGAGTTCAGAGCCTATGTTGAGCGCAGGGAGGACTGCCAGAGTTGAGAGGCTTACTCAGGTACCACCAGTGGTACCGGCTAGGTCAGCTCAGGTGACACAGGGAGTGTCTCAGGTGCCGGCTGTATCTGAGAGGAGGGCTGATGTTGATAGAGCACCTACTGGGGCCAGAGCACCGAGACCGGATGAGTGGTTGAAGGCTTTCAACTCTCAGAAGGTCCCCTCATTCAGCAGAGAGATAGGGCTAGAGGTGGAGCACTGGATAGGGAAGATTGAGACTGCTTTGGAGGCAATACGTTGCCCCGTGGACCGACAGGTACATTTGATACAGACCTGCTTCACAGATGATGCTCATTCATGGTGGCGTACTATTCGTGGCCGAGTCACCAGCTGGGAGCAGATGAAGAACATTGTTAGAGACAGGTACTACCCAGTTTCGCTGAGGAGGGAGAGATTCCAGGATTTCATTGAAACGGGATTTGAGGATATCCCGATTGCTGCAGCCATAAAGAAGTTCCAGAAAGAGTTGACTTTGCTTGGACCATCTGCACCGCCAAAAGAGCAGCATGTTTATCTTTTCTCCAGGAGGTTGAGAGAGAGTACCCGATCCTACCTGGCTGGATTCCGCTGTGAGACCTTGTCTGATTATCAGGATAGGGCCTCTGCTTATGAGAGAGATAGGCCAGCTTCTAGGAAAGCAGCTCAGTCTAGTGGGCCGGATAAGCGGCAAAGGACAGGACATGTTGGTAGCAGTGCAGCAGTAGCAGGTTATAGTAGAGGACAGACTCAGGGGAGGTCCAACTACCACCCTACAGTTCGGACTCCCAGTGGAGATCGACAGTGCTTTAACTGTGGTGGCCGTGATCACATTAAGCCGGACTGCCCGAAACCACCGGTCACTTGCTTCACTTGTGGGAAGCCGGGACACAGGGCTACTTTCTGCCGTCAGGGCAAGGCTTCTTCTCAGCAGGGATCTTCTCCTGCAGGTGCTGAGAAGAGTGTACAGAGACCCCCTCAGTACCGAGCTCTGAGTCAGCAGCAGCAGCAGTACCGGGCTCCAGGACGTCCTGCTTCATACAATACTGCACAGGGATCAGGTCGTGGCAGAGGACGTGGTAGTACCACTGACACCAGAGGAGGACCATCGAGAGTGTTTGAGCTGAGGAACACTGAGCAGCCTGCAGCACCTGCGACCACAGGTACTATTTGGATCCATGACTTACCTGTGCGCGTTTTATTTGATACGGGTGCCACGCACTCCTTTATATTAGATGCATGTGTAGATAGGTTGTCCTTAGCTACAGTAGAGGGTGTACCTTTTGTGGTTGGGTTACCAGACGGGGGTAAGGTTAGAGGATCTCGAGAGATTTATGACTGCCCTATTCACCTGGGAGGCCGGATTTGGTTAGTAAATTTTCTAGTCATGCCCTTAGCACATGAGGACGTGATATTAGGGATAGATTGGATGACTAGACATGGAGCCGTCTTGGATATTGATAGGAGGACTGTGACTGTTGCCACGGAGGAGGGCCACAGAGTTATATTCCGAGGTTGGGACCTCGGAAAGTCCGGCTCAGTTATCAGCGCAGTGAGGGCAGCCAGATTGATAGCACAAGGTTGCGAGGCCTTCTGGTGTTATGCCATGAAGGAGCGCAAGAGCCTGACAGTAGAGGAGATACCAGTCGCATGCGAATTTGCAGAGGTCTTCAGGGACGACTTACCAAGGCTACCTCCACAGAGGTGTGTGGACTTTAGCATCGAGTTAGAGCCGGGCACGAGACCGATCTCGAAGGCCCCGTACCGCATGGCCCCGGTAGAGTTGCTTGAGCTGAAGAAGCAGTTAGAGGAGTTAGCAGAGAAGGGCTTCATACGCCCTAGTGTTTCTCCCTGGGGCGCACCAGTGTTATTTGTGAGGAAGAAAGATGGATCGATGAGACTGTGTATCGACTACAGGGAGTTGAACAAGGTCACCATCAAGAATAAGTATCCACTCCCTCGCATAGATGATCTACTGGACCAGCTGCATGGAGCGTCAGTGTTCTCGAGGATAGATTTGAGATCGGGTTATCACCAGCTGAGGGTGAGAGATCAGGACATACCTAAGACGGCATTCCGGACTAGGTATGGTCATTATGAGTTTGTAGTGATGCCATTCGGGCTCACTAATGCGCCAGCAGTATTTATGGAGTTGATGAATGGGATTTTCATCGACTTCTTAGACCAGTTTGTAGTGGTCTTCATCGACGACATTCTAGTTTACTCTAGAAGTCGAGAGGAGCATGCCGGGCACTTGAGGACAGTACTGCAGATTCTACAGGATAGTCAGCTATATGCTAAACTATCCAAGTGTGAGTTATGGATGTCAGAAGTGGCATTCCTTGGTCATGTAGTGACTGCTGAGGGGATTAAGGTCGACCCGGCGAAGATTGAGTCAGTGTCTTCTTGGCAACCTCCGAAGAATGTGAAGGAGGTTCGCAGTTTCCTTGGATTGGCAGGGTATTACCGTCGGTTTGTGGAAGGGTTTTCCCTGATCGCCCGACCACTTACTTCCCTCCTAAGGAAGACTACTCGGTTCGTCTGGTCTGAGCCGTGTCAGCAGAGTTTTGATGAGCTGAAGAGGAGATTGACGTCTGCTCCGATCTTAGCACAGCCTGAGGGTACAGAGGACTTCGTAGTGTACAGTGACGCATCCAAGCTGGGCTTGGGGTGTGTCTTGATGCAGAGGGGTAAGGTTATAGCATATGCGTCTCGACAGCTGAAGACGTATGAAGAGAACTACCCCACTCATGACCTGGAGTTAGCAGCAGTAGTGCACGCTCTTAAGATCTGGCGTCATTATCTCTATGGAGCGACCTGTCAGATCTTCACAGACCATAAGAGTCTGAAGTACATATTCACTCAGCGGGAGTTGAATAACCGCCAGAGACGGTGGCTAGAGTTGATCAAGGATTTCGACCTTGAGATACTTTACCACCCCGGAAAGGCGAATGTAGTTGCTGACGCTTTGAGTCGGAAGACGCCTCATGAGAAGGCGATAGCTCGGTTGACAGTACAGCCACAGTTACAGAGAGACTTAGCTTGGTTGGAGGTAGAGATCTAGTTCCCCGATACAGCTCATCAGTTAGCCACCTTAGAGTTACTTCCTGACCTGTTGGGTGAGATCCGACAGAAGCAGGAGACCTGTCCGATGTTGACCCGGATCCGAGACCGGATGTCACGAGATGAGGCACCTCAGTTCACTATTGGTGCCGATGGAGTGATGAGACGACAGGACCGTGTCTGTGTGCCATCAGACAGTGAGCTGAGACAGAGGATACTAGGTGAGGCTCATGCTACACCGTACTCCGTACATCTAGGAGCGAGTAAGATGTATAAGGACGTGAGACGTTCCTTCTGGTGGGGCGGGTTGAAGCCCGATGTGGCCCGTTATGTAGCTCAGTGTGCGACCTGTCAGCAGGTCAAGATTGAGCACCGTAGATCCGGAGGAGAGCTACACCCACTTCCAGTACCACATTGGAAGTGGGAAGACATTTCTATGGATTTCGTCACCGGATTGAGGCTCAGCAGAGGTTTTGATGCCATTTGGGTAGTAGTAGACCGTCTGACGAAGACCGCACGTTTCATTCCGATTAAGGAAACGTGGCCGGTAAGTCGCCTAGCAGAGGAGTTCACCAGGCATACTGTGAGACTCCATGGAGTACCGAGGACTATCGTCTCCGACAGGGATGGACGTTTTACCTCGAGGTTCTGGCAGCAGGTACATACTACTCTGGGAACGAGTCTTCACTTTACCACTGCTTACCATCCGCAGACAGACGGTCAGTCAGAGAGGACCATCCAGACCTTAGAGGACATGTTGCGGGCATGTGTGCTAGATTGGGGACAGGTATGGCCAGATCACCTCCCACTAGTAGAGTTTTCATATAATAACAGCTGGCATGCGTCTATTGTGATGGCACCTTACGAGGCTTTGTACGGACAGAGATGTCGTACGCCGCTATGTTGGGAGGAGCCCAGCAAGGCTGATGGAGTTGTACCAGATCAGATACAGGACGACATCGCCCGGATTGCCTTAGTCCGAGAAAGGATGTTAGCAGCTCAGAGTCGTCAAAAGTCCTACGCCGACAAAAGGCGTCGACCTTTAGAGTTTAGAGTAGGTGCACAGGTGTGGTTGAGAGTGTCACATACGAGAGGAGTTAGACGTTTCGGCATTAAGGGGAAGCTGAGTCCCCGGTATGTCGGCCCATTTGAGATCGTAGAGAGAGTCGGAGAGGTTGCCTACCGACTAGCACTGCCACCGAGACTAGAGGGAGTACACCCAGTTTTTCATGTATCTCAGCTGCGAGAGTACATACCGGACCCTAGACACATCATCAGTCATGAGGATTTGATAGTTGAGCCAGACCACACTTTTGTGGAGTATCCAGTAGCCGTCCTAGAGCGTAGCGTTAGGCGCCTGCGTTCTAAGGAGATACCGATACTGAGGATTCAGTGGTCTAGACGAGGAGTTGATGAGGCTACCTGGGAGACAGAGGAGAGCATTAGACGTAATTACCCTGAGTTCTTTGCGGAGTTAGCCGCTACCTCGGTACCGACGGGTTAGTACTAAGACGAGACCTTATATGACTTCTGTGATTATATGTTTACATAATTGTTTATGTTTATGTGCTTGATGACGTGAGTAGTTGCTTGCTAGAATATATTCCTTGAAGGGAAAGGTATGGGGTAGGTATCTTATCCCAAGTTTCGGGACGAAACTTATTTTAAGGGGGTACTGATGTAAAATCCGGAATTTTTAGTCCGTCTTTTTACGTTATAAAATAGATCTCGATCTATCAATTCATATCCGTCTACTTAGTTAGACATATTAGGATAAAAATTATCATTTTGTGTAGACCTCCTTCACATAAAATGATGGAACTTTTTATAAGTTTATCATTTTATGTGACTTTCCTTCACATAAAATGATGGAATCCTTTAAAAGTTTATCATTTTATGTAGCTTCCCCTTCACATAAAATGATAGGATCTTTATAAAATTTATCATTTTAGGTAGCTTACCTTCACATAAAATAATAAGTTTAGCCCTAATTTAGAATATGACAAGGTCCGGACAAGTCTGCGACGAAGCTGTGACAAGGTCCAGACAAGTCTGTGACGAAGCTGTGACAAGGCCAGACAAGGCCGTGACGAAGCTGTGACAAGGCCAGACAAGTCTGTGACGAGTCTGTGACAAGGCCAGACAAGGCTGTGACGAGTCTGTGACAAGCCCAGACAGGCTGTTGACAGCCCAGCGCAAGCAGCACGTTCAGCCCAATCTGCAGCCAGAAGCGTCTTACCTTGCCAGCCCAGAAGCTTGCCAGCAACAGCTTCTCCAGCCCACTGTTGCGCCTTGTCCGTAGCCCAGCAGCCCACTTTTGTACCTTGTCCGCCCCAGCCTATGCGCAGCCCAGCTCTTCAGCAACAGCACAGCTCCGCCCCAGCCTATGCGAAGCCCAGCACTTCAGCCCAACAGCCCAGCGTCCATTCAGGAGCACACCAGCCCAGTGAATACACACGTTAATGACTGAAGTTACAAGAAAAGGAAACAGCCGGGAGTTACGTGATTTCATTCCCATTTACAGCTGTAGAATCTGTCCAGATTCAAAGTACACGTTACCCTCCTCCTTCGCTAACAGCAGTTGAACGTCCTTCCTCTCCCAACGCTCATCATTCGACAAAGGCAGCAGCGGATTCACAACCTTCTGCACACTTCCAGCCCTCCACAAAACCGACTGCTGCACCCTTGCAAACCATCAACGTCCGGCGATACTCCTCTAGACCGGACTGAACTCAGTCTCCCTCCGTCTAATTAGGTAAAGATCTATGTGCTATGCAACTTCATCTCTTTAATTGATCGATCATGAGTACTCACATCCTCGTACATGTGATGAAAATCTTCATATCGATTATGCAACAGACCAACCGAACTCTCACTCTTCTCCTCTTGAACCGTCACGCCAAGGGAGCCAGAGGGGCATCCGGGACTGTGTTGAAGACGCCTCAGCCCAGTAGAGGTGAGTCATCGTTTCTGCAGTCCAAATTCTTACATAATTGTTTATGTTTATGTGCTTGATGACGTGAGTAGTTGCTTGCTAGAATATATTCCTTGAAGGGAAAGGTATGGGGTAGGTATCTTATCCCAAGTTTCGGGACGAAACTTATTTTAAGGGGGTACTGATGTAAAATCCGGAATTTTTAGTCCGTCTTTTTACGTTATAAAATAGATCTCGATCTATCAATTCATATCCGTCTACTTAGTTAGACATATTAGGATAAAAATTATCATTTTGTGTAGACCTCCTTCACATAAAATGATGGAACTTTTTATAAGTTTATAATTTTATGTGACTTTCCTTCACATAAAATGATGGAATCCTTTAAAAGTTTATCATAAAGCTTCCCCTTCACATACAATGATAGGATCTTTATAAAATTTATCATTTTAGGTAGCTTACCTTCACATAAAATAATAAGTTTAGCCCTAATTTAGAATATGACAAGGTCCGGACAAGTCTGCGACGAAGCTGTGGCAAGGTCCAGACAAATCTGTGACAAGGCCAGACAAGGCCGTGACGAAGCTGTGACAAGGCCAGACAAGGCTGTGACGAGTCTATGACAAGGCCAGACAAGGCTGTGACGAGTCTGTGACAAGCCCAGACAGGCTGTTGACAGCCCAGCGCCAGCAGCACGTTCAGCCCAATCTGCAGCCAGAAGCGTCTTACCTTGCCAGCCCAGAAGCTTGCCAGCAACAGCTTCTCCAGCCCACTGTTGCGCCTTGTCCGTAGCCCAGCAGCCCACTGTTGTACCTTGTCCGCCCCAGCCTATGCGCAGCCCAGCTCTTCAGCAACAGCACAGCTCCGCCCCAGCCTATGCGCAGCCCAGCACTTCAGCCCAACAGCCCAGCGTCCATTCAGGAGCACACCAGCCCAGTGAATACACACGTTAATGACTGAAGTTACAAGAAAAGGAAACAGCCGGGAGTTACGTGATTTCATTCCCATTTACAGCTGTAGAATCTGTCCAGATTCAAAGTACACGTTACCCTCCTCCTTCGCTAACAGCAGTTGAACGTCCTTCCTCTCCCAACGCTCATCATTCGACAAAGGCAGCAGCGGATTCACAACCTTCTGCACACTTCCAGCCCTCCACAAAACCGACTGCTGCACCCTTGCAAACCATCAACGTCCGGCGCTACTCCTCTAGACCGGACTGAACTCAGTCTCCCTCCGTCTAATTAGGTAAAGATCTATGTGCTATGCAACTTCATCTCTTTAATTGATCGATCATGAGTACTCACATCCTCGTACATGTGATGAAAATCTTCATATCGATTATGCAACAGACCAACCGAACTCTCACTCTTCTCCTCTTGAACCGTCACGCCAAGGGAGCCAGAGGGGCATCCGGGACTGTGTTGAAGACGCCTCAGCCCAGTAGAGGTGGAAGAGGTGAGTCATCGTTTCTGCAGTCCAAATTCTTGCCTCTAGAAGTTAGTGTATAATCTTATGTATGTATACTATTTCCGTAATACTAGAATGATGAACTGCTGTAGTCGGACTTTGACATAGGTTAGGTTGACCTTGTGTAGCTGCTGAGTATATAGACCGAAGGATAGGAACAAAGGACTCTTGTAAGTAGGAAAAACAAAAATAAGAGGGCTGCTGTAATTCATTTTATTTCCTTCAGCTTTTAGGTTACCAACAGCCCATCTTGTCGATCAATTATAAAACGTTTGGATAAAGATCCACCGTTGAATTTTGGATATGTTGTAGACGGATATATGTAGTTTAGCATATTAAAATTTTGGGAGAAATGAACGGTCGGATTGAAAGTTATGAGCTCCCGAAGTTAGGTAGTTGAGCAGTTTTGGTAAACTTGAATTTTGGCTAAGTATAGGATATTAGAGTGAAGGAACCGACTTTGTGAATTATTATAAAAATATCGGCTGAACAGTTTGGAGAAATTCTTTCTTCTAAGGTTAGATAGAACCTCATAGATGATCTAGAGATTTAATTCGGAAATTTTATAAGCTGTTAAGAATTTTATATTTAGAGCCGAAATTAAACCTTTTTCGATTCTTCCGGAAAATAGAAACATAGGAAAAATGTCAGTTTAGAACCAAATAAAATTCTAGGAGTTAGGATATATTTTTAGAACTTCAAATAGGAGTTTAGACATGAATTTTTAGGGTTTTCGAGGAAATCGGAACCAAGGGTAAAATGGTCATTTTACCCTAAAACTAGTACTGTAACTAGTACGTCTTAATACCTTATTTGATCTTAGAAGTTTTAGACTTCTATCTACGTAAAAGTGTGCTAATATACTTATCGCCTTTGACAGGCAACTGAGTGGTTACAGTTTACAGAGCGAGTGGTTTATAAAGAGTCGAGCGTTATAACAGGTAAGTCCTTTGGGCTTACTTAGCTGACTACTAAATATGAGTATAAATGATGATGGTGGTGTGTGATTGACATGTTAGAGAGCTAGGTTGTGATATATAATTACCGACCTATGTTTTGGCCTAAGAGTAACGGGCGGTGGCATCCCGCTCAGTAGCTCGTGGGGCGCTGGGGGTTTCTTTCGGGACTAGTCCACACATGGTTTGTAGTGATGCTACCAAAGGAAGTCAGCTAGACCTACACCAGTTGGATAAGGAACGGAGGCGAGAACTAATAATAGTTCTCGTGCCACAACTTAAATTGAATAATGTGAATCACTAAAATAATAGATAACAATTGGTTGAGTGCCAGCATGATGTTTGTTTAATTTTGTTGTTGCTTGTGTTTGTGCTGTTATCATTTTGCTTATATTTGGATAGATAGCTAACTGTTGATATGTTGTTTAGACTTGACACAGGTTAGAGCAGATGCCGAGTGATCCAGATGGTAGTGGTCAGCCGGGGTGTCGTACTTTAGGACGTTTTGCAGTTTTTGCATTTGTGGGTTTTACAGTTGAACATTGTTTCCTTTCGTACTTTGTTATATTACTTTTCCGGCTGTAGTTGATTTGGTCACATTCATGCATTGTTAAAAACTATTTTATGATTTCTGGTTTTTCCTTATCTGTGCCTTGTTGTAAGATCATGTTAAGTTGTTGTCAAACTAAGGTCGGGACCCACTGTGCGGTCCTAACCAGTAACTCCCTAAGTTGTAAAATTTGGGGTGTTACACATAACACTCTCCATCAAGCAAAGGAACTCACAACAACCTATAGCTCACATGATAATAAACAACAGCCTAGAAGAGCCAATCTAGTCTAGAAGGATCCAACATGCTCAACCAACTCAAGGTTAACAACTACATCAAGCCATAAGGGTTCCCAGGTTCACAACCACTCGATAGCATTTTCATGCCACTCTAGGCCAGCCTAAGCATGTGACTAACGAGATATAACCATATGGCTAAGGAAGGAACAAAGAAAAAGGGAGGAAGAAGCGTACTGGTGAAGAAAAAACGGCCAACAAAACAAGCTAGCGCCCCCTGCGTGGCCTTGTCACCGCCCCTGCGGAAGTCTGGAGCTGCCCCTACGGGGGCTAAGGTCTGCCCCTGCGCCTTTGGTGGTCCGCTTCCGCGGTCGAGCAGTAGAAACTTCGTCTTCTTCGAATCTTCGACTGTCTCTTCGCTTCAAGTGCTTCCTTCTCTAGTTGGGCCTTCTCCAAACACTATCCAGTTGTCTTCACCTCCTCTCCATGACCTAAACGAGCTTAGAAGATGGACATGCAAAGGATTCACAAGAACTCTCTTCAAAGCTTCCATAGCCATGGAGGTGAAGAGAAGAAGGAGAAGAGAAACATCAAGAAAAGAGAAGATGGGAGGAAGGAGCTTACCACAACAGATCTAATTTCATCAAGGCTGCAGATTCCTAGCCAAGATCTTCCTAGGAGAAGGATGAAGAGGGAGCACAAGAAGAAGAGTGAAAAGAGAACTAACGTGAGAGTGAAAGTGAAGAGTAAGGAGAGAGGGAGAGTGAAAAGAGGGCTGCAAAAAAGGGGTGGGGAGACCCAAGGGTCAGCTGCCCACATGTCTCCTCACTCCAAAACCCGAGGGGCCGGAAAGTAAAAAGGGAAACCGAAAGGTCGGCGCGAGATTTTGGAGATAAATTTCGTTACTCGACAAACGTGACTGCAGGAAAAACTGAGTCGCGGACACGGGAAGATCAAAACCCCTCTCGACATCCGGAATAAAAATTGCGGATCTGACACGTAAGACATTGGGTCTTACATATTATAATTAATGAACTAAAACTTGATAAATATAAAGTTAAAGTTTAATTTTAAATAGATAAGTATCTTTCGTACACAGAAAATACTAATGTTACATTATTAAAATGGTGGTTCTTGGCCATGTACACAACCATTTTGTAATATATCCTAAAAATCTTTTTTTTTGTTAAAATTGACACAATACTATTATGTTTACAAACTTGTATTCAGTTAACGAATTTGGTTCTTGGCCAATGTACACAACTATATAGTAATATATGGTAAAAATTGTTTTTAAGTTAAGATTCACACAATACTATTATGTATACATACTTGTTATGTAGTTAACTAATATGGTTCTTGGCCCATGTACACAAGTATATAGTAATATATGGTAATAATCATTTAATTTAAGATTGACACAATAGTATTATTTATTCGTACATGTTATTTAGTTAACGAATGTGGTTCGTGGCCTATGTACACAACTATATTATAATATATGGTAAGAATTATTTTAGTTAAGATTGACACAATACTATTATGTATACAGACATGTTATTTTGATAACAAATGTGGTTCTTGACCCACATGCACAAATATAAAGTAATATATGATGGAAAACATTTTAGATAAGATTGACACAATACTATTATGTATACAAATATGTTATTTTATTAACGAATGTGGTTACTGGCCAATGTAAATAACTATATTACAATATATGGTCAAAATAGTTTTAGATAAGATTGACACAATTCTTTTATGTATACAAACATGTTATTTAGTTATCGAAGATAGTTCTGGGCCCATGTACATAAACATATTAAATTGCATGGTAAAAATATTTTAATTAAAAAAAAGTTCCTTTAGGAAGAAAACAATCACTCCTCTTTACGATTGTATGTATATATATAGTTGTTGTCCATGATACATAAGAAACAAACTGATTTTCATTCAAGAATAAAATGACGTCTACTAAAGTAATACTCGTGTTGTTGTTTCACTTAGCTTTATTTTTTGTTATCGAAGGAAGGCCATATAATGCAAAAGATAAATACCCCCTTTCATATTCATCTATACCAAATGGAAAATTCTACACTCTGGGCAATCGGGTTCTGATGACCGTGATCCAACAACACGACCACCAAAGGTATCAAATAATTTAGAATTCATTGTATACCCAAAATTACCCAAGGGCCCCATTCCACCTTCTGGGCCAAGCAAGGGTCATTCCCCACCGGGACCGTGATCCACCAACAGGACATTCCGACCACGGAAACGATGATACACTGTGCCAACTACCAAAGTTTTCTTACAAAAACAAAGATTACCTGATGGAATTGTCTCAAGCATAACATGATTTAAATAATGTGCTTGTGTTGTTAATTGAGATCTATGTATGTCTGTTGTGGTCTTCTTGATCTTGAAAATATTTTATTAGTCTTTGATATATTCATTGTTATGTTTTACTTCCGATGTCCGTGATACCGAATCACGCAATAAACAATCATTCCCTCACTCTTAATGCTACTATTACTTATGAAATTTCTACGTAAATTGATCGGCCATAGTCCTACTAGTTGATTAACCGGTGTGTGTTTCTCCTATCAATTGCTATTGGTTTTGTTATTCTTTTTTGTGTTTGGTGTTTACGATAGAATGACTAGTGACAATCAATTGATTGACTAACCCTTATATTTTCGGTATTTGTTTATGTTTCGTTGATTAGATTTGTTGTTTCATCAATAATCAATCAAATAACAATATAAACCCAACCCCACTCTAGAGAGTACGATGACCCGATTGACCACTACTTCCGGATCACTCAGCTGTTGCTCTAACCTGTGGTAAATCTAAACAACAAAATAAAACAACTATTAGCTAGCTATCTAAACGTTAGATAAATGTTAATAGCACACAAACAATAGCAAAACTAAACACACATCATGCTTTCAGAGAATCCATTTTTATTATCTTTATTTAGGTCATTCACTCTTACTAATAATACTTATTTTATGACACGAGGGATTCCCAAACCTCGCCACCGCCCCCGTGTAACCATTAGGAATGGATTCGATGCACCTCACCTTGTACCTATATGGTCTGGGTATAGAGAACCTCTAAGTCTCCTGGCAGAGCTGGGGAGTGAGGGCACCGCCCGCTATACATACACTTGGGCCATAAAATAATAAAGGTTGTCCTATGCATGTTGTAATTATTACACAATCAACACACACAACCATCATCATTCAGCTAACATCTAGAAACCAGCAAAGTAAGTCACAAGGACTTACCTCAATGAAATCTCAACTCTCTTAATCTCAACTCGGTCCGCAACCGTAGAAACTCAATCGCCTGTGTTAAGAGCAAGTGGATCAATAATGTATCCCACTTTCTTAGAAGTCTATAACTTCTAACATATACGATCTCATCATAAGAGGATGTAACGCCCCGTTTACTAGATGCGTTTTTCCTATTTATTTTTCCGTCTTTATCGATATTTTTATAGCTTAAATATTTTTACGAGTATTTTTACATCTTAAATTAAGATTTGCGAGTATACAGATTTCGGTATGTTTTATTACCCGTATGTACAATATTGTTCTAATCTCGCAGATTATTTTTATGAGAATGGCTTCTATATCGCGAAGTATATTTTTGCGAGTTTGTATACATATTAATTTCCGTATATTTTTTTTTACTTTTTTTCTTTTGGGGATTACTTTCGGAAAAGGTCGGAAGGCTATTCCGATTCGTAAATCCCGTTCGAATTTAAGTTTGATCGAATTTATATAGTAATCCTTTTTCCTTTTCTATTTTCTTTTTCATAATTATTTCTTTTTCCCTCTCTCCCCTAGGCCGATGAGCATGATGTGCTCCCTCTGCAGTCTACACCCGACCCTTCGTTAACCTCAATCTTTCATCATTTCACTCTCTTTTTTGTAAGCGACAGGCAAGCATTTGGCCCTTAACTTGCCTCCTCCTCAATCTCGCAGCTGGGACTCTCTCCAACCCCTCACCTTCGTCTCCTCTATCCCACCTCACCTGGTGCCTCTAGACTGAGCCGCCGGAGCACCGATTCCACAATCTACCCTGCAGCCTCTACTCCTCTTCTCGATCCTCTGTCGCCGCCGGATATCCGAGCCTTACAGGAGATGTGCCTTTGCACCGCCGCCCTTGATTATCTTCCTTTCTCAGCCCTGTTTCATTCTGCACACTAGAATCTCTCTCCTCATCTGATTCCTTCAGCGCTGCACGTTGATGCCTCTGTCCCTCTCGTCTCTCCTCCGCCAACAAGAGCACCTCCCCACAGGGCAAAGCCGGAAATGCAGCTGTCGACACCAACATCCTCGCCCCGCCGGAAATTTACACCGCCTTCGCCTTTCTCCGTCTCGAGCCGCCAGTGTCGACTCGAACCCGGACTCGCGGTTTTCCACGCCTCAGCAGGCTGCAACCCTCGCCGCTCGCCGTCGGTGCTAGCCGAAGGAACCTCACTGCTGGAGCCTCACCGGACTAGAGCCTTCGCATCTCCCTTGTGTTGCCCTAGCCGGAGCCAAGGGAGAACCGCCACCTGGTCTTCCTCTTTCAACGTGTCTACTTCTTCAAAGGGATAAAAGAAACCCTATTAACGTATATTAAATCGGGCACCCTCTTATTTTATGTAATTACAAATTTTACCTACTGTTTTGCGTTTACATATTTGGCCTTGATTTTTGGAACCTTGCAATATTACCCCTGTTGGAATAAATTACAAGAAATAGCCCAAAAATTTATTTACAATTTATGACACAAGTTTCTAGCATTTCATAAATTGCCCTTGACAATGTTTCTATGGGTTTTAAATTTGGGATGTACTTGAATTATATTCTTATTTATATATACCATATATATTATGCTCATGTTGGATTAATTCCGCGTTATGACCCAAAGATTAAATTACGGGATTTTAACGTTGGCTCTGAAAACGAGTTTTACCTTGGGTAGGTTGTTACCCAAGTCAACAAACTCTTTAGTTAAAGCGTGCTCTTACGGGAGCAATATCAAACACCACCGGGAATGTTTTCGTGCGAGTATAGTTCGTACGGCGAATACGTCCGTAAGACCTCGGGTCTTACATATTATAATTAATGAACTAAAACTTGATAAATATAAAGTTAAAACTTAATTACTATTAGATAAGTATCTTTCGTACACAGAAAATACTGATGGTACATTATTAAAACGGTGGTTCTTGGCCATGTCCACAAATATTTTGTAATATATCGTAAAAATCATTTTAGTTAAAGATGAAACAATACTATTATGTCTACAAACTTGTTATTTAGTTAACGAATTTGGTTCTTGGCCAATGTACACAACTATATAGTAATATATGGTAAAAATCTTTTTTAAGTTAAGATTCACACAATACTATTATGTATACATACTTGTTATGTAGTTAACAAATGTAACACCCGGAATTCTCAGAACTCGGGAAGGTAATGGTTAGGACCTCACAATGGGTCCCGACCTCAGTTTCACAACAATTTTACTAGGATCTTACCACAAGACACAATAAAGCAAAACCAAAATTCATAAAGCGATGGTTTATAAGATATGAATGCAACCACATACGTCTAACAACCAACAATACTTAGGAAAATAAAAGTCTAACTGTCATTATACTGTAAAGGAAACATAAATATAAACCCCAACCACACTCTAGAGAGTACGGAGACCCGGCTTACCACTACTTCTAGATCACTCAGCTGCTGCTCTAACCTATGGTAAATCTAAACAACAAAATAAAACAACTATTAGCTAGCTATCTAAACGTTAGATAAAAGTGAATAGCACACACACACAATAGCAAAACTAAATATACATCATCCTTTCAGAAAATCCATTTTTATTATCTCTCTTTAGATCATTCATTCTTACTAATGATACTTATTTTGTGTTTGGTGTTTACGATAGAATGACTAGTGACAATGGATTGATTGACTAACCCTTATTTTTTCGTTATTTGTTTATGTTTCGTTAATTACATTAGTTATTTCATCAATAATCAATCAAATCAAAATATTGTCTTTGTTGAGTTCGATCCCGAACTTCTTGCTAAAATCGGACCTTCTAAGTATTTGTGAGATTTGAGACTCATGTTTCAGATTTAGTCACTCATTTGAAATCTACATGGATTATTCACCGACAATACTTACAAATATGAGTTCCACTATTTTTGACAATATTAACATTTTTTCAACAAGAATGATACTGTCGGTCTATTAAATATTTTTAAACATATAAACTATTATTTATTCAAATAAATGTATAATTTTGACCATAAAAATGTTTTGCACTACAAAGGTAAATATCGTAACAACCAAACAAACAAAATCTTATATAATGCATTCATATACGTACATATATAATCCAATGAAAATGCTTATCTTAAGTTACCTATACTTTTATTAAGTCTTTATGAAACGAATGTATTATGTAACAACCCATAAAATTATCATCCAGCATCATTTGAATGGGATTTATGGTTAACTTGTAAGGATGAGTTGTTACCCAAGTCAACAAAGTCTTGAGTTAAAGCGTGGTCTTACGGGAGCAATATCAAACACAACCTGGAACATCTTCGTGCGAGTATGGTTCGTATGGCGACAACGTCCTTAAGACCTCGGGTCTTACATATTATAATTAATGAACTAAAACTTGATAAATATAAAGTTAAAACTTAATTTTTATTAGATAAGTACCTTTCGTACGCTGGAAATACTAATGTTACATTATTAAAACGGTGGTTCTTGGCCATGTACACAACTATTTTGTAATATATCATAAACATCATTTTAGTTAAAATTGACACACCACTATTATGTCTACAAACTTGTTATTTAGTTAACGAATTTGGTTTTGGGCCAATGTACACAACTATATAGTAATATCAGGTAAAAATGTAACACCCCGAATCCGCGGGACTCGGGATGCTATGGGTGGAGACCTCACAATGGGTCCCGACCCTTAGCCTGACAACAATTTCACCGGATCTTGCAACAAGAGACAAATAAAGGCCAAAACCGAAATACATTTTTATGCAATGTTATGAAACCCGAAAATAAAAGAAAGGAAAGACTTTAGCCGTCCTTACAACAACATCAACACAATATAAAATAACAACAACACAAGAACTCCAATACCCAACTCAAACTAAAATGTACGGAACTCCGGCTGCCCACTCCTCCGGATCACTCGGCCACATCCTATCCTGCACATCAACTACAACAATCGGTATAAAACCGTTAGCTCACATTTTATGGCATTATAAAGATAATATGGCACAAACACACATAGGAGAACACAAGGCACCCAACATGAACATTCATTCCATAATATCTTTTTAGGTCGTTCCATATCTAATTCATTTGTTTCAAGTGTGACACAAGAGTCCTATAACTCTTGCCTCTGTCCCCGTGTAACCAAAAAGAGTGTGGCGGCGCCCAACCCGTATACCCTGAGGGAGTGATGAAGAAGTCCGCCCATATACCGTGTATGGCCTGGTCGCAGAGATCCCCCCAGTCTCCCTCGGGAAACTGAGCGGTGATGTCACCGCCCGATAATAATAATAGTAGTAACTATGGGCCAATAAATAAGGTCAAGAAAATCCTAATCCATTTTCAAGCTTAAAAGCGGTAAACACACACCACCATATATATCCAAATAAGGCATAAAAGCGGCTAAGTAAGTCCGAGGACTTACCTCGTCTCAAACCTAAACGAAACCGATGTCACTCTCCGAAGGAATATAACCTAAGTATGTTCAAGACAAGACATGATAATCAATAACTAACCGATAAGCTAGAAGCCCCGGGCTTCTAGTCTCCCAAAAACTATATGAGGTCACACCCTAGCATGCTAGGTCCAACATCTAATCTCGAATATCGTCCTAAGATCGTAGCAAACATAACTCGACAAAATCTCATAAACTATCCAACAACCATACACGGTTCAAGGCCACTACTTGGCATTTGCCCTAAGTTATGCTAGATCCAACCTAGCATGATTCTACCACTAAATAATACTGTATCGAGAAAGAGGCACTCACACAAAGTAGATGGCGGAGGACGATCTATGGATGTGGAGAATGGATTCGTATGTCTTTACCGGGCGCTTTCCGGGCCTAAAACGAAAGCTAAGGAAACTTAGCTTATATGCTAAATTTGATTTTAAATCTATATAATATATAACTCAAAGGTAAAACTCGTTTTTCAAACGTCAACTTTAAAATCACGTAGTTAAAATCCAAGGTTAAAACAATAAGAACATTGTCCGGGACTAAATATACGATTATATAAATTAAGATGCGTTAAAAATTCTTAATCAACTTTCCCGGCACATTATGGTACTCAAGAAACTCGACCAATTTCCAAAATAAGCTTTATGCCAAATCTATGATTTATTCAACAAGGGCAAAAATGCAACAGTCCATAAATATGGGTCCAAACTCCAAAATATATAAGGACGTGGGTACAGTTTGCAATATATCAACTTTAGGGGCCAAAATTATAAACTGAAAAAAAATGAACCCTTCTTCAACCTATTGTTACGCGAATGCAGAAGAAGGAATGGGGGAAGAGGGCTTCCGGAGGCTCAGCACGCGGAGGAAGAGGAGGCTGCCGGCGTCGGTGCAGACGGAGGGGGAAGTGGTGGCAGCAAGGCGCTCCGCACGGGCAGCTTCCAGGCGGAAAGAGAGAGAGCAGAGAAGAGGGGAAGGCAAAGGGCTGCTCTCCCGGCACGACATAGATTCGAGAGAGAGAGGCGGGTAGTATTGGTGCCGGTGGTTGCGACAAGGGTTCTAGGAGGCGGGGTACATCGACGGCCTCCGGAGACTGGTGTTGAAAGCTTGCTCCGGTCCAGATTGTAGAGGGAGTGAGCCCAGGAAAAGAGTTGCGGGTGAGAAAATAGATGGGGAAGGAGGGCTTGCTGTGCTCCTGGTCTGACTGGGAACAAAGGGAGACGGTGTTGGTCCTGGGTAGAGGCAGTTGTCACTAGGCTTGAGAGACTGAGGGAGTTGGTGCAGCAGGCGAGGAGTCGAGAGGATGAGCATCGAGAGGTCGGCTGTAGAAGCGGTATAGGCATTAGGAGAGGACAGTTCAAACTTGCACTCTATATCACGCAAAGAAGGAAGAGAGGAAAAGGTAGAAAAAAAAAATAAATTAATAAATAGGGAAAATATGGGAATAAAGTAAACCCGCTCAAATGATTCGGAACGGCATTTTCGAATCGAAATACAAATTTCCGAAGTTTCCGGAAATAAAAGACGGATACGCGTGAACGTATTAAAAATATAATTATACTTGGGAAAGGTATTTTACGGCCTAAAAAAATTTTAAATAAAACACTCGAGATAATAAAATATCGATAAAAGTAGGAAAATAAATATCGAAACGCGCCAAAAGAACGGTGCGTTACATTAGATCCCTCTAAAAATAAGTTTCGTCCCGAAACTTGCTATGCGTCGAACTTCTCGCTCCATAATGCTGAGGTATGAAGTCTGAAACTAAGAAGGCTTAAACCTTCTAGTCTATACTTACAATCTACTCAAACTACCACCGCAAGATATATCAGGTCATATAACACAATCCCATACACGACACAACTACACATACCATCACACATGCACAACTCAACTAAGGAAAGAACTAGGCCTGACCCGTCGACCCTATCGATGCTACTAGCTCAACATAAAAACTTAACCAAGAAACTATCATATGTCTCTGGTTGTAACACCCCGAATCCGCGGGACTCGGGATGCTACGGGTTGGGGCCTCACAATGGGTCCCGACCCTTAGCTTGACAACAATTTCACCGGATCTTGCAACAAGGCACAAATAAAGGCCAAAACCGAAATACATTTTTATGCAATGTTATGAAACCCGAAAATAAAAGAAAGGAAAGACTTTAGCCGTCCTTACAACAACATCAACACAATATACAATAACAACAACACAAGAGCTCCAAAACCCAACTTAACCTAAAATGTACGGAACCCCGGCTGCCCACTCCTCCGGATCACTCGGCCACATCCTATCTTGCACATCAACTACAACAAGCGGTATAAACCGTTAGCTCACATTTTAGGCATTATAAAGATAGTAAAGGCACAAACACACACCACACACATCATGCTCATATTAATACACATCCGTACTTAAGTTGTCTTTTTAGGTTATACCATATCTAATTCATTCGTTCAAGTGTGACACGAGAGTCTTATAACTCTCGCCTCTGTCCCCGTGTAACCAACAGGAGTGTGGCGGCGCCCAACCCGTATACCCTGAGGGAGTGATGAAGAAGCCCGCCCGTATACCGTGTATGGCCTGGTCGAAGAGATCCCCCCAGTCTCCCTCGGGAAACTGGGCAGTGATGTCACCGCCCGATAATAACATACAATGGGCCAAATATATATAACCAAGTTGCCCTAATCCGGTTTCATGATTATAAACAAAGATAAAGCACACACCACCATCACATATCCAAATAATGCATAAAAGCAAGCTAAGTAAGTCCGTAGACTTACCTCGTCTCAAAGCTAAACGAAACCGATATCACTCTCCGAAGGCATATAACCAAAGCCTGTTCAAGACAAGGCACGATAATCAACAACTACTCACAAGCTAGAAGTCCTTAGACTTCTAGTTCTATATCATCTTATTAGGTCATACACTCTCATAATCTAGGATACACTCCTAGCCCTCATAAACTCACGAGATCTCAACTATAGCCCCATGTGTTAGGATACTCTCATCCTAAACTTCACAACCTCAACAAAGCTTACATGATAACATACACACCACAATCCTTAGAATGTTCAAACCATCCTCAAATCTTCACCTAAACTTACAAGCCACTACTTGGCATTCACTCTAAGTTATGATAGGTCCAACCTAACATGATTCTACCACTAAGAATAACTAGAACAAGGGAGAAGATACTCACACGAGGTCGAAGGTGAAAGACGATCTACGGATGTCGAGAATGGGTTCGTTGGTCTTTGTCGGGCGCTTCCGGACCTAAGACCAAAGCTACGCGAATTTAGCTTATATGCTAAATTAATTATAAGTATATATAATATATAACTCAAAGGTAAAACTCGTTTCCAAATGCCATCATTAAAACCCATAAATAATCCCTTTGGGGGAAAAATATATAAAATCACGAACTTGGTCGTAAACCGCAATTAAAACTTCGAGCCATAAACCAAATTTAATCCAAGAAAGGACAACACATATAGTATATAAATATAAGGATAAAACTCGAAGAAAAATCCATGTTTAAAACCCGTAAACATGTTTTCCGGGGCAAATCATACAATTTCATAAATACGGGTCATCATCCTTAATTAACCTTGGGGCATTTTCTGAAATTAATCCAACATATGGCATAAATGTAACAATTTAGAAATATGGGTCAAAACTGCAAATTCAAAGTAGTGGGCACAATCTGCAATTAACACTAAAAGGTGGGGCCAAAATTAAAAAAAAGAAAGGAAGCCCTTCTTCAACCTACTGTACGCGACAGGTGAAGAAGGAAAGGGGGAGAGGCTTCCGGCGGCTCAGCAGGCGGAGGGGTAGAGAGATCCGGCGTCGGTGCAGGCGGGGAAGGAACGGCGGCCGGCAACGGTGCAACCCTCTGCAGCGGCGGCCTCCAGGCGGCAGCGTCGTCTCTCCTCGTAGCAGAAAGCACAAAGCAGGGAAAGGGCACTACTACAAAAAGGACATTATAATCCGGTTATTTGAGGGATTATAATCCGGACCTGAACCGGATTAAAGGTTAGGGGTGTATTTGCTCCTAGGTTTTATAATCCGGGCGTTTTTTTGCCAAGCACCGGTGTATTTGCTAGGTTCATTTTGCCATGTTTTTGGAACTTTTTTTGCCCGGATTATTTGACATTTTATAATCCGGATATTGGACTACATATAATCCGGATGTAGAACATCCGGATTATATAAGTGATCAAATATCCGGATTATATGAAACGTATATAATCCGGAGGAACATCCGGATTATATAGTTGTGTAAAACACCGGAATATTTCTTTTTTTATAATCCGGACTAAGATAAACGGATTAAGAAGTTTAGTGGTGGCGCCATTGGGTGAGGTTAATATACACCGGATACTTACAACCGGATTATTATAATTTTGACTTTATACACCGCCAGCATATATATATCCGGATTATTCTCTCTCTATTTTCTTATATATATTTCATTCTATTTTTCAAATATACCACCTGTAACATTTGATTTAAATCCAATAATTTATTTTTCACACATTTGAATTATACCAAAACATAATAAACCTGCTCATTAATTGTCATAAACTAAAATGTGCCATGAAAACATGTTTACACCCATTGCTAAACTTTAAATTATACGCCTAAACAAACGTAACTAGAAAAACTTAGTCTATGAGTTACAAGATTCAAAAGACAAATACTGATATGAGTCGTTCAAGGTACGCTGATTCTTCTTAAGGATCTTGTAATCAAAACAATTCTGCCATCGCAAAACACCGCTTTGCAGAAAATTTTGAACACTGCAATAAACAAAGGTATATCACACGTCACATAGAAACAAACTATAGAAGACCAAACTTCAAAATATAGATGTCATAAGTAGTGTATGAGAAGCAAATTAAGCATATATATTTGTCAAAATTCCTGCTGAGACAAAACATAAGAAATGTCATGCATAAATGTTACTTGGGATGTCATGCTATACTATACCACTATAATGTTTGTTTATTAGTAAGTAACAACCAACATTGTCTAAGTTACATCACTCTTCACATACCTAAAAGACGAGTTGAATCAAATATTCTAACCACTCCTTTCGGATTTGATCAACCTCACCATCGGAGTAAGTACTCTTTCTACAATACCACTGTAAAATAATATAATTATATTAGAAGTTAACTGAACTAAACAGAGAATTAAATGAATTAGTAATGTAATAACTAAACATAGAATTAAATGAATTAGTAATGTAATAACTTATGATTAAGTGATATGTAATTGAGGTAATAAGTTAGGATTAATTGATAAAATATGACATACTAAGACCAGTCCAGCTCCAGCTAAGTTAAGAAATGAACTTCACCATGAAGTTCATAAAATCTCAACCCTTAAACAAAATCAAGGGCTAAGATATTTCACCAATTAAATTTTAAAATCTAAAAATTAGAAAATCAAAATCCAAACTACTTGGATCTCTTCTTCTCAATTAGACGATCTGCTTCTTTTTCAACTAAACTCAATCCACGCTAATCTCAAACGTCTTCTTCCCCGACCCCATCCTCAAATTAGAGGCGATTCTGAAGAAGGTGAAGATTGAACGGAAGTTATATATTTACACACCCTAAACTAGTCGAACTCCTCTCAATCTCTTCCTCCCTCAATCACTCTTCTCATCATTTTAATTTAATAACATCATTTTAATTTAATAATGAAAGAAGTGAACCCCCTATCATTGAGACAATGGTCGTCTAAAATTAAGGCATAATTCGTTTTTACAACGAACAAGTAATCAAAATAATTGTTGTGTCAAATTCAGAGATCAAAGCTTGGTCACTATACTAATGGAGTGCTCATAACCAAGACATACGATCTTGCATAAGAGAATAAAGAGAGTTATTTTAGGCAGTAAATTAGTAGCTATTAGCAAGTTATATTGTTTCTATTTTAAAAAGATTTGTTCACTATACTAGTGGACTTTACAGAAAATAGGCCACCTCGGAAGTAACACAAGTGTCACGCAAAGTAAGAAACACTCCTATATTGACTTGATAATCGATCACAAAACTGCATCATTCTAATTTAATCAATTTGTATTACCCATTTACAGATCCAATGGTTGTCATGCCCATACAAAGTCATAAACAGCTTCCCAAAATACATGATAGAGAAAATAAGAACATAGAAAAAGCAATCAATCCCTGTTCACAACAAAAAAATTAAGACCAATAGAGTAGCACTTCTAATTAAACATAACTAATTATTCTTTTTTCTCCCAAAGAAAACAAGTCACAAAGTCACATAAAAGCGAACCCAAAACACCACCATAAAATGGTCAGCATCAGCAAGTCACCGCCATAAAATGTTACTTGTTTTAATTGTCTGTTTTGAAACCTAAACCATACTTGATACTAAATGATAATATGTAACTTGATAAGTGATATCTACTTATAAATGATCAGCATCAACAAGTCACCAGAAGGCACTCCTACTTTTGTCTCTCCAATTTAATTATCTATATTCAATTGGAGATAGCTAGGGTCATCCATCCGACTTGAATCCAATTGCTATCCTGCGATCCCCACTTGCTTAACTTGAAAACGGAGTAGACTTTTTTTTTTTGAATTGAATGGGTTTTAGGATGAGTCTATATCAGTATCTTAACCCTTGTTCCTCAACTCTCATGTTAACCTTTATTTTCAACTTGTTATTTTTAAGCATGCATCACTCTTTTAACTAGCAAAATTCTAAGGATCTGTTTGCACCTAGTTTAGGTTTCTACATATATCCATCCAATTGTGTGAGTGTATGCAAAGGCTTTCACCTACTAGGCCTCTAACAGTACAACTATGCTAATGTAATTCTTAAGCAACAACTATTAGCTCACTTGTTAAAAAACACAGTTAATAACCAGAAAAAAAAAACAGTAGTATACTGAGTGATCCCAAGTGATTCATTTGGAACTTTTGTTGTATTATTTTGAGAGGTTAAAATGTACCAGTAGTTATTGAACTTTGAATATTGTTATAAGGGAGTTTTGTAAGATTTTTTGGTTAAGTCACTCGGCATAAAAATAATCAAATGGGCTCTTAAACTCTACATTATTATTGTTTGATTGAAGTCCCTAAACAATGGGATTTGGTGTGAATATAGTACCTTTGTCAAACTAAATGAACAACAACATCCATGGTACATGGACATTAATTGAACAAAAAATGTAAGTATACTGTAATTTACATATCTCCAAATTCAGGTTTTTTATTTACTAGCAAAATTCAAAGACTTTCACCTATTGGGCCTCTAATAGTTAACTATGCTAATGTTTAGCAGCAACTATTCAGCTCACTAGTTAAAAAACACAGTTAATAACAAAAAAAAGACAGTAATATACTGAGTGATCCCAAGTGATTCATTTGGAAATTTTGCTGTATTATTTTAGCATAATAGTTTTTCTAATTGAGATTATTCTTCTATATATTTTAGTTTCTTTTTTCATGAATATACATCTTTCCCCATTCAATCTAATGTACCTATTCTACAAATACACAATCAGATTACTAATCATTTGTCTAGGAATTACATGGCAGTGAAACAATTCATATTACTAATCAATTGTATTCTCACCAGGAAGTACTAAACGGTTATTTGATTACCAATCATACACTATACTGTAAATCACTAGGTGAAAGATAGTGACAAAATTCAGAAATATAAAAAATTCGTGATACACGATAGTCACACAATTCAACAATCAATTTAAAACCCCAATCTATACAATTTTTTAGTTTCTTTTTGATGAATATACATCTTTCACCATTCAATCTAATGTACCTATTCTAAAAATACACAATCAGATTACTAATCATTTGTTTAGGAATTACATGGCAGTGAAACAATTCATATTACTATTCAATTGTATTCTCACCAGGAAGTATCAAACGGTTATTTGATTACCAATCATACACTATACTGTAAATCACTAGGTGAAAGATAGTGACACAATTCAGAAATATAAAAAGTTCATGATACACGATAGTCACACAATTCAACAATCAATTTAAAACCCTAATCTATACAATTTTTTTAGATACGCACAATCAAAGTTCTCACAAGTCAGCACCTACTAGGGTACAACAGTACAACTATGCTAATGTAGTTCTCTATACAGTTATGTGTGAGTGTATTCAAAGCCTTTCACATCTCTATCAAAATTGCAAGAGTTAAAACTGTACAACTATCCTAATGTAAGTTCTCGGTACAGTTAAAATTTTATGAGTGTATGCAAAGGCTTTCACCTACTGGGCCTCTAACAGAACAACTATGCTAATGTAAGTTCTTCAACATCAACTATTCAGCTCACTTCCTTTAATAACCAGGGCACAGTATAAAAAAATACAGTTAAAACACAGTTAAAAAACAGAGTTAATAACAGCAGCAACTATTTAGTCTATTTTGCCTTCACTTGTTCCAAACAAAAACACAATTAAAATTGCAAGAGTGAAAGATCTTTTCATTCAAACGGGTGAAGAGAAGCAGTTCAAGAAGTGTGTGGAATTAGCTTAGACTCGATGTTCCAAAGAACTATTCTGCCTCAACTTGTTCCAAACAAGAAGCAATTCAAGAGAAGCAGTTCAAGAAGTAGAGCAGTTCAAGAAGACAGTGATAAGCAGTTCAAGAAGCAGTGATAGGCGTACATCATGTATAGAAAACGATAGAAGCCTAGGGTAGAAAAAAATGAAAGCCCTCCAATTCATAGCATATGAAGACTTTACCTTTGATTTGATGATTCTTCAATGACCAATTCAAGCACGAATCCGCCACCCTCTTCAATGTCCACAATCGATTTCAATCAAGCAATTGAAACCTAAACCTCAAAATTGTGTGTGGAATTAGCTTAGACTCGAAAGGATGGCAGGAAGGGAAAATATGGAGATAATCTTACCTAGATTAAGATTAAAGCAGCAATTGATAGAATTTTTTCGAAGCCCCAACAAAAGAACCCTAAACATCGACAGAATCGACAAAGATAGATGAAAAAAGGGGCTAGGGCTCGCAGGGGAAAGCAAAGCGGGAGAGTTTTTTTTTTAGATCCAGAAAACTTAGTAATCCGGGCGTCTATTCTCACTAGAGATATAAACCGGTTGGGAAAAGTTTTATACATATATTTATAATCCGGTTTCCACAAAACCGGGTTATTTGTGTTATCAAATAATCCGGGCGTTCATAATATGGTGTATTTGTACCGCTTATCACATAATTTAGCAAAGTTTATATTCCGAATCGTAATCAAATCCGGATTATAATTCTTTATTCATCCTATTTCTTATTTTATAATCCATATATTACACGTCCAGATTATATGTTATGGAATATAAACCCAATTTTGTAGTAGTGGGGAGAAAGCGATTTGCTGCGCTGAAGGGGGAGGCGGCGGCAGCAGTTGCTGGTGGCTCCGGTGGGGTCGACGCGGAGGCTTCCGGTGGTTCCCGATGCTGCAACCTCCTTTCCCGTGGTGGTGCAGCCTCCAATCGATCTCAGCAAAAGAGCGTGAAAAAGAGAGAGAGAGAGGGAAGATGGAGAATGGGGAAGGAGAGAGTGACAAGAGGTAAGGGGGTAGGCTGTTGAGGCGCCACGAAGGGTCACTACAGAGCCAAGAGCGAGGAGTCGGGTGCGAGAAGCGAGAGGTTGGCCTGCAGAGTCCAAAGGCGGGAGTAAGGTGTGCAGCTGGGCTTCTCACCGAGAGAGAAATAAAAAAGAAACCAAAGAGGAAAAGAAAAACGAAGAAGAAAAGAGGAATAAAATAAAAAGGGTAGACTCGTTTAAGCATACGGAACGGAATTTCTGAATCGGGAATTTCCGACTTTTCCGACTAAAAATAGAATACGGAAATACGTATATGTACACCAAAACAATAAAATACCCGGAAAGTTATTTTTATGTCGAAAAAATATTTATAAATAATAATAATAAAAAATCTCGTGCTATGAACAAATCGAAAGTAGGGGAAAAAAAATAATCGGAACGCACCCAAAAGAACGGGCGTTACATCAGGTCCTCCTAAAAACAAGTTTCGTCCCGAAACTTGCTAAACCCGAACTCTCGAACACTCACGTCTCGCTAACCGTTCGGAACACTATAACGTGGAAACTACGGCCCTCTAATCCAAAGTCTACTCGCATAAACACATCAAGACCCCGCAAGGTACACACACAAAGAAAATTCACGTTACAAATCACATAAGCACCACCAAAGAAAGATCTCTGGACTAACCTGACGATCCTATAGATGTCGCTAAACCTGCGTAAAACTCGACTAAAGATACTATTCTACGTCTTCCAGTTAGACTCATCGGCTCCTCGTCACGACTAGATCATCACAACGTACTACATGTCTCGAGTCATGTACGTACTCCCTTGACTAGTGCACATGAACCCCGGGTGAACACCTTCTACTCTCTACGGTCACGCCAACTAGTAAAACCTCTTTCCTCACTTGCTCTAAGATTTCAAAAAGGGTTCGATAAATCGGAACTCAACTTCATTCATGGGACTTTCTCAATACATCAATTCCATCATGTTTCTTCTTTGCTTGTCTCTAACAAAGACGGTCGAACTTCAAATTTACATCGTTGGCTTTGGTTCTTGTCAAACCAAACTTTTATGTTATGTTTCCTAAATTCTTGTTGCAAGTTCTAAGTAATGAAGGAAATACTTTGCTTCACACTGCTTCTACTAACGAGACATGTATGTTATAACTTTTACATCGTTTCCCAATACTCAATCAAGACAATGTCTTGAAGAATCACTTGTACACTTCAAACCGATCATACCTCAAGGCAATTTCAAAACAGTTGCACCAATGAATCTCCTCTTAACTCTCAATAACTCCATTGTCCATTTTCGTCCCACTCAATACGTCATCGTCATCCGGAGTAGGTTAGCCATATATGGTAATACCTGGAGAATCTCTCCACAAATCCGTTAATGATCAACACATCCAAGAAAACTTGTAACTTCTTTCACATCCTTCGGGGGTTGTCATCCCGAGACAACTGGTCATACAACTTCTCTTTTCTTCGAGAGTAGACCCTAATGTATAATTCGGGGCCTTAGTAAGCCCATATGGAATCACTACAACTCTTAGTGACCAAGGTTTGCCCGGAAAGCCGTGTTTGCGATATCCCAGTCTCGACTTCTCAATTGGTGAGAATCAAACCTTAAATCGATCTTAGAAGATACTACCGACCCTTACAACCGGTCGAGTAGATCCCCTATCCGTGGGGAGGTGAGGTATACTTGGTTCTTCATGGTTATCTTGCTCGGCTCACTGTAATCGATGTACAAACGGAGATAGTCGTCTCTCTCTTTACAGACTGGTGTCCTCTATAATAACTTCAAAACACGAGTTTAAGATAACGTCTGGTGTTCTCTATGGCATTTCACTAATTCTTATGAAATCTTATCACTAAGTTCTTGTAATTGCTCCTTCACTTGCTTCCACAATTCATGTCTCTGCACAAGTGTTATTCCATACGGCGCCTTAGACATCGGAATTAAATCAAGTTTGACCTTAGTGGAAAAATCCACATTATGACATACTGAAATCCGTGATATCTCAGGTTCCATCTTTTCTCTCCCCGTCTCATATCGCAATAACCGACACAATCTTGTCTTATCCCTTTACAAGTGGTCGTGACACAATTCATCTACCTCGATCTATTGAGGTGACGTCTTTAAGACTCGTGTATTGTTCCATCTTCAGCTATGACCGTGTCTGTTCTCTTTCAAGGGTCCTTCCTCTCCGGAACTCGGGAGACTTGTTCTAATAATCTTTTTAAGGTTTCACACTTATGTGAAGTCTTGAAGGTCCTAACTGGAGGACTTAATCACGCCTTATAATATATTAGTATTACCTTCTTCGTATTCTACCAAAGCTTGCATCATTCGTTCGAGTAGGTGTAGAACTTACTCCCTTTTCTTATGTAACGTCCAATCGACCGTAGAGGTTCTAACCTAAATTTTCTTATGTACTTCTTGTACATCTCACTTCGACTTCAAATTTCAAAACTTCAGTCTTCCGTTCTATTGTTGGTCACCTTATGTATTTCTCGGTATTCTATGTATAACTACAATGGAAGCCTCATGTTAACGTTGATCCACTAGCTCCCTTTACCATGATCAAACCTTAAAAGTTGTAACCCGTGGTGTTCCTCCATATGCCAATCTCATGACCTAAGAAGGTCGTGTAAGATCGTTGCAATCTCCTCCTCGGAGGTCTTGTTATAACTACTTGCTTGAACTCGTTCAACATCATTTGATTTAAGACAATTGTGCGTCCATTGATGTACCTCCTTCCTATTGACATTGGTCCGCCGCAACTACTCCAACTCTTGTTCCCGATCCTATATGTTCTCACAGTCTTGATTGCTCTTCCATCTACACACATCAAAAGACAAGCCACACTGGTGTGTTCTCAGTTGTCACCGATTAACTTGTATCTGACCTTCTCCGATGTTAATGACTTATCCCCCTACCATACTTTCATGCTATCATACTCCTGAAAGGATACCCTCTCGGGGTATTTTGTCTTAACTTCTCTAGTTTATTTTAATCTGATTCCAACTCCATTAGCTCCTATTACGCTCCCCTCTTCCTTCCGCTTTTGTAAGATAACTATACCTACCCAACACTCTCGTCTCATATTTCTCACCTTTATAGGCTTAACCCCTCTTCATAATGTTTAGCAAATGCACTCCTCAAATAATCTGACATTTATTAGCCTCCACTCGCATCCTTCTTGGTTGATAACTGAAGTTCTTCCATCCAGCTCATTGTTTCCTCTTTCATATTCAGAAGATCATCATCCTCACACACATCCTGCTTCTTACCGTTGATCAGTCTCATCACAATGACGGAAATCGATTGACTCCCACGGAAATTCCACTATGTAAATTTTGACCCTGTGATCCTCCTCATAACTCTCAAACTTTTGAATAAGTCACCCGCTTAGAATCTCGCAAAGATCAACACTACACCCTCCGGTACCTCCGTAAGCTTAACTTTCGGTTCTCGTCAATCTTTCCAAATTCTTGAACCACTCTTTTCATCTTGACTCTCATACTTAGGAGCGTCTATTGAAAACTCGTCTTACTTAAAACGCCGCTTTTATTCTCGAGCGAGAATGTAGTCCTCTTTACTTGATTCGCATCTTTAGTACATCGATTCCGCACTTGGAAAAATCTTACGTTCGTTATCTCTAGTTGCCTCATTGATGCTCCTTCATTGTTTCCTTGCTATCACTCTCATGTCTTCATGTCGCTTTTATATCGTATAGTCTTCATCTTGATTTCGCTTAAGTCGACACGAGGTTCTCTTTTATTTGTTTGTCCTTTGGTTACGTCATCTCTAGTCTTCTTCTTCGACGTCCTCTTGAAAGGAGTCTTGGAAATCACCGGGGTGCTTGTGAAAACTTGATGCTCAACTCGATAACTTGAGCATACTCATCTTCGTATATATATACTATCCTAACCCAAAAGGCGTTGTCCAAGGGGGTGATGATAACTTTCTATCGTCTTAGCTATAAGGTTCACTATCACTAATATGATATTAGTATACCATATGTTTATATATATATATATAAAGATATAAACGTCATGCTACTACTATAAACGTAATCAGTCCATAAACATATATACAATTCAACATACAAGTATAGTCCAAAACATCTTAAGTCCACATACATATCTACATACACACACACACACACACACACACATATATATATATATATATATATAATAATCAATAACTACGTCGCCGAGATCCGCGGAGGAAGTGGTGGTCCCGTACATTCTACCCAAACTGACTCATGCAAATGATTTGAAAACGAAATTCATTTCTTTAAAACTTAGAACCCTTGAGGGTTCTGTTTTTTTTTTTTTTATTCGGCCTTTAGAAGATTGCGAGTGCCATTGTTGTCAACCTAGGGCTCTGATACCACTTTTGTAACACCCCGAATCCGCGGGACTCGGGATGCTACGGGTTGGGGCCTCACAATGGGTCCCGACCCTTAGCTTGACAACAATTTCACCGGATCTTGCAACAAGGCACAAATAAAGGCCAAAACCGAAATACATTTTTATGCAATGTTATGAAACCCGAAAATAAAAGAAAGGAAAGACTTCAGCCGTCCTTACAACAACATCAACACAATATACAATAACAACAACACAAGAGCTCCAAAACCCAACTTAACCTAAAATGTACGGAACCCCAGCTGCCCACTCCTCCGGATCACTCGGCCACATCCTATCCTGCAAATCAACTACAACAAGCGGTATAAACCGTTAGCTCACATTTTAGGCATTATAAAGATAGTAAAGGCACAAACACACACCACACACATCATGCTCATATAAATACACATCCGTACTTAAGTTGTCTTTTTAGGTTATACCATATCTAATTCATTCGTTCAAGTGTGACACGAGAGTCTTATAACTCTCGCCTCTGTCCCCGTTTAACCAACAGGAGTGTGGTGGCGCCCAACCCGTATACCCTGAGGGAGTGATGAAGAAGCCCGCCTGTATACCGTGTATGGCCTGGTCGCAGAGTTCCCCCCAGTCTCCCTTGGGAAACTGGGCAGTGATGTCAACGCCCGATAATAACATACAATGGGCCAAATATATATAACCGAGTTGCCCTAATCCGGTTTCATGATTATAAACAAAGATAAAGCACACACCACCATCACATATCCAAATAATGCATAAAAGCGAGCTAAGTAAGTCCGTAGACTTACCTCGTCTCAAAGCTAAACGAAACCGATATCACTCTCCGAAGGCATATAACCAAAGCCTGTTCAAGACAAGGCACGATAATCAACAACTACTCACAAGCTAGAAGTCCTTAGACTTCTAGTTCTATATCATCTTATTAGGTCATACACTCTCATAATCTAGGATACACTCCTAGCCCTCATAAACTCACGAGATCTCAACTATAGCCCCATGTGTTAGGATACTCTCATCCTAAACTTCACAACCTCAACAAAGCTTACATGATAACATACACACCACAATCCTTAGAATGTTCAAACCATCCTCAAATCTTCACCTAAAGTTACAAGCCACTACTTGGCATTCACTCTAAGTTATGCTAGATCCAACCTAACATGATACTAACACTAAGAATAACTAGAACAAGGGAGAAGATACTCACACGAGGTCGAAGGTGAAAGACGATCTACGGATGTCGAGAATGGGTTCGTTGGTCTTTGTCGGGCGCTTCCGGACCTAAGACCAAAGCTACGCGAATTTAGCTTATATGCTAAATTTACTATAAATATATATAATATATAACTCAAAGGTAAAACTCGTTTCCAAATGCCATCATTAACACCCATAAATAATCCCTTTGGGGGAAAAATATATAAAATCACGAACTTGGTCGTAAACCGCAATTAAAACTTCGAGCCATAAACCAAATTTAATCCAAGAAAGGACAACATATATAGTATAAAAATATAAGGATAAAACTCGAAGAAAAATCCATGTGTAAAACTCGTAAACATGTTTTCCGGAGCAAATCATACAATTTCATAAATACGGGTCATCATCCTTAATTAACCTTGGGGCATTTTCTGAAATTAATCCAACATATGGCATAAATGTAACAATTTAGAAATATGGGTCAAAACTGCAAATTCAAAGTAGTGGGCACAATCTGCAATTAACACTAAAAGGTGGGGCCAAAATTAAAAAAAAGAAAGGAAGCCCTTCTTCAACCTACTGTACGCGACAGGAGAAGAAGGAAAGGGGGAGAGGCTTCCGGTGGCTCAGCAGGCGGAGGGGTAGAGAGATCCGGCGTCGGTGCAGGCGGGGAAGGAGCGGCGGCCGGCAACGGTGCAACCCTCTGCAGCTGCGGCCTCCAGGCGGCAGCGTCGTCTCTCCTCGCAGCAGAAAGCACAAAGCAGGGAAAGGGAGAAAGCGATTTGCTGCGCTGAAGGGGGAGACGGCGGCAGCACTTGCTGGTGGCTCCGGTGGGGTCGACGCGGAGGCTTCCGGTGGTTCCCGATGCTGCAACCTCCTTTCCCGTGGTGGTGCAGCCTCCAATCGATCTCAGCAAAAGAGCGTGAAAAAGAGAGAGAGAGGGAAGATGGAGAATGGGGAAGGAGAGAGTGACAGGAGGTAAGGGGGTAGGCTGTTGAGGCGCCACAAAGGGTCACTACAGAGCCAAGAGCGAGGAGTCGGGTGCGAGAAGCGAGAGGTCGGCCTGCAGAGTCCAAAGGCGGGAGTAAGGTGTGCAGCTGGGCTTCTCACCGAGAGAGAAATAAAAAAAACCAAAGAGGAAAAGAAAACCCTAGAAGAAAAGAGGAATAAAATAAAAAGGGTAGACTCGTTTAAGCATACGGAATGGAATTTCTGAATCGGGAATTTCCGACTTTTCCGACTAAAAATAGAATACGGAAATACGTATATGTACACCAAAACAATAAAATACCCAGAAAGTTATTTTTATGTCGAAAAAATATTTTTAAATAATAATAATAAAAAATCTGGTGCTATGAACGAATCGAAAGTAGGGAAAAAAAATAATCGGAACGCACCCAAAAGAACGGGCGTTAAACTGGTCATGTATGTACTCCCTCAACTAATACTCATGAACACCGGGTGAACACCCTCTACTCTCGGCGGTCACGTCAATCGGTAAACCACTTTCCCAACTCGCTCTAAAATCTCAAAAGTCCGACATATTGGAAACTCAACTTCCTTTACGGATCTTCCCCGATACATCACTTCCATTATGTCATTCTTTGCTTGTCTCTAACAAAGAAGATCGAACTTCCTACATACAATGTTGGCTTTGGTTCTTGTCAGACCAAACTTTGTACTACGTTTCCTCAATTCTTGCTGCTAGTTCTAAGTAATGAAGGAAGTACTTACTTCCCACCGTTTCTACTAACGAGACACGTATCCTATTACTTTTACATCGTTCCTCAATACTCGATCAAGACCTTGTCTTCAAGAATCACTTGTACGCTTCAAACCCATCATTCCTCAAAGAAAATCCAAACAGTTGTACCAATAAATCTCCTCTTTAACTCTCAAAACTCTATTATCGATTCTTCATCCCATTCAATACTTCATCGTCATCTGTAGTAGGTTATCATAATTGGTGTTATACAACTTCTCTCTTCACAAATTTGGTAAAGCTCAACACACCTAAGAAACTTGTAACTTCATTCACATCTTTAGGGGTTTTCCATCCCGAGACCACTTGTCATACAACTTCTGTCTTCTTTAAGAGTATACCGAAATATCTTATCTGTGACATTAGTAAGCCAATACAACTCGTAGTCACCATGGTTTGTTCGAAATGCCGTATTTATCAATATCCTACTCTCTAATTCTCAATTGGTGACAATCAAACCATAAATCGTTCTAGAAGATACTACCGACCCTTGCAACTTGTCGAGTAGAGCATCTATCCGTGGTGAGGGACTTGTTCTTCATTGTTATCTTGTTCAGCTCACGGTAATCGATGTACAAACGGAGATTACCGTCTCACTTTTCGCAAACTGGTGTTCTTCATAGCAATTTCAAACCAAGAGTTTAAGATATACTCGAATATGAACATCAAATCAAGAGTTTAAGATAACGTATGGTTGTTCTCTATGGCATTTGACTAATTCTTATGAAATTTTTTTCACTAAGTTCTTGCAATTTCTCCTTAACTTTCTTTCACAATTCATGTCTTTGCACAAGTGTTATTCCATACGGTGCCTTAGACATCGGAATTAAATCAAGTTCGACCTTATTGGAAAAACACACATTCTGACGTATTAGAATCCGTGATATCTCAGGTTCCATCTTTTCTCTCCCTGTCTCATATCGTAATTTCCGACACAATCTTGTCTTATTACTTTACAAGTGTCATAACACAATTGATCTACCTCGATTTATTGAGGTGACGTCTTTATGACTCGTGTATTGTTCCATCTTCAGCTATGACCGTGTATGTCCTCTTTCAAGGGTCCTTCATCTCAGGAACTCGGGAGACTTGTTCTAATAATCTTTTTAAGGTTTCACACTTATGTGAATTCATGAAGCTCCTAACTGTAGGACTTACTCACGCCTTATAATATATTAGTATTACCTTCTTCGTATTCTACCAAAATTTGCATCAATCCTTTGAGTATGTGTAGAACTTACTCCCTTTTCTTATGTAACGTCCAATCGACCGTAGAGGTTCTAAACTCAATCTTTCATGTGCTTCTTGTACATCTCACATCGACTTTAAACTTCAAAACTCCAATCTTCTCTTAGTATTGGTGGTCACCGTATGTATTTCTCGGTATTTTATGTACAACTACAATGTAAGTCTCATCTTATGGTTGATCCACTAGCTCCTTTTACCATGATCACACCTTAGAAGTTGTAACCCGTGGCGTTCCTCCATATGTCAATCCCATGACCTAAGAAGGTCGTGTAAGATCGTTATCATCTCCTCCTCGGAGGTCTTGTTATAACTACTTGCTTGAACTCATTCAACATTATTTGATTTAAGACAAACGAGTGTCCATTGATGTACCTCCTTACTATTGACATTGATCCACCGCGAATACTCCAAGCTCTTATTCCCGATTCTCTATGTTCCCATAGTCTTGTTTACTCCTCCCATCTACACACATCAATAGACAACCCGCACTTGTGCGTTCTCATTCGTCACCGATTAACTTCTTTCTGAACTTCTCCAAAGTTAACCACTTACCTTCCTACCATACTCCTGAAAGGATACCCTCTCGGGGTACTTTGTCTTAACTTCACTAGCTCATTTTACTCTTCTTCAACTCCGTTAGCCCTTTCTACGATCCTCTCTTCCTTTCGCTTTTGTAAGATAACCATACCTTCACGGCTCTTTTGTGTCATATGACCCACTTTCATGGCTTAACCGCTCTTCGTGATGTTTTGCAAATGTACTCCCCAAATATTCTGACATTAATTAGCCTCCACTCGCATCCTTCTTTGTTGGTAGCTTAAGTTCTTCGATCCAACTCGTTGTTTCCTCTTTCATCTTCTGAAGATCATCATCCTCACACACTTCTTCCTTCTTAGTGTTGCTTAGTCTCATCACTGTGACGGGAAACGGTTGACTCCACAAGGTAATTCTAATATGTGAACTTTCACCATGTGATCCTCCTCGTAACTCTCAAACTTCTGAATAAGTCACTTGCTTAGAATCTTGCAAAGATCGTCACTACACCCTCTGGTATCTCCGTAAGCTTAACTTCTGGTTCTTGTCAATCTTTCTAAATTCTTGGACCACTCTTTTCATCTTGACTCCCGTACTTAGGAGCGCCTATTGAAAACTCGTCTTACTTAAAACGCCACCTTTATCCTCAAACGGGAATGCAGTCCTCTCTACTTGATTCGCACCTTCAGTTCATCGGCACCGTACTTGGAAAACTTTAAGTTCGTTGTCTCTAGTTGCCTCATTGATGCTCCTTCATTGTTTCCTTCGTACCACTCTTATGTGTTCATGTCGCTTTTATTTGGTATAGTCTCCATCTTGGTTTCGCTTAAGTTGACTCGAGGTTCTCTTCCACTTGTTTCTCCTTCGTTTCGCCATCTTTAATCTTCTTCTTCGACGTCCTCATAAAGGAGTCCGGGAAATCACCGGGGTGCTTGCGAAAACTTGATGCTCAACTTCATAACTTGAGCATACTTATCTTCATATGTATACAATCTTAAGCTAAAAGGCGTTGTCTATGGGGCGATGATAGCTTGCTATCATCTTAGCTATAAGGTCCACTATCACTAATATGATATTAGTATACCATATGTTTATAAATATATATATATATATAAAGATATAAACATCATGCTACTACTATAAACGTAATCACTCCATATACAATTTACAATTCAACATACATATATAGTCCAAAACATCCTAGGTCCACATATACATATCTACATATATACATATATATATAAATACATAATATAATAATCAATAACTACGTCGCCAAGATCCGCGGAGGAAGTGGTGGTCCCGTACATTCTACCCCAACTGACTCATGCACATGATTTGAAAACGAAATTCATTTCTTTAAAACTCAGAACCCTTGAGGGTTCTGTTTATTTTTATTCGACCTGTAGAAGATTGCGAGTGCCATTGTTGTCAACCTAGGGCTCTGATACCACTTTTGTAACACCCCAAAATCCGCGGGACAAGGGATGCTACGGGCGGAGACCTCACAATGGGTCTCGACCCTTAGCCTGACAACAATTTCACCGGATCTTACAACAAGACACAAATAAAGGCCAAAGCCGAAATACATTTCTTTGAAATGTTATGAAACCCGAAAATAAAAGAAAGGAAAGACTTCAGCCGTCCTTACAACAACATCAACACAATATAAAATAACAACAACACAAGAACTCCAATACCCAACTCAACCTAAAATGTACGGAACTCCGGCTGCCCACTCCTCCGGATCACTCGGCCACATCCTATCCTGCACATCAACTACAACAATCGGTATAAAACCGTTAGCTCACATTCTATGGCATTATAAAGATAATATGGCACAAACACACATAGGAGAACACAAGGCAGACAACATGAACATTCATTCCATAATATCTTTTTAGGTCGTTCCATATCTAATTCATTTGTTTCAAGTGTGACACAAGAGTCTTATAACTCTGGCCTCTGTCCCCGTGTAACCAACTGGAGTGTGGCGGCGCCCAACCCGTATACCCTGAGGGAGTGATGAAGAAGACCGCCCGTATATCGTGTATGGTCTAGTTGCAGAGATCCCCCCAGTCTCCCTCGGGAATCTGAGCGGTGATGTCACCGCCCGATAATAATAATAGTAGTAACTATGGGCCAATAAATAAGGTCAAGTAAATCCTAATCCATTTTCAAGCTTAAAAGCGGTAAACAAACACCACCATATATATCCAAATAAGGCATAAAAGCGGCTAAGTAAGTCTGAGGTTTTACCTCGTCTCAAAGCTAAACGAAACTGATGTCGCTCTCCGAAGGAATATAACCTAAGTATGTTCAAGACAAGACACGATAATCAATAACTAACTGATAAGCTAGAAGCCTCGGGCTTCTAGTTTCCCAAAACCTATATGAGGTCACACCCTAGCATGCTAGGTCCAACATCTAATCTCGAATATCGTCCTAAGATCTTACCAAACATAACTCGACAAAATCTCATATACTATCCAACAACCATACACGGTTCAAGGCCACTACTTGGCATTTGCCCTAAGTTATGCTAGATCCAACCTAGCATGATTCTACCACTAAATAATACTATATCGAGAAAGAGGCAGTCACACAAAGTAGATGGCGGAGGACGATCTATGGATGTGGTGAATGGATTCGTTGGTCTTTACCGGGCGCTTTCCGGGCCTAAAACCAAAGCTAAGAAAATTTAGCTTATATGCTAAATTTGATTTTAAATCTATATAATATATAGCTCAAAGGTAAAACTCGTTTTTCAAACGTCAACTTTAAAATCACGTAGTTAAAATCCAAGGTTAAAACAATAAGAATATTGTCCGGGACAAAATATACGATTATATAAATTAAGATGCATTAAAATCCTTAATCAACTTTCCCGGAACAATATGATACTCAAGAAACTCGACCAATTTCCAAAATAAGCTTTATGCCAAATCTATGATTTATTCAACAAGGGAAAAAATGCAACAGTCCATAAATATGGGTCAAAACTGCAAAATATATAAGGATGTGGGTACAGTTTGCAATATATCAACTTTAGGGGCCAAAATTATAAACTGAAAAAAAATGAACCCTTCTTCAACACATTTTTTTGCGACTGCAGAAGAAGGAAAGGGGGAAGAGAGCTTCCGGCGGCTCAACACGCGGAGGAAGAGGAGGTTGCCGGCGTCGGTGCAGACGGACGGGGAAGTGGTGGCAGCAAGGCGCTCCGCACGGGCTGCTTCCAGGCGGAAAGAGAGAGAGTAGAGAAGAGGGGAAGGGGAAGGGCTGCTCTCCCGGCGCAACATAGATTCGAGAGAGAGAGGCGGGTAGTATTGGTGCCGGTGGTTGCGACAAGGGTTCCAGGAGGCGGGGTACATCGACGGCCTCCGGAGACTGTGTTGGAAGCTTGCTCCGGTCCAGATTGCAGAGGGAGTGATCCCAGGAAAAGAGTTGCGGGTGAGAAAATAGATGGGGAAGGAGGGCTTGCTGTGCTCCTGGTCTGACTAGGAACAAAGGGAGACGGTGTTGGTACCGGGTAGAGGCAGTTGTCACTAGGGTTGAGAGATTGAGGGAGTTGGTGCAGCAGGCGAGGAGTCAAGAGGATGAGCATCGAGAGGTCGGCTGTAGAAGCGGTATAGGCATTAGGAGAGGACAGTGCAGACTTGCACTCTTCATCACGCAAAGAAGGAAGAGAGGAAAAGGTAGAAAAAAAATAAAATAAATTAATAAATAGGGAAAATATGGGAATAAAGTAAACCCGCTCAAATGATTCGGAACGGGATTTTCGAATCGGAATACAAATTTCCGACTTTTCCGGAAATAAAACACGGATACGCGTGAACGTATTAAAAATATAATTATACTCGGGAAAGGTATTTTACGGCCTAAAAAAAATTTAAATGAAACACTCGAGATAATAAAATATCGATAAAAGTAGGAAAATAAATATTGAAACGCGCCAAAAGAACGGGGCGTTACAAAAAACATTTTTAAGTTAAGATTCACACAATAGTATTATTTATACATACTTGTTATGTAGTTAACAAATGTAACACCCCCGAATTCACAGAACTCGGTAAGTCGCTGGTTAGGACCTCACAATGGGTCCCGACCTCAGTTTGACAACAATTTTACTAGGATTTTACAACAAAACACAATAAAACCAAACCAAAATTCATAAAGCCATGTTTTAAAAGATATGAATCCAACCACATACGTTTAACAGCCAACAAAACATAAGAAAATAGAAGTGTAACTGTCATTATACTGTAAAGGTAACATCAATATAAACCCAACCACACTCTAGAGAGTACGGATACCCGGTTGACCACTACTTCCGGATCACTCGGCTGCTGCTCTAACCTGTGGTAAACTAAACAAAAAAATAAAACAACTATTAGCTAGCTATCTAAACGTTAGGTAAATGTGAATAGCACACACACACAATAGCAAAACTAAGCACACATCATGCTTTCAGAGAATCCATTTTTGTTATCTTTATTTAGGTCATTCACTCTTACTAATGATACAATTTTTTGTTTGGTGTTTACGATAGAATGACTAATGACAATCGATTGATTGACTAACCCTTATTTTTTCGTTATGTGTTTATGTTTCGTTAATTACATTAGTTGTTTCATCAATAATCAATCAAATCAAAATATTGTATTTGTTGAGTTCGATCCCGAACTTCTTGCTTAAATCGGCCCTTCTAAGTATTTGTGAGATATGAGACTCATGATTCAGCTTTAATCACTCATTGGAAATCTACATCGATTAATCTCTCATTGGAAATCTACATGGATTATTCACCGACAATACTTCTAACTAATTGTGAGATTTTTATTCCTACGTTTATCGATACTTTATTGGCTCAAGTATTTTATTTAAAATGATTTTAAGGCGTAAAATACCTTTGCCGAATATATTAATATTTTTTAAACGTTCACGTATATCCGTATCATTATTTTTGAAAAAGTCAGGAATGTTTTCCCGACTCAAATACTCCATTCCGTGTAGATTTCCAATTAGTGATTAAAGCTGAAACATGAGTCTCTAATCTCGAATATCGTCCTAAGATCGTACCAAACATAACTCGACAAAATCTCATAAACTATCCAACAACCATACACGGTTCAAGGCCACTACTTGGCATTTGCCCTAAGTTATGCTAGATCCAACCTAGCATGATTCTACCACTAAATAATACTATATCGAGAAAGAGGCACTCACACAAAGTAGATGGCGGAGGACGATCTATGGATGTGGAGAATGGATTCGTTGGTCTTTACCGGGCGCTTTCCGGGCCTAAAACGAAAGCTAAGGAAACTAAGCTTATATGCTAAATTTGATTTTAAATCTATATAATATATAACTCAAAGGTAAAACTCGTTTTTCAAACGTCAACTTTAAAATCACGTAGTTAAAATCCAAGGTTAAAACAATAAGAATATTGTCCGGGACAAAATATACGATTATATAAATTAAGATGCGTTAAAAATCCTTAATCAACTTTCCCGGCACAATATGGTACTCAAGAAACTCGACCAATTTCCAAAATAAGCTTTATGCCAAATCTAGGATTTATTCAACAGGGGCAAAAATGCAACAGTCCATAAATATGGGTCAAAACTGCAAAATATATAAGGATGTGGGTACAGTTTGCAATATATCAACTTTAGGGGCCAAAATTATAAACTGAAAAAAAATGAACCCTTCTTCAACCTATTGTTACGCGAATGCAGAAGAAGGAAAGGGGGAAGAGGGCTTCCGGCGGCTCAGCACGCGGAGGAAGAGGAGGTTGCCGGCGTCGGTGCAGACGGAGGGGGAAGTGGCGGCAGCAAGGCGCTCCGCACGGGCTGCTTCCAGGCGGAAAGAGAGAGAGCAGAGAAGAGGGGAAGGCAAAGGGCTGCTCTCCCGGCGCGACATAGATTCGAGAGAGAGAGGCGGGTAGTATTGGTGTCGGTGGTTGCGACAAGGGTTCTAGGAGGTGGGGTACATCGACAGCCTCCGGAGACTGGTGTTTGAAGCTTGCTCCGGTCCAGATTGCAGAGGGAGTGAGCCTAGGAAAAGAGTTGCGGGTGAGAAAATAGATGGGGAAGGAGGGCTTGATGTGCTCCTGGTCTGACTGGGAACAAAGGGAGACGGTGTTGGTACCGGGTAGAGGCAGTTGTCACTAGGGTTGAGAGACTGAGGGAGTTGGTGCAGCAGGCGAGGAGTCGAGAGGATGAGCATCGAGAGGTCGGCTGTAGAAGCGGTATAGGCATTAGGAGAGGACAGTGCAGACTTGCACTCTTCATCACGCAAAGAAGGAAGAGAGGAAAAGGTAGAAAAAAAAAATAAATTAATAAATAGGGAAAATATGGGAATAAAGTAAACCCGCTCAAATGATTCGGAACGGGATTTTCGAATCGGAATATAAATTTCCGACGTTTCCGGAAATAAAAGACGGATACGCGTGAACGTATTAAAAATATAATTATACTTGGGAAAGGTATTTTACGGCCTAAAAAAAATTTAAATAAAACACTCGAGATAATAAGATATCGATAAAAGTAGGAAAATAAATATCGAAACGCGCCAAAAGAACGGGGCGTTACATTAGATCCCTCTAAAAATAAGTTTCGTCCCGAAACTTGCTATGGGTCGAACTTCTCGCTCCTTAATGCCGAGGTATGAAGTCTCAAACTAAGAAGGCTTAAACCTTTTAGTCTATACATACAATCTACTCAAACTACCACCGCAAGATATATCAGGTCATATAACACAATCCCATACACGACACAACTACACATACCATCACACATGCACAACTCAACTAAGGAAAGAACTAGGCCTGACCCGTCGACCCTATCGATGCTACTAGCTCAACATAAAAACTTAACCAATATACTATCATATGTCTCGGGTCATGTATGTACTCCCTCAACTGATACTCATGAACACCGGGTGAACACCCTCTACTCTCGGCGGTCACGTCAACCGGTAAACCACTTTCCCAACTCGCTCAAAAATCTCAGAAGTCCGACAAATCGGAAACTCAACTTCCTTTACGGATCTTCCCCGATACATCACTTCCATTATGTCATTCTTTGCTCGTCTCTAACAAAGAAGATCGAACTTCCTACATACACTGTTGGCTTTGGTTCTTGTCAGACCAAACTTTGTACTACGTTTCCTCAATTCTTGCTGCTAGTTCTAAGTAATGAAGGAAGTACTTACTTCCCACCGCTTCTACTAACGAGACACGTATCCTATTACTTTTACATCGTTCCTCAATACTCGATCAAGACCTTGTCTTGAAGAATCACTTGTACGCTTCAAACCCATCATTCCTCAAAGCAAATCCAAACAGTTGTACCAATAAATCTCCTCTTTAACTCTCAAAACTCTATTATCGATTCTTCATCCCATTCAATACTTCATCGTCATCTGTAGTAGGTTACCATAATTGGTGTTATACAACTTCTCTGTTCACAGATTTGGTAAAGCTCAGCACACCTAAGAAACTTGTAACTTCATTCACATCTTTAGGGGTTTGCCATCCCGAGACAACTTGTCATACAACTTCTGTCTTCTTTAAGAGTAGACCGAAATATCTTATCTGTGACATTAGTAAGCCTATACAACTCGTAGTCACCATGGTTTGTCCGAAATGCCGTATTTATCAATATCCTACTCTCTAATTCTCAATTGGTGACGATCAAACCATAAATCATTCTAGAAGATACTACCGAGCCTTGCAACTTGTCGAGTAGAGCATCTATCCGTGGTGAGGGACTTGTTCTTCATTGTTATCTTGTTCAGCTCACGGTAATCGATGTACAAACGGAGATTACCGTCTCACTTTTCGCAAACTGGTGTTGATAACGTGATTTATGACGTTAGTATAGGCATACATTTAGAGAGTTTTTCCCGTTATTCATGCACGGTTTGACATTAGTTCACGACGTTTACACTCATTTCATGCATATTTCTAGAAAAGACGTCTACACGAGCTTTTGTCGGTTTTGTAGGTATTTCGGGGATCTTTTGGACATTAATCGATACATTCGAGGATCAAGCCTCACGGTGGTACATATCCAAGACCTAGAAGGAACATAATTGGAGCAACAAAGGACACAAAGACCACTATTGGTGCAAGCAATGGAGCAACTCATGGCTAGACGATCATAGCATGCTTCTGTTGAAGAAAATCGACCTACACCCAGGAAAATCGGCCGATTTTTCCTACTGGGTCGATTTTTGGGCCTTTGACAGCTTAAGCCACGTGTCCCACGATCTCTTGTCCGGCCTTGCTCTTGGTGGAGAATATAAGTGGTCCTTCAAAGCTGTTGCTGGACTCTCCCATTCTCCTCCTCTCACACATCCTCTAGCATCTTCCCAAAGACTATTCCATTGGGAGCCTCTCTTCAAGACACCCTTGTGGGTGTTCTTGAGGGAGATTAGTGTAGATTTCAATTTCGTAGTGAGATCTGAGTGATTTTTGTTTAGAAGTTGTTGAAGGTTGTAAGATCTGACTTGGAGCTACATTTGGTGTGTTGAAAGACTTGTTTTGAGCTCAAATCAAGCTAAGTTTCATTGCTTTCATTTCCTTACTTCATCTTCTTGCTATGGATTCCATGTATGCTTGTATGATGATTTTAGATCTTGAAATGCATGTTGTTGGCTAGTTTAATGTGATTCTGGAGTGATGGATTGATGGTTATAGCTTGGGTGATGATAGAATGGACTTATATGTTAGTTTAGGATGATTCGTATGCACAAAACCTAACTCAGACATAAAAATCGACCCGTTCTTCATAGTAAATCGGCCGATTTTTACTATGATCCACCCGATTTTTCCTTCTGTTGCTCTTTAATTGATGAATCGGTATGTTAGGATGTTAGATTGTTGAAATCCTAGTGTTTGTTGAACATAATATAGCTTAGGGTGACCTAATGCTAGCAAACTAAGTGAGGAAAGAGACCTACCCGGTGATTTCCGATCTTAGATACCAAAGATGATGAACTCTAGGTAGTCGTGAGCCTCATAAGCCGCTATTGGATCGAGTGTGCTAGGATTGTTGCTTGAGACTTACCTTTTCCGAGACTTACCCGGTAAGGAGAGGTTTGCCCCTTAAGTAGTGTCCGGTTTGTGTAGAATTCCCAACTTTACCTCCTTGAGACTTACCCGGTAATAGGAGTATGGTGCGGGATTAGTGAAGCAAGAGACTTACCCGGTAATTGCTTCCATTAGAGAAACACCCTTTCCCAATACCGCAGCTTTATCCTTAGAATCTTTAGAAGCTTGAGTCCAATGCCATAACCGGAAATCTTGACCTTTAGAATCCTTTTTTTTCTATCTTTGATCTCATATCTTGTGTTTGTGTCACTTCTTTATTTTGCTAGCTTGAGTTGTTAGTTTGATTCATTATCTTACTTGATTTGTGATCTTGCTTGATCACCACAAAAACCCAACCAAAAATATCATCATTTTCATTTCTTTATTTCTTTCTCTTTTCTTAAACTAGATTTGCACTATCTTTGATCATTGAATGACTTGATTTCGCCTCAGTCCTTGTGTTCGACCTCGGAATACTTTCCTTTCTACATAACGATCCGTACACTGCGGGTTTCGCTAGGTAGTTTAGGATTTTAGTTCGAGTTTATAAATGTAAAGCTTTTTGTGCTATTTCCTAGCGTGACATGTGTTCTTCATAGCAATTTCAAACCAAGAGTTTAAGATATACTCGAATATGAACTTCAAATCAAGAGTTTAAGATAACGTATGGTTGTTCTCTATGGCATTTGACTAATTCTTATGAAATTTTTTTCACTATGTTCTTGCAATTGCTCCTTCACTTTCTTCCACAATTCATGTCTTTGCCAAAATGTGTTATTCCATACGGTGCCTTAGACATCAGAATTAAATCAAGTTCGACCTTATTGGGAAAAGCCACATTCTGACGTATTGGAATCCGTGATATCTCAGGTTCCATCTTTTCTCTCCCCGTCTCATATCGTAATTACCGACACAATCTTGTCTTATTACTTTACAAGTGTCATAACACAATTGATCTACCTTGATCTATTGAGGTGACGTCTTTAAGACTCGTGTATTGTTCCATCTTCAGCTATGACCGTGTATGTCCTCTTTCAAGGGTCCTTCATCTCAGGAACTCGGGAGACTTGTTCTAATAATCTTTTTTAAGGGTTCACACTTATGTGAATTCATGAAGCTCCTAACTGCAGGACTTACTCACGCCTTATAATATATTAGTATTACCTTCTTCGTATTCTACCAAAACTTGCATCAATCCTTTGAGTATGTGTAGAACTTACTCCCTTTTCTTATGTAACGTCCAATCGACCGTAGAGGTTCTAAACTCAATGTTTCATGTGCTTCTTGTACATCTCACATCGACTTTAACCTTCAAAACTCCAATCTTCTCTTAGTATTGGTTGTCACCGTATGTATTTCTCGGTATTTATGTACAACTACAATGGAAGTCTCATCTTATGGTTGATCCACTAGCTCCTTTTACCATGATCACACCTTAGAAGTTGTAACTCGTGGCGTTCCTCCATATGTCAATCCCATGACATAAGAAGGTCGTGTAAGATCGTTATCATCTCCTCCTCGGAGGTCTTGTTATAACTACTTGCTTGAACTCATTCAACATTATTTGATTTAAGACAAACGCGTGTCCATTGATGTACCTCCTTGCTATTGACATTGATCCACCGCGAATACTCCAAGCTCTTATTCCCGATTCTCTATGTTCCCATAGTCTTGTTTACTCCTCCCATCTACACACATTAATAGACAACCCGCACTTGTGTGTTCTTAGTCGTCACCGATTAACTTCTTTCTGAACTTCTCCAAAGTTAACCACTTACCTTCCTACCATACTCCTGAAAGGATACCCTCTCGGGGTACTTTGTCTTAACTTCACTAGCTTATTTTACTCTGCTTCAAATCCGTTAGCCCTTTCTACGATCCTCTCTTCCTTTTGCTTTTGTAAGATAACCATACCTTCACGGCTCTTTTGTGTCATATGACCCACTTTCATGGCTTAACCGCTCTTCATGATGTTTTGCAAATGCACTTCCCAAATATTCTGACATTAATTAGCCTCCACTCGCATCCTTCTTGGTTGATAGCTTAAGTTCTTCGATCCAACTCGTTGTTTCCTCTTTCATCTTCTGAAGATCATCATCCTCACACACTTCTTCCTTTTTAGTGTTGCTTAGTCTCATCACTGTGACGGGAAACGGTTGACTCCACAAGGTAATTCTAATATGTGAACTTTCACCATGTGATCCTCCTCGTAACTCTCAAACTTCTGAATAAGTCACTCACTTAGAATCTTGCAAAGATCGTCACTGCACCCTCTGGTACCTCCGTAAGCTTAACTTCCGGTTCTTGTCAATCTTTCTAAATTCATGGACCACCCTTTTCATCTTGACTCCCGTACTTCGGAGCGCCTATTGAAAACTCGTCTTACTTAAAACACCACCTTTATCCTCAAGCGGGAATGCAGTCCTCTCTACTTGATTCGCACCTTCAGTTCATCGGCACCGTACTTGGAAAACTTTAAGTTCGTTGTCTCTAGTTGCCTCATTGATGCTCCTTCATTGTTTCCTTGGTACCACTCTCATGTGTTCATGTCGCTTTTTTTTGGTATAGTCTCCATCTTGGTTTCGCTTAAGTTGACTCGAGGTTCTCTTCCACTTGTTTTCCTTCGTTTCGCCATCTTTAATCTTCTTCTTCGACGTCCTTATAAAGGAGTCCGGGAAATCACCGGGGTGCTTGCGAAAACTTGATGCTCAACTTCATAACTTGAGCATACTTATCTTCATATGTATACAATCTTTAGCTAAAAGGCGTTGTCTATGGGGCGATGATAGCTTGCTATCATCTTAGCTATAAGGTCCACTATCACTAATATGATATTAGTATACCATATATTTATAAATATATAAATATTTATATAAACATCATGCTACTACTATAAACGTAATCAGTCCATATACAATTTATAATTCAACATACATATATAGTCCAAAACATCCTAAGTCCACATACACATATCTACATATATACATATATACATAATATAATAATCAATAACTACGTCGCCAAGATCCGCGGAGGAAGTGGTGGTCCCGTACATTCTACCCCAACTGACTCATGCACATGATTTGAAAACGAAATTCATTTCTTTAAAACTCAGAACCCTTGAGGGTTCTGTTTATTTTTATTCGACCTTTAGAAGATTGCGAGTGCCATTGTTGTCAACCTAGGGCTCTGATACCACTTTTGTAACACCCCAAAATCCGCGGGACAAGGGAAGCTACGGGCGGAGACCTCACAATGGGTCCCGACCCTTAGCCTGACAACAATTTCACCGGATCTTACAACAAGACACAAATAAAGGCCAAAGCCGAAATACATTTTTATGCAATGTTATGAAACCCGAAAATAAAAGACAAGAAAGACTTCAGCCGTCCTTATAACAACATCAACACAATATAAAATAACAACAACACAAGAACTCCAATACCCAACTCAACCTAAAATGTATGGAACCCCGGCTGCCCACTCCTCCGGATCACTCGGCCACATCCTATCCTGCACATAAACTACAACAATCGGTATAAAACCGTTAGCTCACATTCTATGGCATTATAAAGATAATATGGCACAAACACACATAGGAGAACACAAGGCAGACAACATGAACATTCATTCCATAATATCTTTTTAGGTCGTTCCATATCTAATTCATTTGTTTCAAGTGTGACACAAGAGTCTTATAACTCTGGCCTCTGTCCCCGTGTAACCAACAGGAGTGTGGCGGCGCCCAACCCGTATACCCTGAGGGAGTGATGAAGAAGACCGCCCGTATATCGTGTATGGCCTGGTTGCTAACATTACCGGGTAAGTCTCATTCCTCACTTAGTTTGCTAACATTAGGTCACCCTATGCTAGATTAGGCTCAACAAACACTAGGATTTTAACAACATAAGTGCAACAGAACAATACACGGGTGGATCATGGAAAACCACGGCCGTGGAAGCATGAAGAACAGGCCGTGGTTTGGGTCTGAGTTGGGATTTCGAACACAAATCGATCCTAAGCTAACATGGAAGTCCATACAATCATAGTCCAAAGCATAAACATCATTCCTTCACCCTAGAATCACATCTATTCAGCCAACAATATACATTTCAAGATCAAACTTCACAAATAAAGCATGTTGCAAGTCATGGATAGATGATGAAGAATAATCCAAAGAAAAGACATTAAAAGCTAGAATAGAAGTTACCAAATCTTACAAAGGCTCCAAGAGCTGTTCCAAGTTGTCAATAGTGGAAAACTCACTCAAAACCACTCTAATCTCACTTTAAAATGAAAATGTACACTAATCTCTTCCAAGAACACCCAAAATGGATGCTTGGAAGAGAGGCTACAATGGAGAAGTGTTTTGAGGAAGAAGCTAGGTCACAAAGAAGGAAGAGTCCCTAAATTTCAGCTTGCAAGATCATTTAAATACCCACCAAGAGCAAGAGTCATCCAAAGAGATTGTGGGACACGTGTCAACGTGGTCTAGACAGAAACCACGGGTAGATTCCACGGGCGTGGTTCTGGTCTCTCGCCGTGGTTTTGCTCCAGAAACTCTCCTTGGATCATTTAGCCATGAGTTGGTGCAAGGCATGCACCAACTAGGTCCTATGTGTTCTCCTTTGCTCCTAGCTTGCTTCTTAACGAGTCCAGAAGTGTGCCATCACGAGCAATGATCCTCGAATGTGTCAATTGAGTCCAAAAGCTCCCCAAAATACCTACAAAACATGCAAAAGTCCGTGCAGACGTCTATCTCGACAATATGCATGAATTAAGCGTCATGAACTAATGCCAAACCATGCATGAAAGGAAAGGAAAACTATCTAAAAGAGTGCCTAAATTAGTGTCATAAATCGTGTCATCAAAATACACCTTCATAGTCATGTTTCATGGAAATGGACAAGCAATCATGTATTAAATTAATGAAGGCACGGAAAGACAATCATACTTAACTCGAAAGCATGCATGAAACGTAAAAAATGAAGAAGTCAAGATGATCATGAGCATATCCAATCTAGATCACTAAGTCTTACACACATGCAAATAGGTCACAAGGACATAGGAAAGAAAAGGCTAAGAAACGTTGTGATTAGGTGGGAATTTTTAGGTTATGTGGTGCAAATCCGGGAAAGGAACTAAACAACCACATCTTCACATTTATACTTCATCCACCAAAGTGTATTTTTCTCCTTCTTTTCTTTCTTTCTTTTTTTTTCACTTTCTTTTTATTTCACTTATTTTTGAGACAATGGCATTGGTGTACAAAAGCCGAAACCTTGGTGATTAGCGGACCTCGGGATTTTTTCCGAGGTGCCTCACACCGGGCACACATACCAAGGCTCGTTAGGACATTCGGTTTATCCGACTTTGGCAAGTCACAAACACCTAATTATGTGAATGGTGCCAAGTTACTCGTCATCAAAACCAAAGTCGCCAAATCTATATTTTTTCTACACTTTTCACAACACATTTTCAACAACTTCATTCACAAAATTCAAACACCAACTTCACCACCCCATACTTGCTTTTAACACACTCAACACACTAGCATTCTCCTATTCCCGGATGGTTCAAAAGAGGTCAAATATTCATATCAATTGAGGTGCTCAAACAACATGATCAAGATGAGAAGTAGAGGAAAATGAATTGCCTTAATCATTCCTAGATGATGTGCAAGAACTAGCATGTAATTTCGACTTCCAATTTTCAATCCAATCAAGGAAAACATCATAATCACAATTCATACATAGGATTCAAGAGAAGTATTTCAAGTCCACATATGCATAAATCCATTTAACAAACAAGGCCATCCATAGCCAATTCACAAAACAATCTCATCAATAGGGTCATATCCAAACTAGGAAGCACAAAAATATTTAAAATTTTCGATTTTTTGAATTTTTTGAAATAAATATGTACAATGCAAAAACATGATCAGAAACGTGTGACAATAATATTAAACTATCCTAGATGCGATCATGCCATGCTAAGAATCATGAAAACCCCACCCCATACTTAAAAACACATTGTCCCAATGTGCAAATCAAGTAAAGAAGAGTGAAAGAAGTCCTCGCAATGTAAAAATGTAGTGTCTTCGGTATTTGGGTTAACTCGTGTTGAGTGGTGGTGATGGATGATCGATCAAGCATGGTAGAGAGCTCTTCATAGTCATTCCGGCACCGAGACCCGCGCCAAGGTGTATGCGAGATGGGAGCACTTCCATCAAACAAAAACACCTCAAGCCGTCCAAGTCTTACGTCCGCTCCACCCATGGTTGAAAATGGGATCATCATCATCAACTTGCCTTGCAAGGCTTCCTCATTACCTAAAATCTACCACACAAACACAAAACACAAAAACACACAAAAACAAAAGCAAAAGAGAAAAGGGAAAGAGTTGTACCAATGGGTTGCCTCCCATTAAGCGCTTCTTTAAGGTCATTAGCTTGACCAAAATCCGTGGATATGTCAATCCACCTCGAATACCATGGTTTGCTTGAGGAGTCCAAGGAACCACCTTTTACCGGAATCCATGATGACAAGCAAGGGCCACTTGATGCCCAAATAAGCTTTAAGTTCTCTCTTAACCGGTGAGTAGTAGACTCCTTCATCACCGCTTCCTTGATGATAGTATGGAGTTGCAACCATAGGTGTCACCCCATACTTAGGAAATTTATACTCCGCGGTCACACCGGTGAAACGCTTGTCATCCTCATCCTCTATGATCCAAAGAAAGCCGATTCTTGGAAAGGATCCTTCATTGAAGTGCTTCATAACCATCATGGATCCATCATGTTTGCCTCCATCATTCAATACGGGAGATTCCTTAGGAAAGGGACTCCAATCTTCGTATGTACTCCGGGGAAGCAAGGAAGGATTGGAAGGAGTTGAATTTAGCTTAGGGTTCTCAATGACAGAGCCTTCCACGGGCAAAACCACGGGCGTGGTTATGCCAGATAGGCCGTGGAAGTCTCTGTTTTCCTCATCTCTCGTGAGCTATTCAAGTGTGGTTCCAGGGTTGATGGCAAGGATGTCCGGGGGTAAGAGCACTTCATTGCACTCCTCCAAAAGTGAAGGAGGTGGGGGTAAGCCTTGAAGGATGGTAGGATCTCCTAGCATAAGAGCATTTCTAATCTCCTCAATCTCCCTCCTCATTTGTTCCTCTCTCTCGAAATTCATGGTTGATTTGGGCAATTCTTGGATCTCCTAATGGTGAACCTCTTCTTGTTGTAACGCTTCCGCTTCAAGCTGCATGTGGGAACTAGAAATAGAAGCAAGGTTGGTCTCTAGATCATCCATCTTCCTCAACATTTCTTTTAGCATGGATTCCACTCGATCATTGTGAGGTTGATGGTGAGGTTCTACATAAGGCAATGTAGTCATGTGAGCTTGATCATGGGACTCATGATAGGTATTGAACTCCTCCTAATACTCAAACTCATCATGGACAGGTCCTAGATCTTGGATTTCCATCCATCTCTCATATCCCATGTCGTCAAGGTCGTCTTGGAAGTACAATCCGTCCATGGCAAACATGTAAAGGAAAAGACAAAAACAACACAAGATCAAAAGTAACAAGAAAGATAAACAATAAAAGCAATCAAGATAAAATGACTTAATCTGGACCTAGTCCCTGGGAACGGTGCCAAAAACTCGTTACGCTAGAAAGGTAGCACAAAAAGCGTTACATTTATAAACTCGAGGTAAAATCCTAAACTACCTAGCGAAACCCGCAGTGTACGGATCGTTTTGTAGAAAGGAAAGTATTCCGAGGTCGAACACAAGGACTGAGGTGAAATAAAGTGTTTCAATGATCAAATATAGTGTAGATCTAAACTAAGATGAGGTGAGGAATAAAGAAAGTGCAAAACACAATGTTTTAGGTTGGTTTTGGGTGATCAAACAAGGATCACAAATATATCAACACAAACAAACATGCAAAAACACACATAAACACAAAGATGAGAGATAAGAGGTAAGAAAGCGGATTCTAGAGATTCGGAATTTCGATTATGACTATGGCCTCATGCTTCTTAGGATCAAAGGAAGGTTGTGGTTGTTCGGATTTGGGTGTTTCTCTAATGGGAGCTATTACCGGGTAAGTCTCATGCTCTACTAGTCTCGAACCCTAGGTCCTATTACCGGGTAAGTCTCAATGAACCTAAGGACGGGAATTCTACACAAACCGGCCACTACATAAGGGTCAAACCCCTCCTTACCGGGTAAGTCTCGGAAAAGGCAAGTCTTAGGAAACGATCCTAGCACACTCAATCCAATAGCGGCTTTTTTGGCTCACTACTACCAAGAGTTCATCATCTTATGTATCTAACAGAGGAAATTACCGGGTAAGTCTCATTCCTCACTTAGTTTGCTAACATTAGGTCACCCTAAGCTAGATTAGGCTCAAGAGAACAAAACACGGGTGGATCATGGTAAACCACGGCCGTGGAAGCATGAAGAACAGGCCGTGATTTGGGTATAAGTTGGGATTTCGAACACAAATCGATTCTAAGCTAACATGGAAGTCCATACAATCATAGTCCAAAGAAAAAACATCATTCCTTCACCCTAGAATCATATCTATTCAGCCAACAACATACATTTCAAGATCAAACTTCACAAATAATGCATGCTTGCAAGTCATGGATAGATGATGAAGAATAATCCAAAGAAAAGACATTAAAAGCTAGAATAGAAGTTACCAAATCTTACAAAGGCTCCAAGATCATTTAAATACCCAAAATGGGTGCTTGGAAAATCTACACTAATCTCTTCAAAGAAAACCCAAAATGGGTACTTGGAAGAGAGGCTACAATGGAGAAGTGTTTTGGGGAAGAAGCTAGGTCAAAAAGAAGGAAGAGTCCTTGAATTACAGCCTCCAAGATCATTTAAATACCGACGAAGAGCAAGGGTCATCCAAAGAGATCGTGGTGTCAACGTGGTCCAGACAGAAACCACGGGTAGATTCCACGGGCGTGATTCTGGTCTCTGGCCGTTGTTTTGCTCCAGAAACTCTCCTTGAATCATTTAGCCATGAGTTGGTGCAAGGCATGCACCAACTAGGTCCTATGTGTTCTCCTTTGTTCCAAGCTTGCTTATTAACGAGTCCGGAAATGTGCCATCACGAGGAATGATCCTCAAATGTGTCGATTGAGTCTACAAGCTCCCCAAAATACCTACAAAACATGCAAAAGTCCGTGTAGACGTCTATCTCGACAATATGCATGAATTAGGCGTAAACGTCATGAACTAATGCCAAACCATGCATAAATGGAAAGGAAAACTAAAGTTGTTTAGTTTGGTGCTAGGTTCGGAAGCGCCTTGTGTAACATCCGGAAATTTTATTTCCGGAAGTCGAGTTGTTTCGGACTTTTCCGCGTCTGCGACATATTTTCCATCAAGCACATTTTCTGAGTTCGGGTGTTAATGCGGGATGAGGACACCTTTCTACTTTGCGACCTTGGGAAGAGGAGTGAGGGGACAAGACACATGACCCATGGATTTCCCACCTCTCTTGTCAGCTTTTTCTCTCTCCTCTTTACCCACTTACTCTCTTACGCTCTTTCACTTCTCTCCACTCCATTCTTCCTTCTTGGTTGCTCTATTCTCGTTTGGGCTTGGAAGAGAATGGTAGGAGTTGCAACTTGAATCTTTCTGGATCTGTTGTGGTAGGTAAACTCGCTCCCCTTCCTCTTGCTGGTTGTTACCTCTTTTTTCTCGTCTCTTCACCTCCATAGCCATGGAGGAAGCTTTTGAAGAGAAATCTAGTAAACCCTTGCATGTCCCTTTCCTTAGCTCGTTTAGGTTGTGGGGAGGAAGCTAAGACTTATGGTTAAGGTTTAGAGGAAGCCTAACGAGAGAAGGAGGCACTAGGAGCAAAGAACCATTCGAAGAAACGAAGAAGACGGACCTTCTGCTGTTCGACCGCGGGGGCGGACCACGAAGGGCGCAGGGGCGGATTGAGGCCACCGCAGGGGCCGCTAGAGCCACCGCAGGGGAGGCCACCAGAGGCGCAGGGGAGGCGCCAGGAATCCGCAAGGGCGGCGACAGGGTTCCGCCGGGGGCGCCAGCTTGCTTCCGCGACTGCGTTTTCTTCAGCAGTAGGTTCCTTCCTCCTTTCCTCTTCGTTCCTTCCTTAGACCTTGTGTTGTTGCTTATCTAGAAGCATGTTTAGGTTGGACCTGGGACTTATGAGAATGCCATTTAGTGGCATAAAAAAAGGTGCCCTTGAATCTTTAGTGATCTTGTGTGTGTGAAGGCCTTATGGTCTCTATTCCATCTTACCCTCTTAGTCCAGTTTGGTTGTGCACTTAATCTCTCTTGGGTTGTGGGTTGTTGTTCCATCCTACCCTTGCTTATCTTGTCCTTCACCTCCTAAAGGTTCAAGAGAGTCTTCCTAGATTCTAGTAGTGAACCCCTTGTTTGGTTTTAGCTTTGGAGAGACTTGGAGTGTGTTATGAGTTGTTGACATGTATATCTTGTTGGTCAGGCTTTGGTTTTATTTTCCGGAAAGTGTGATCGTTGGTTTGATTAGCTTGAGACGAGGTAAGTCCTCGGACTTACTTAGCCGCTTTTATGCCTTATATGGATGTATATGGTGGTGTGTGTTTACCGCTTTTAAGCATGAAAATGGATTATGATTTACTTGACCTTGTTTATTGGCCCATCGTTACTACTATTATTATTATCGGGCGGTGACATCACCGCTCAGTTTCCCGAGGGAGACTGCGTGGATCTCTACGACCAAGCCATACACGGTATACGGGCGGGCTTCTTCATCACTCCCTCCGGGTATACGGGTTGTGCGGCGCCACACTCCTATTGGTTACACGGGACAGAGGCGAGAGTTATAAGACTCTCGTGTCACACTTGAAACAAATGAATTAGATATGGAATAACCAAAAAAGATATTATGGAATGAATGTTCATGTTGTGTGCTTTGTGTTCTCATGTGTGTGTTTGTGCCATATTATTCTTATAATGCATAGAATGTGAGCTAACGGTTTAAAACTGTTTTGTGTAGATGATTGCAGGTTAGGGATGCCGCCGAGTGAGGTGGTGGAGTGGACAGCCGAGTGATCTCCGTACATTATAGGTAAGGGACGTTTTTGGGGGTTTCTTTGTTTTGTCGGATTATGTCTCGTGTACGTTTGGATTCCTTTACGTTTATGTCGTTTTGAGGACTCGGCTGAGTTTCCAACTTGTATCCCCTCTTTTCTTTTCTTGCATACATTACAAACTACTTTTGAGTTTTATGCCTTTAATTTGTTCTTTGTTGGAAAGGTCCGGCGAGATTGTTGTCAGGCTAAGGGTCGGGACCCATTGTGTGGTCTCGCCCGTAGCATTCCGATATCCCGCGGATTCGGGGTGTTACAAAGTGGTATCAGAGCCCTAGGTTGACAACAATGGCACTCGCAACCTTCTAAAGGCCGAATGAGGAATAAACAGAACCCCTCGGGTTCTGACTTTTCGTTTTCAAAATTCATATGCATGAGTCGAGATCGGGTTAGAATGTACGGGATCTCCACTCCTCACGCAAACCTCGGCGACGTAGATTTCTGGACTTGATGTATACTTATAGTTGTATAGCTATATACATACATATGAACTTAGGATGTTTTAGGACTTGTATGTACTTAGATATACATGTCACCTTAGGGTGTTTGGGCTTTTATGCCTTGTTTGTACCATGGATTTCGGCTTCTTACCATGCTTTAATAAATCTTCGTTCATATAATATTATCAGTTCGAGTTACACATCGAATTAATTATTACTAAATAAACACGAACGATACCAAATGGCACGTACGAGAGTGACCACTTATGTAGGACCCGCACGGGGTAGAGCACCACTTCCTCCTACCGTCCCGAGACGGGGACGAGTAGGGAGACCTCCAGGCGCGAGAGGTCGGGGACTTATCCCCATTGCGGACTCACCTGCTATGGATCCGCCAGCAACTGAGATTCCTGTAGAGGATGTAGCGGAGAGTGTCATTCCCGAGGGAAGGGGCATGATAGTTGTGAGGTTTGGAGCGCATAGTTCCTCATCGGTTAGGACCGGGGGAGCATCGATTGAGGTTACCGTGTTCGAGGATTATGTACGTCGAGTCGAGGAGGCGTATAGGACTGGAGCACCACCTCCAGCACCACCGGTGCCGGTGCCTGCACCTGCACCCGCGAGATTGGCTGAGGTCTCACAAAGGGTTACACAAACTAGGGTCATACTAGAGATTGTTGCACCGGCAGTAGTTTTACCCGCGCCGGTTGTAGAGATTTCTAGGGTTGGAGACGTGCTGAGGTCTCTTGGAACTGATTCTTGGTTGAAGGCTTTCAACTAGCAGTATGTACCTTACTTTGACGGGAAAGTAGGGTTAGAGGTCGGGCATTGGATCGAGCATGTGGACACAGCACGAGAGGCGATTTGTTGCGAAAAGGAGAGGCAGGTAGAGTGTTCGCCTCAAAGTGTGCGTGAAAATAAGTTTTAATTATAATAATAAAATCAAAGCAAGCGAACCCGCAGTGTACGGATCGGCGTAGTAAAGCAAGAATTCCAGAGTATCAAACTCTCAACGATTTTAGGGATCAAATTCAGTTCACAAATTATCGAGCAAGTAAAATATAGAAGCTTTGCAAATATTGGGAAAACAACAATCCTAAAGATCCAAGTATCCAATTGTGGCAATCGATTCAAGATATTCTATAGATATAAGGACAGAGTCGAGATTTCAAAGGTATAAGTAATGTAAGGTTATGTACGGTGAAGTTCCAAAACCCTATATAACTCACCCAAGGACACTCTCTATAAAGGTTGTTGAGGATGCAGTATAGAAAGGTTCTAAGGACAAGAATTACTCTCAAATACCCATGCCCAAACCCAAGGAATCAAAGATAAGCTAAAACGGTTAAGGTTGTGACTCTCGAAACCGAAAGAAAAGGTCGTAAAACAGAGGAAATTACGGCTAGATCTTGAAGAACCAAAGCCGTGGAACTCAAGAACAAGTCGTGGATTAGGCTGTCGATGAGGTTTCTCACACTCTCAGGGTCCAGTCTGTTAACGATCAATCTATCATTATCTAAGCCACAACTATCAACCCTTCACCTTAGAATTGCTAAAGGGTTTTAGCCAATAATCATTGTCATTGAATCGAATCGAATATCAAATTAAGAAGAAATAAAGATAAAAACCCTCGAAAACTCAATAAACAATCCAAGTCAATCTCATATCCGAACAACAAAGTATTATGTTTAATGAATTCAGAATATGAAACAGGAATCCTCACAGCAACCTTAAGGAACAACGAAGAACGGAGTGTCAATCCGTCTTCAAAAGTAACCCTAAGGAAATCTCGAAGTAAACAATCTTCAATATTGTGTCTTTCTTAAGCCACGATCCAAAATCTCCAATCCTTCATCTCAACCCTAAGCGCGGAATCGCAAGTGAAGGTAAAATGAAACCCTCAGCGACCCCCTTCGAAACTCCGTTCTCAAGCCTTCTTATAAAGCGAAATAGGGTTACGAGAAAAGCCCAATAACCGTCGCTGACGTTGAAAATATGACACATCACTTCGTCATGGAAATTAAGACCTCGTACAAGATTCCACCGCTGTGTATTAGGGCGTCGAACTTTCTATTGTGTTTCTAAATCACTCTCCACGAACTCATCCATAACCACGGTCGTGGTTTAGGTCGTGGAACTCTTTGACCTTCGTGAAAGCCTTTGTTTCGTGATATTCTTCACTCAGGCTCCTTCCTTTGCTTCTCCAAAGCATCTCCTTGACATCTAGCATGATCAAATACTCCTATCCTTCCACATTATGATCCAATTCAAGCCCTGATTCACCTATAAACATAACAAAGCTTTTGTAGATCTTTATATCGATAAAATAGGTGAAAGTGCTCATAAATGCTTCAAACTCATATCCATGTACACATCTTAAGAAGGAAAAACAATCAAAACAAGTGCCTAAAATATAGTCATATTTCATGCTAACATAGAGATGGTTAAGACATTGTTTAGAGAGTAGGCCCACTACTGGTGGAGGTCGGTACGAGGAGGTGTGACTAGGATGGACTAGTTGCACAGACTTGTTAGGGAGACTTTCTGCACAAATTCGTCAAGGAGAGATCGAGTCCAGGATTTATTAGAGGTTGGGTTTGAGGACGTCCCAGTTATTGATGCGATTAGACGTTTACGGGCGGAGTTGGCTTTGCTGTGGCCCGCCGCACCTCCGGCGGACAAGCATGTTTATCTCTTTTCTAGGAGATTGAGAGAGTCTACTCGTGCGTACCTTGCGGGATTCCGTTGTAAATCCCTGGCCGAGTACCAAGACCGAGCCTCGGCATGCGAGAGAGACAGGCCGGGAGCTAGCAGAGTGGCGCAGTCTGGAGTACCGGAAAAGCGTCAAAGGACGGGACCCACAGGTTTAGGGGAAGGAGCCTCAGGACAGGGCCGTGGTCCGGCTCAGGGACGCATAGGACATCCGCCTGCTACTCAGGCGCCAGACAAAGAGAGGTAGTGTTTCAACTGCGGAGGAGATGATCATCTTAGGCCCGATTGAAGGAAGCCTCCAGTGACGTGTATCTCTTGTGATCGGACGGGCCACAATGCAGGTTTTTGCAGACGGGGTGGGGCACCGTCACAGCATGGGTCTTCACCTGCTAGCGGGGCAGGTAGAGGACAGAGGCCACCTCAGGTTCAGGTTCAAGGTTTTCACCAGAGGGGACAGAGTCAGACACGTACACAGGGGTCGGCTCAGGGTCCGGGCCGTGGTAGAGGCCGTGGTGGAGGTAAACAAGAGACCCGTAGCACACAAGTCAGGGTGTTTGAGTTGAGGAGCATTGTGGATCCAACAACACCGGCAGCTACATGTACTATTCAGATCCATGGACTTCCGGTCCGAGTTTTATTTGATACGGGTGCCACACACTCTTTTATATCTGATGATTGTGTAGCTAGGTTGTCCTTAGTTACGGTAGAGGAGAGACCCTTCATTGTGGGGTTACCCGATGGGGGTAGGGTTAGTGGTACCCGAGAGGTACACGGTTGTCCCATACGTTTAGGAAACCGAGATTGGTTAGCCGACTTCTATGTCATGCACTTAGTGCATGAAGAAGTCATCCTTGGCATTGACTAGATGGACCGCAATCGAGCCGTTTTGGACATTAGCCGGAGGACCGTCATAGTTACCACGGAGACGGGACATGAGGTGATTTTCCGAGGTTGGGACCTCGGGAAGACTGTTACATTCATTAATGCGGTCCGAGCCGCGAGAATTATTGGGCAGGGATGCGAGGCCTTCTAGTACTATGTCATGAAGGAGGAGACGGGACCATCGTTGGAGGATGTCCTTGTGGAGTGTGAGTTTGGGGACGTCTTCGGGGAGTCACCCGAATTACCACCGCAGAGGTTTGTTGATTTCACTATTGAGTTAGAGCCCGCAACGAGGCCGATCTCCAAGGCTCCATACCGCATGGCGCCGATCGAGGTGCTGGAGCTGAAGAAGCAGCTCGAGGAGTTTGCTGAGAGAGGTTTTATACACCCGAGCGTTTCCCCTTGGGGTGCACCGGTCCTCTTCGTCAGGAAGAAGGATGGATCTTTCAGGCTTTTTATCGATTACCGGGAATTGAACAAAGTCACCATCAAGAACAAGTACCCTCTACCACACATCGATGATCTTCTAGATATCAAGATAAAGCGGACAAAGCTGAGATTTTGCAAAGGGAAGGTGTTCTAAAGTGGAATAGATCACCGGGTAAGTCTCACTACTCACTAATCCCAAACCGTAACTCCTATTACCGGGTAAGTCTCAAGGAATTAAGGAAAAGAACTATAACCTCAAACCAACACACCACCTAAGGGAATAGAATCAACCTTTACCGGGTAAGTCTTAGGCTAACTCACAAAGATGGGATGAAAGCACACTCAAACCCCAATAAAGAATAAACCTTTATTACATACACTTATGATCATGGGTAAACAAACAAAGGAATTACTGGGTAAGTCTCATCCTAAGCTTGCATTGAACCAAGAAAGGTGTAATAAGAATAGGATTTGGCAAACTCTAACACTTAACTCTCAGTTTTGGATCAGAAAAGTCACCTCGGTCAGAAGAATTCCACCCCGGCCGAGATGTTCATCGACAGAGCGAGATGTTCTAGGGTTAAGGATAAAGACTCGAGCATTCAGGGTCCTACTGGGATTTAAGATTATTCTATCATTGTTTTTCCCACAACCTTCAGCCAATCACCCTAGAATCACACAAAGAAATTAGCCACTCATCATCATGAAAGCAATAATCAAATATATGGGAAGAAGGTGAATAATTGAACCCAAAAACCTTAAGAACAGGGCTTCAATAAGTGAATCAATTATCAAACAAACAAGCGTTCCTTGGATCACAATCCAATAACACAATCAACAAGAAGGGAATCTAAGAGAATCTTACAAAACTCTTCACAAAAGCTATAAAAGCTATCAACTTCCTTCATTCAACCTTCCAAAAAACCTTCCCAACTGCTGGATGCGCCGGCTGTAGCGGGTCTAGCGGCCTTCTTCAATCGTGGAAAATCAGCCCTTTATATAGGAAAATTACACTCCAAAGATAAAATATCTTGAAAAGATATTTTCCTAATAAAATATATCTATCTCCCATAAATAAATCCCCAAAATATATGATCTTCCTTCCAGGAATCCAGCCTAAAAATATAAGATCCTTCCTTCCAAAAATAAAAGATCTCAGCCAAGAATAAAATATATCTCGCCGCGTCCAAAGTGTTCGCCTCGGTCGGGACGCTCCTCTCGATCACCTCGGTCGAGATGGTACTGTAGCTGACCGAGGTGGCTCTAAACTGAATGTGAAATCTCTCAAATCTGGTCCAAAGTGAATCTTTAATCCATTTCCATGCTTCCTGGATTCTTCCTTAAGCTCCTGAATGTAGCTCCAATGACTCCTTAGCTCCTTTAGCTCCTTTTTTTATGCAAAACGTGCCATTTTACCTACGATTACAACAAAACTTGGTGTAGACCTCGATTCCCGCAAAGGTAGATGAAACGACAATATAATCACATAATATACATTCAAACATGCAAATTATTGAAGATAAAACGTCTAAACAGGTCCCAAAATATAGACTATAATTCATGCTATCAAAATACCCCATACTTAGCCCTTGCTTGTCCCCAAGCAAGTTCCAAATCTTAGATATAAGATAGAATGGATTATAAGTCATAAAGATCAATGAAAAAGTCTTTCAAAACATTTTAATGGTGTGCTCGAATCATAGATCACTCTAAGAGAATGCTTCATGGAATTTAAAATCAAAATATGATCAAAACATTTTATAAATATAAGAAAGTTGTTCATCTTTGCATAAAATCATAGAATGCATAATAAATCATAATCATCGAAATTAATCATGTATAATCCAGTTTAAACCACCAAGTCAATCAACAAGCTCGAGGTCTCAAGGGCTTTTCAAGAGAAGGTCAAGAAACGTGTGAAGGTGGGATGTATATAGGGAATGTGGTGCTAGAATCCGGGAAAATGATCTTTTACTTCACTTCCTTTGAACTTCAACATCTTCCACCAATAAGCTTTGTTTATTTTTCCTTTTTGGGATGCATGGACAGAGGTGCACAATAACCGAAGCCTACGAGATCAGCAATCATCAATTTCTTGAGATGCATCAAACCCTTGATGCACATACCATGACCCGTTAGGAATATCGCTCAATCCGACTATGGCAAGACACAAACACCCGGCTATGTGAATGGTGCCGAGTTACTCATCATCATGATTGACTTCCCCAAACCTATTTGTTTCTTTCTAACTTCCAGCCAACATCTCAACTTTTCTTTCACTTGCTTTCACCACTTGCTTCCAAATTCCCGGATATGTAAAGGAAGGCAAAAATGTGTATGAGGGGCTAAGCATGATCAAGAAGAAGAAGAGAAGAGAATGAATTGCCTTGGTCTTTCCAGGAAGAAAGTGAGAGAACTTATCATGTGGTGTCAACCTTCAAATTCAACATAATTTGGATAAAAACAAAGTATTAAACATGCCAAATTTTCAAACAAAGCATTTAGCAAGTTAAACATATCAAAAAACCTTTCAAACATATAAAGAATTCAAAACCAGTCAGCAAACAAAATCATCACTGAGGTCATATCCAGATAAGAAGCACAAAAATCATTTCGAAAACTGTACCAGTTAAACCACCTCGGTCGAGATGTTCTAAGTCAACCGAGGTATTGTACCTCGATTGGTCAGAGTCACATCGGTCGAGGTCAATAAAAAAAATTTTCAAACCAGTTTTTGACGTTTTTCTAAATCAAATAACCTGTATGCATGCATGTAGTCTCAGATAACACATAGAGCAAGATAAAACGATAAATATCCGAATCAAGAGTCATACAAGCGTACACATAAGGTCATATAATACATCCACATACCCCATACTTGGGACACATTGTCCCAATGGGTCAAAATAAGTCTAAAGAAACAGAGTACTCACCGGATAAAGCTGAGCTGCATAATAAATAAAGAAAATAAAATCCTGCAAGCTCTAATCCTCTAGTCCCGATCCGGTGATGGTGGTGGTGGCACGTACGGTACTGAGATGGGTCGAAAGGATAGCCCATGATATGCTGAAACTGAATCTCAACCATCATGTGCTGGTAGTGCAGTCTCTCCTGCATCTCTCTAATGTCCAGGGATAAGGCGGCGTACGAATCTATCACCTGATCCGTCAGATCATCTATCCAGCGGTGAGCGATTGGATCCCTCTGTCTACATTCCCTACGCCTGGCTGGACGTGCTGGTGCTGCAGCTTGCTCCTCCTCTGTCTCGTCGACGTCCAGATCGACGACCGGCACACTAGTCCCAGTTGTATCCGTACTTGTGTCCATGGCAGCACCGCCATCCTCATCCTCATCCTCCTCCTCCTCAACCTCTTCATCCTCATCATGTCCCTGAGCTGCTGCATCTCTAGCATCCTCTATAAGCGGAATCCATGCGGTCTTCCAGTAGTGCGGGTCCTAAATAGAGAACTGAGATGACCACCTTATACCCTGAGGTGTAGTCTGCTCCTAGGGCATCGCCACATACGGCGTAGTAAGTCCGCGAGGAACCAATATCCTCCTGGTGATCTTCTCCTGCAGCCCGAGCGGCTTGGCAGCCGCCACCATAGTACATGCACTCAGATCCATGTCCATGTAACTCGCAATGTGAGTCAGTATCCCTCCGCAACAGATATCCCCCTTCGCCTTCGCCTTTATCTTGTGTAGATCCTCCGCCAGCATAACCCCAAATTCCGGTACTCTTCCGGTCACCATGCAGTCAAGACTCAGCAGCTCACCTTGTCTAATCTTCTAGGGCGTCTCAGTACGCGCCAGAAGAGTCTCGCTAAAGATCTTGTGAGCAAGTCTAAAAGCTAGGTGGAAGATAATCCGCTCCCTGGTGTCTCCAAGTCTCCACCTATTAGCATGCTCAACTACGTGAGCTATCTGGCCCCAAAACTCTCGAGCTACGGCTCGAGAAGGAAAGTCAGCAACTGTGGGGGCCGGGAAGCCGAAAATGTCCCTCCAGTGGTCCATCGGGGCAACGTAGTTCCGGTTCATCCTCCGGTACTTGATGGCACGCTCCGTAGGCAAGTAAGTGACGGAGCTAACAAACTCCAAGGTAGGCTCAAGATAGGATGGAGCTCTAATCTCAGTAAACTGCTCCAGCCCCACCATAGATATCATCCGCCTCAGATCATCATCCACGTGGAGGCAGTCGAATGCAGAAATGTCCAGAAATCATGGTGCAACAACTAGACGTGCCGCTATGCGGTCATAGTCTACCTGGTGACGCTCATGGATCCCCGGTATAGAGCGGCGTGAAGAATAGGAAGGAGAAGGAGAGGATCTATCTCTTAAAACCAACTGCCTGTCAGAACTCATCTCTTTCTGTCACTGTCAGACCACCTCTGTCACTCTGACAAATCTCTAGAACACCTCGGCCGAGACACAGGCCGACTAGACCGAGGCGAAGTGGTGTGCGATCGTTTCTCTCAAAAATCCAGTTCTTTTCCCCCAATATCACTACCAATTGTTCCTATGGGGTACTTAATCCTTTTCCAGCACAATGCAGGGGCAACCAAAGCCCAAATCGAATGAAATCAGTGGAAGAAGAGGGAGTTAGGGTTTTTTCGAATTTACCCCAGATTTGGTTGATTCGGTGCGTTTTTACTGCAAATTGTTGCTTACAAATCGATCCTCTACCCTTTCCTTGCAGCTTGGAAGCGAGAATTGTCGAAAACGAGCGAAAATCGAAGAGCAAGGTGAATTGGGCGTTTCGGTCGAGAGGGAGATAGAGGGAAGAGAGAGAAATCAATCTCCCTTTTATACTCTTTTCTGGAACTACTATCACCTCGGTCGAGATGGTCTCGACTAGACCAGGGTGGTACGGACAGAGGTGGATCTTTAGTAACCCTAGTCGCCTCGGTTGCTCAAGAATCATCTCGGTCGAGGTGATATGACAACAACCGAGATGTGTCTCCGTCAAACTCCGTCTTCTCAGATTCTCGAACTTCTGTCCTTCCAATGTTGCTCTTGGGTTGTATTCTTTCTTTAGATATCACTTGTTGTCTGTCTAGGACGCCAAAAACAAAACAAAGCAAAGCAAAAGCACACTATCTAAAGCTAGACTAGAAAAGGGAAAAGAAAGCAATAACTTGGGTTGCCTCTGATAACACGATTTATAACATAGTTTTAGGTGTACATTTAGATAGAATTTTCGCTCAATCGTGCATGATCTAGCATTAGTCTAAGACGTTTTGCATTCAAATCATGTATTTTGTCGAGATAGACGTCTACACGGACTTGTGTGCGTTTTGTAGGTATTTCGGGAAGTTTAGAGCTAAAACGATGCGTTTAAGGATCGATCATTTAGATGACACACTCCCGGACGCATTAGGACACAAGCCAAGGGCTGAGGAGAACTCATGGAGCCTTACCAACACTAGCCATGCACCAAATCACAGCTTAAAGATCCAAAGCAAAGTTTCTGCATAAAATCACGGTTCTCTGACGAACCACGGCCGTGGAAATGACCGTGGATTTTGCCAGATTCTCGTGATAGCTGTGCCACGATTCTCATGGATAGCTCATGCAAGTTTGTTATAAAAGTGGTCCTTCATGGATTGTGAGAGGCAGCTGGGGTAGTTTGGGAGCAGCTCATCCATTATCCATTTCTCTCTAACAAATATATCCTCAAGAGAAGAAGATTTTTTCTAGGAAGGAAAATGCCAAAGGGAAGAAGAAAGGTTCCATTGAAGAGGAGAGAAGAACATACACCATAGCTTTCTTGTATTTTGGATTCTATTTCTAGAGTTTTGTGAACCCTTGAAACCTTCTTTTGGAAGGGTTGTAAGTTGTTCTAATTCCATTTTCAGATTGGTTTATTTTTGAAGTTCACTTGTTCATCTCTTTTCTTTCATTATCTTGCAATGGATGGTATGATTTTATGTTTGTTTGCTTTGATTTCCATTATGAATGTTGTAGGCTAAATTGATGTGATTCTAGGGTAAGGAAAGGATGGTTATGGCTAGAGTTATGATAGGACGGACTTAGATTTACCTTTGGATGATTTTTTTTATGAACGTACCTGCTGTTAGAAATCACGGGTAGTTCTTGAAGAACCACGGCCGTGGTTTAAATAGAACAAACCGTGATTCTCCCTGGTTCGAAGGATCTTGCCTTAGACCTATAAAATGTTGAAACCCTAAGTGTTTGCTAAAGTTTAACCTATCCTAGGGTGACCTAGTGTAGTGACTAAGTGTTAGGAGAGACTTACCCGGTAATCCTTGCCCTTAGAATTTAAAATAGCAACCCTTAGGTAGTGGTGAGCCTAATAAGCCGCCATTGGATTAGATGTGCCAGGATAGTTGCTTAGGATCTCCCTTTCTAAGACTTACCCGGTAAGGATAGGTTAGATCCCTAATTAACGAATTCGGTTTGTGTAGAATTCCTAACCTTAGGTTCTTAGAGACTTAACCGGTAATGAGACCTTAGGTGTGGATTAGTTTGACCATGAGACCTACCCGGTAATTGATCCCAATTTAGAAACACTTAATCTCAACATATCATAGTGAAATCCAAAGAATGAATAGATAACTTGAGTTCTATGCCATAACCGGAATTTCCGACCCCTAGAATCCGTCTTTTCTTTCCTTGATCATTATCTCGTTTAGTTGTCCATTTGTGCTTATTTTTAGTTTGATTATTTACTTTGCATGAATTGTGATCTTTGATTGACCACCAAAAACCAACCAAAAACAATTGAGATTTCCCTTTCTTTATTTCTTTCTTTTCCTTAGACTTAGATCTTTGCTAAACTCAATCACAACTTGAATCAATTTCACCTTAGTCTTTGTGTTCGACCTCGGAATACTTATCTTTCTACGAACGTCCCGTACACTGCGGGTTTCGCTAAGTAGTTAAGATTTAGTTCGAGTTATAAATTTAAAACCATTTGCGCATCAAAATCTTAGCGTAACAAGTTTTTGGCGCCGTTGCCGGGGACTAGGTCTAGATTTAGTCTATTTTGTGATTGTTTCTAGTGTAGATCTTTCTTGTTGCTTTTGATCTCTCTTTGGTTGGTGTCTTTGCTTTTCAGGACATCTATTACTCTTTAGGTGTATGCGAAGATCTCTTGGCAAGGATTTAGCTCCATTCGATCCCGAACCGGAGAAAACCCTTCGATCTAGATCCAAGAACATCCGAAAAGAGAAAGAGATGGCCGGTAGAAATCTTCAAGCTGAGTTGGATGAAGCCTTAGAACAAATAAGGCTAAGAGATGAGCTCTTGAAGGAAGAAAGGAGACTTGCCAATGAGAGGAAAGAGGAAACTAGGAGGGAGATTGAAGAGATTAGGCAAGCCCTTGTTCAAGGATAGCTTAATCGCCGACAACCTCCACCTCCTCCACCACAACCGCAGCCGGCGGCTAATGTTAGGGTTGTTCCCATTGCTATTGAGGAGCCACAAACCCTAGGGAGACGTATGGATCCGGCACAAAGAGCGCACCGACCGGGTGTGAATCTAGGAGATCAACAACCCACAACTATGAGCTCCGCCCTCAAGTTCTTCAGATGATCCGGCATAATCAATTTGGAGGGATGGAAGGAGAGTCTCCCCACCAACATTTGATGAACTATGAGATTTTAATGGAGACTCTTAGACCACCAAGATTGGAGAGCAACAACCATAAGCTAAGGGCCTTTTCCTTCTCTCTTAAGGACAAAGCCTTGGCTTGGTATCAATCTATTCCACAAGGGCGAGTTGGTACTTGGGAGGAGATGACAACCGAGTTCTTGACCAAGTTCTTCCCACCTTCCAAAACCACCGAATTAAGAGGGAAGATCAATGCCTTCGTGATGAGGGATAGAGAAAGTTTGTTCAAGTCTTGGGAGAGATTCAAAGACCTTCTCCTAGATTGTCCGCACCATGGCATACCGAAGATTGAGCTATTAGAGATCTATTTCAAAGGGCTTGATGAAGATAGCCAATTCAAGCTTCAATCTCTTTCCGGTGGGACATTTATGGAGAAACATGTAGATGATGCTTGGGAGTTTGTGGAGAAGCAAGCTCTAGTGATTGAGAAGTACTCTCATAGGAAGAGTGAAGGAAGAAAGGCGGGAGCATATGAGGTGAGCGAAGCCACCATGAGCAATTTCAAGCTTGACGCCATCAACAACGAGTTGAAATCCTTGAGAGAGTTGTGTACTACCACCTTGAAGAGCCAAGCAACTCCTCAAGTACCTCCACCAGCTAACTTGTCTTCCAAGGAGGAGGATGTGAATTATATGGGAAGGGGCAACTTCAACAATTACCAAGGCCCAAGAAATTTCAACAACAACCGGCAATTCAACAATTACCGGCCCAACCACAACCACCCTGGATTTTCTTACTCTAATCCGGATGGAGCCTTGAACCCTCCCGCCTCCACAAGCACAACTCCACCACAAAGAGCTTCACAAGAACCTCCACCCGGTTTTTCTCAACCTTCAAAGGATAGGACCGAAGTCATGTTTGAGCAATTTCTAGGAAGGTTGAGTGGACTCGAGAGCACTGTGACCTCAATCTCTAAGGCTCAAAAAGTCTTGGAAGCTTAAGTGTTCCAAAAAGCGGGTGAAGCCCATAGAGATCCGGGAAAGCTTCCCGGAAGAACCGAAGACAACCCAAGGGGCCAAGTGTTGGCTATCACAACAAGGAGTGGGTTGAGTATGAAGGATCCTTTGCCCAAGGACCAAGCTAAGGGAAAGCAAGTAGTGGTAGAAGAGGGAAGAAAGCAAGAAGATGGAGGCAAGAGCAAGGATGTAGAGCCAACCTATGTGGCACCGCCTCCATACAAGCCACCACTACCATTCCCACAATCAAGAGCGAGGGCTCGTTTAGACAATCATTTTGGTAAGTTCCTTGAACTAATGTCCAAGTTACATATTAACATCCCGTTCATGGATGCCATCTTAGGAATGCCGGCGTATGGCAAGTTTTTGAAAGAAATACTCTCCAACAAAAGGAAGTTGGAGGAGTATGGGGAGATAAGGATGACCAAGAGATCCTCGGAATTGATCCAAACGATGAAGGAGGAAATGCCTCCCAAGCTAAGAGATCCGGGCTCTTTTTGCGTTCCAATTGGAGTAGGAGATGTGAAGTACGAGGCCCTTTGTGATCTTGGGGCGAGTATAAGCATCATACCACTTGCACTTTGCAACAAGGCCGGGCTAGGAGAGCCAAAGCCGGTCAAGATGACCCTCTATATGGCGGACCGCTCTATCACTCATCCGGTTGGGATTCTAGAGGACATTCCGGTGCAGCTAGGAGGATTCTACGTGCCTATCGATTTTGTAGTGTTGGACATTCCGGCGGATTATCCGGTTCCTATCATCTTAGGAAGACCTTTCCTAGCCACTTCCGGATGCTTAGTGGATTGCAAGAACGGGACTCTCTCCTTCAAAATTGGAGAAGAGAACATCAAGTTCAAGTTGTCCACCATGATGAAAGGGCCAACCCTTGATGAAGATATTTTCAACATAGTCGAGCAAGAAGAATCTAGAGAAGTTGTGAGCTCGATCTTGATCAAGGATCCTTTGGAAAAGGTTCTTACCCTAAGCATGATGGAGGAAGATGATGAGGAGGCTTGCAATGAAGAGATCAAAGCCTTGGATGCATTGGAAGAGAAGCCAAGAGTTGGTTTTGAAAGCCACGAAGAAGTGTTGAACAGCTGCAAGTTCCACGGTCGAGATTTACAGACCACGGCTGTCAAACTTTCTGGACAACTCCGAGAAGCAAGCTTGGCAAGAACCACGGTCGTGGAAAATGAGCAACCCGTGTTTCCAACCGTTGTTTTCCCTGAATCAGCTCTTGATGATGATCAAGCTTCTAGGAGCCATGGGGAGTCTTCATTTGCTTTGGATTCATCTCATCCAACCTTATTTGGATCATCTTCAACCGATAAAGGTCCTCCCTCACTTGAACTTAAACCCCTCCCCTCTCATTTAAAGTATGCATTTCTTGGTGAAAATTCTACATATCCTGTGATTGTTAATGCATGCTTAAGTGCTGATGAAGTTGCTAAATTGCTGCATGAACTAAGATTGCATAGGAAAGCCATTGGTTATACTATTGATGATTTGGTTGGCATTAAGCCATCTTTGTGCATGCATAAGATAATGATGGAAGATAACCACAAACCCTCTATTGAACATCAAAGGAGATTGAATCCTATAATTAAAGAGGTGGTCAAAAAGGAAATCATCAAGTTGCTAGATGCGGGAATTATCTACCCTATCTCGGATAGTAAGTGGGTTAGCCCCGTTCATGTAGTGCCTAAGAAGGGTGGAATGACGGTAGTAACTAATGAGAACAATGAACTAATACCGACTAGGACGGTCACGGGGTGGAAGATGTGCATTGATTATAGGAAATTGAGCATGGCCTCTAGGAAAGATCACTTCCCCCTCCCCTTCATTGACCAAATGCTAGAAAGGTTAGCTCAACACTCTCATTTTTGCTATCTAGATGGATATAGTGGATTCTTCCAAATCCCTATCCACCCCGATGACCAAGAGAAAACAACTTTTACGTGTCCATGGGGTACCTTTGCATATAGGTGAATGCCATTTGGGTTGTGTAATGCACCCGCCACCTTTCAAAGGTGTATGATGGCCATCTTTTCGGAATATATAGAAAATATCATGGAAGTGTTCATGGATGATTTCTCTGTTTATGGTTCTTCTTTCGATGATTGCTTGGCTAACTTGTCATTAGTGTTGCAAAGATGTGAGGAGACAAATCTTGTCTTAAATTGGGAAAAATGCCACTTCATGGTAAGTGAAGGGACTGTGTTAGGACACTTGGTGTCCAACCGTGGCATTGAGGTTGATAGGGCTAAGATTGAAACGATAGAGAAGTTGCCACCACCTACCTCGGTGAAGGGGGTAAGGAGTTTCTTAGGGCATGCCGGTTTTTACCGGAGGTTCATTCAAGATTTCTCTAAAATTTCTAAGCCTCTCACTAACCTACTAATGAAAGATGTTGATTTTGTCTTTTCCAAAGATTGTCTTGAAGCGTTTTGTAGGTTGAAGAACGCCTTGATCTCCGCACCTATCATGCAACCTCCGGATTGGAGTCTACCATTTGAGATCATGTGTGATGCGAGCGATGTAGCCGTTGGGGCCGTTTTAGGGCAAAGGAAAGAAGGGCGCACTCATGCTATTTACTATGCTAGCAAGACGCTAGATGATGCCCAACTAAATTATGCCACCACCGAGAAGGAGTTGTTGGCGGTGGTGTATGCATTTGAGAAGTTCCGCTCGTACCTTGTTCGAGCGAAGGTCATAGTTTATACGGATCATGCTGCGATCCGTTATCTACTTACAAAGAAGGATGCCAAACCAAGGTTGATTCGGTGGATCCTTCTTCTTCAAGAGTTTGATTTAGAGATACGAGACAAAAAGGGATCCGAGAACTCCGTGGCGGATCACCTTAGTAGACTCCCACCATTGGAGCTTGGGAAAGACAACATCCCGATAGATGATTCATTCCGGGATGAACAATTGCAAATGGTGGAGGAATGCTTGTTCCAAGTGGATAGAAAAAGTGAGCCATGGTACGCCGACATCGTGAACTACTTAGTGTGTGAGGAAATGCCTCCCGGATTAACATATGCACAAAGGAAAAAGTTCTTCAACGATGTAAGGCATTACTATTGGAGTGAGCCACTTCTATTCAAGAGAGGGCCGGATGGGGTGCTTAGGAGATGCATACCGGAAGATGAAATGGAGAGTGTGATCCGGCATTGTCACTCCTTACCATGTGGAGGCCATGCTAGCTCACACAAAACGTGTGCAAAGGTATTGCAATCCGGTTTTTATTGGCCTAACTTGTTTAGAGATGTGCAAGGTTTTGTAGCGGCATGTGATGCTTGCCAAAGGACGGGCAACATCTCAAGGAGGAATGAAATGCCCTTGAACAACATCCAAGAAGTTGAAATATTTGATGTGTGGGGTGTGGACTTCATGGGACCATTCCCTTCTTCATGTGAAAATCTCTACATCCTATTGGCGGTGGACTATGTGTCAAGATGGGTGGAGGCAATCGCCTCTCCTACAAACGATGCAAAGGTGGTGGTGCGGTTCTTCAACCGAGTGATCTTCCCTAGGTTTGGAACACCAAGGGTGATCATTAGTGATGGGGGGAAGCACTTCACAAATAGGAATTTTGGAGCACTTTTGGCTAAGTATGGGGTGACTCATAAGGTGGCAACACCTTACCACCCCCAAACTAGTGGCCAAGTGGAGATCTCCAACCGAGAGATAAAGGCCATCCTCAAGAAGACGGTGTCTAGAACTAGAAAGGATTGGGCTATGAAGCTCAATGACGCGTTGTGGGCATATAGAACCGCCTTCAAGACACCGATTGGCACCACTCCTTACAAGTTAGTCTATGGCAAGTCTTGCCATCTTCCGGTGGAAATGGAGCATAAAGCTTATTGGGCCATTAAGTGGCTAAATTTTGACCTCAAGGAAGCGGGAGAAAAGAGGTTGCTTGATATTAAAGCCCTTGAGGAGCTCCGGTTGGAAGCCTATGAGAATGCCCGGATCTACAAGGAGAGAACCAAAAGATGGCATGACAAGAGGATTATCCCCAAGGAGTTGAATGAAGGAGATCTTGTCCTTCTCTTCAACTCAAGGCTAAGACTCTTTCCCGGGAAGCTCAAATCAATATGGACCGGGCCATATGTGGTGAAGAAGATCTTTCCCCACGGAGCTATTGAGATAGGAGGGGAGCATTGTGGAAATTTCAAAGTGAATGGGCATCGCTTGAAGAAGTATATTCCGGGAGCCCCGATAGACATGATTGCCCATCTTCACCTTGAATAGACGCTCCCGAGTTTGGTCAAGCTAATGACCTTAAAGAAGCGCTTGGTGGGAGGCAACCCATTGGTAACATTTTTCCCTTTTCATTTTTCATTTTTGCTTAGATTTTTCTGTTTTTGTGTGCTTTGCGTGTTTTGTGTTTCGTGTGTGTGCTAGAAGCATTAGTGGCATTGGAAGTCTTTCTTGACATATGAATGATGATGATGAACCCCTCACCAATTATGGGTGGAGCGGACGCGGAACTTGGACGGCTAGCGGTGCCTAGCGCGGGTTCCGAAGCTTTGAAGGATGCTTAGAGCTCTCTACCATGGTTGATAGGATCATCCAACATCAATTCACTTGAACAATCCCGAATACCATAGCAAACACTTTTACATTGTGAGAACCTTCTTTCACTCTCTTTACTTGTATACCACATTGGGGACAATGTGTTTCTAAGTATGGGGTGGGGTTCGCATGATCCCTTGCATGATGAGCATCTAGGATAGCTTAAAATTCGCACATGTCTTGCATTGTTCATACTTAAATCGAAAATCCCATAAAAATCAGAAAATTTAAAAATTTTTGTGCTTTCTAGGCTTGGATATGATCCTAATGATGAAATCTTGTCTTGTGAATTGGCTATGAATGGCCTTATGTGTTGAATTGATAAATGCATATGTGGACTTGAACTACTTTCCTTGAATTCCATGAATGACTTGTGATTATGATGTTTGCCTAGAATGGATGGAGTATTTGAAAGTCGAAATTACATGATAGTTCTTACTTACCATCTAGGAATGAATGAGGCATTTCATTTTTCTCTACTTCTCATCTTGATCATGATTGCTTAAGCACCTCAATTGATATAAAATTGACCTCTTTTAACCCATCCGGGAATAGGATCATGCTAGTATGTTGAAGTGTGCGAAAAGCAAGTGTGGGGTAAAGATATTGATGAAAGGAATGTCATGAATATGCTGAAATTATTGTGAAAGTATAGCCGACAATATAGGTTTGGGGGCGTTGTTTCATATGACAAGTAACTCGGTACACTTCACATAATCGGGTGTTGGTGCCTTGCCAAAGTCAAATGAATCAATAGCCCTAACGAGCTTTGGTATGTATGCCCGGTGTGGATGCACCTCGAAAAAAATAGAAAAAGCCCGAGGATGGCTAATCACCGAGGTTTCGGCTATTATACACCAATGCCATTGTCTCAAAAACAAGTCAAGAAAAAGAAAAGAAAGCAAGATAAGGAAAAATATACATTTGGGGGAAGTTGATCGAGGACAAGGAAGTGAAGTTAGTTCCATTCCCGGATTAGCATCACATAACCTAGAAAATCCCCCACCCAATCACAACGTTTCTTGGCCTTTTATGTCACAAGATCTCATGACCTATTTGCATGTTTGTAAGACTTAGTAATCGAGATTTGATACATAATTGCTTGTCCAATTGCCATGAAACATCTCGTGCATGTCTTTAAGTTAAGTACAATTGTCTTTCCATGCCTTCATTTGTTTGATACATAATTGCTTGTCCAATTGCCATGAAACATGACTATGAAGGTGATCCAATAGTAGAAGCACAAAACCCAAAAAGATTTTGCCATATTTCTGCATACATAAATCATGTCATCTCTTAGTCTATAGTTGGGAATTTGCTCGGGGACGAGCAAACCTTAAGTATGGGGTATTTTGATAACACGATTTATAACATAGTTTTAGGTGTACATTTAGATAGAATTTTCGCTCAATCGTGCATGATCTAGCATTAGTCTAAGACGTTTTGCATTCAAATCATGTATTTTGTCGAGATAGACGTCTACACGGACTTGTGTGCGTTTTGTAGGTATTTCGTGAAGTTTAGAGCTAAAACGATGCGTTTAAGGATCGATCATTTAGATGACACACTCCCGGACGCATTAGGACACAAGCCAAGGGCTGAGGAGAACTCATGGAGCCTTACCAACACTAGCCATGCACCAAATCACAGCTTAAAGATCCAAAGCAAAGTTTCTGCATAAAATCACGGTTCTCTGACGAACCACGGCCGTGGAAATGACCGTGGATTTTGCTAGATTCTCGTGACAGCTGTGCCACGATTCTCATGGACAGCTCATGCAAGTTTGTTATAAAAGTGGTCCTTCATGGATTGTGAGAGGCAGCTGGGGTAGTTTGGGTGCAGCTCATCCATTATCCATTTCTCTCTAACAAATATATCCTCAAGAGAAGAAGATTTTTTCTAGGAAGGAAAGTGCCAAAGGGAAGAAGAAAGGTTCCATTGAAGAGGAGAGAAGAACATACACCATAGCTTTCTTGTATTTCGGATTCTATTTCTAGAGTTTTGTGAACCCTTGAAACCTTCTTTTGGAAGGGTTGTAAGTTGTTCTAATTCCATTTTCAGATTGGTTTATTTTTGAAGTTCACTTGTTCATCTCTTTTCTTTCATTATCTTGCAATGGATGGTATGATTTTATGTTTGTTTGCTTTGATTTCCATTATGAATGTTGTAGGCTAAATTGATGTGATTCTAGGGTAAGGAAAGGATGGTTATGGCTAGAGCTATGATAGGACGGACTTAGATTTACCTTTGGATGATTTTTGTTTATGAACGTACCTGCTGTTAGAAATCACGGGTAGTTCTTGAAGAACCACGTCCGTGGTTTAAATAGAACAAACCGTGATTCTCCCTGGTTCGAAGGATCTTGCCTTAGACCTATAAAATGTTGAAACCCTAAGTGTTTGCTAAAGTTTAACCTATCCTAGGGTGACCTAGTGTAGTGACTAAGTGTTAGGAGAGACTTACCCGGTAATCCTTGCCCTTAGAATTTAAAATAGCAACCCTTAGGTAGTGGTGAGCCTAATAAGCCGCCATTGGATTAGATGTGCTAGGATAGTTGCTTAGGATCTCCCTTTCTAAGACTTACCCGGTAAGGATAGGTTAGATCCCTAATTAACGAATCCGGTTTGTGTAGAATTCCTAACCTTAGGTTCTTAGAGACTTAACCGGTAATGAGACCTTAGGTGTGGATTAGTTGGACCATGAGACCTACCCGGTAATTGATCCCAATTTAGAAACACTTAATCCCAACATATCATAGTGAAATCCAAAGAATGAATAGATAACTTGAGTTCTATGCCATAACCGGAATTTCCGACCCCTAGAATCCGTCTTTTCTTTCCTTGAACATTATCTCGTTTAGTTGTCCATTTGTGCTTATTTTTAGTTTGATTATTGACTTTGCATGAATTGTGATCTTTGATTGACCACCAAAAACCAACCAAAAACAATTGAGATTTCCCTTTCTTTATTTCTTTCTTTTCCTTAGACTTAGATCTTTGCTAAACTCAATCACAACTTGAATCAATTTCACCTTAGTCTTTGTGTTCGACCTCGGAATACTTATCTTTCTACGAACGTCCCGTACACTGCGGGTTTCACTAAGTAGTTAGGATTTAGTTCGAGTTATAAATTTAAAACCATTTGCGCATCAAAATCTTAGCGTAACAGCCTCCCAAGCAGCGCTTTATTTAAGGTCGCTAGCTGGACCGTACGGTGTTCCTAAACAAGGTTTAGTGGTGCAACCTCCTCAATCGGGACTTCCGGTTTGTATTTCTTAAGTCTATGACCATTAACCTTGAAGCTTCCACTTGTTTCTCCCCAAATCTCAACTGCACCATAAGGGAAAACATGTTTCACAACATAAGGTTTTGTCCATCTAGATTTCAACTTACCTGGAAAGAGGCGGAGGCGGGAGTTGAAGAGTAGAACTAAGTCTCCTTCTTTGAGCTCCTTAGGCATGATACGCTTGTCATGCCATTTCTTCGTCCTTTCTTTATAGATCTTGACATTCTCATAAGCGTTCAAACGCATCTCCTCCAGCTCATTGATATCCAATAGCCGCTTCTCACCGGCTTCCTTGATCTCGAAGTTCAACCATTTGATTGCCCAATATGCCTTGTGTTCTAACTCAACGGGCAAATGACAAGACTTCTCATATACCAAATTATAAGGGGTGGTACCAATGGGAGTCTTGAATGCGGTCCTGTAAGCCCAAAGAGCGTCGTCCAACTTCATGGACCAATCCTTCCTCTTCCTAGAGACGGTCTTCTCCAAGATTGCTTTAATTTCTCTATTTGAGATCTCGACCTATCCACTAGTTTGAGGGTGATAAGGGGTTGCTACCTTGTGGGTTACCCCATACTTCGATAAAAGTGCTTTGAACTTCCGGTTGATGAAATGTGTCCCTCCATCGCTGATGATGATGCGTGGAGTCCCAAAACAGGGAAATATAGTGTGTTAAAGAACTTCACAACCACCATGGCGTCGTTAGTGGGAGAGGCAATGGCTTCAACCCATCTAGAGACTTAGTCGACAACTAGGAGGATGTAGAGGTTCCATCCGGATGACGGAAAAGGTCCCATTAAATCTACTCCCCATACAGCAAAGATCTCAACCTCTTGTATGTTATTGAGTGGCATCTCGTTTCTCCTAGATAAATTTCCTGTTATTTGGCATGCATCACAAGAGACAACAAACAATTGCACATCCTTAAACAATGTAGGCCAAAAGAAACCGGAACGTAATACCTTGGCGCACGTCTTGTGAGCGCTAGCATGCCCTCCACAATGAACTGAGTGACAATGTCGTATGACACTAGTAACTTCATCTTCCGGAATGCATTTTCGAAGCATCCCATCCGGACCTCTCTTGAATAGTAGCGGTTTATCCCAGTAGTAATGACGTACATCCTTGAAGAATTTCTTCCTTTGAGTGTACGTCAATCCGGGTGGTATTTCCTGGCAAACAAGATAATTAAAAATGTCAGCATACCACGGTCCTTTATTATCAGAAATTTGGTGGAGAGAGTGTTCCATCAACTGAGGATGAATGTCAGAAAAGGGAGTAAGAAGTTTGTTTACTCAGTTGACATCATCTCGCTTTCGACCTCGGTCGAGGTCCAGAGAGGGTGACCGAGATGTTCTTCAGTCAAGAACACCTCGCTTGGTCCAGAAGGTGCCTCGGTTGAGGTACTGCAACTGGGACCGAAACTGGAGATCTTCTTCTCCTGGATTAGCTTTTCAATTTTAGCTCTTGGACCTTCTTCCAACGCCTTTAAGCTCCGTACATCTGCATCACAATAAGCATCTATACCTTCCTCCATTAAGCTAAAGCTAATAACTTTTTCAAGTGGATCTTTAATAAGGATAGAGATCACCAATTCTCTTGATTCTTCTTCATCATAGATGTTGAAGATATCATCTCCTAGCTGCTCTCCTTTCATTGCCGCAAGCAATGCAAACTCCACTTCATCTCCGCCAATGTTGAATTTTAACATGGCGTTCTTACAATCCACATTGCAACCAGAAGTTGCTAGAAATGGTCTCCTGAGAATGATAGGAACGGGATAATATGCGCGAATGTCAAGTACAACAAAGTCTATAGGTAAATAGAAGTTACCTAACTTAACCGGAACGTCTTCAAAAATGGCCACGGGATGGGTAATGGAGCGATCCGCCATGTATAACTGTATATTTACCGGCTTGGGCTCTCCAAGTCCGATCTTCACACATAGCTCCGGTGGAATGATGCTCACGCTGGCTCCTAGATCACACAATGCTTCACAAGTGACATCCCCAACTTGAATGGTAATGCAAAACGAGCCGGGATCTCTCAACTTTGGTGGCATCTTCTCCTTCATGATTTGAATGAGCTCCGAGGATTTAGATGTCATCCTTACTTTACCAAAGTCTTCCAACTTCCTCTTCCTTGATAGAATCTTTTTCAAGAACTTCCCATAGACGGGCATCCCTAGAATAACATCAAGGAAAGGGATATTAATGTGTAGTTTATTCATCAAGTCAAGGAACTTACCAAAGTGCTTGTCTAGATGTGCTTTGGCCCTTGACTGGGGGAATGGAAGTGGTAGTGTATATGTAGGAGGTGGAACATAAACTTCAGATTTCTCCTCCGCTTTCTGTGGCTCCTCCTCGGTTGGCACCTCGGCCGACATGTTCTTCGACTGTGCCTCGACCGAGGTGGTCTTCGTCTTTACTGGCATCGACCGAGGCACTAGATCTGCAATCTTCAGTCCACTTCTCGTCGTTATTGCCATGATATGTCCCTTAGGGTTGCTTTCCGTCCTTGCTGGAAGCTTCCCTGGATCTCTTGGCGCTTCATTCACCTTGTTAAAGAATTGTTGTTCTAAGGCTTTTTGTGCCATTGAAAATGAATTCATGGATATCTATATAGAGTTGAGCTTGATCAAGATGGCCTCCAGCACCGCATCTTTCTTTTCCGGCTGGGACGAACTGGATCCTTGCTCTTGGCTCTTTTATGAAGTAGAAGAAGAAGAAGAAGAGAGGAAAGGATTAGAGGAGTCATTCGAATTGGAGTTAGAGTAAGGGTTACCCGAATTTTGGTTGTTTGCCCTCCAATTATTGTTGTTCGATCATCTATTGTTGTTGTAGTTGTTGTTCCGGGAACCGTTGTTGTTGTTCCGGTACCCACTTTTGTTCCTCGAGCTTTGATATCCTTCATCTTCTTTCTTGGTTTGAGCAACTAAAAGGTCCTTCAATTGCTTCACATCATTCTTCAAGGAGGTGAGTTGATCATTGTTTGGTGGAGCTTCTTGAATGTTAACTCTTTTAACTCCACCTTCAGCTCCTTTGTGGGAGTATTTCTCCATGTGAAAGCTTGCTTTTCTATGAACTCCCAAGCTTCGTCAATCGGCATGTCCATAAACGTGCCGGCGGTTAGTAGTTGAAGGTTGAACTGGGTGTTTCCGTCCAGTCCCTTTAAGTATATATCTCTAACAACTCTATCTGTGGAATCCCATGATGTGGGCAATCCATAAAAATGTCTTTAAATCTCTACCATGACTTGGACAAACTCTCCTTGTCCTTCATTATGAATACATTAATCTTCCCTCTCATTTCAGCGGTTTTAGAGAGGGGAAAGAATTTAGTCAAGAACTCCGTAGTCATTTCTTCCCAAGTATTGATTTTTCCTGGAGGAAGAGATTGATACCAAGTAAGCGCTCTACCTTTCAAAGAGAAGTAGAAAGGCCTTAGCTTGTAATTGTTGTTTTCCAGCCTTGAAGGTCTCAAGGTCTCTATCAAGATCTCATAGTTTTGTAGATGTTGATGGGGAGATTCCCTCTCTAGCCCTCCAAACTGGCATTGGCGAATCATGGAATGAACTTGCGGTCGAAGCTCATAATCATGGTCCGCTGGATCATCTAGGTTGACTCCTGGACGCCTCAGTTTCTGATTGGGGTCCATCCTTTGCCCTACAGTCTGTGGAATACCTGCAAAAAGAGCATCTCGGACTTGTATCCGAGGTGTGAGTATCTCGGTCGTGGCAGTTAGAGCTGGGTCCTACCTCGGTCAAGGAATTGGAGCTGGTCGAGGTAGATATTGGTCCCGTAAAGTCGCCATATCTGCTTCGATCGCTTCCGTCCTTGCGCAAGTTTCTTCCTTTTCCAGTCGCAATTCTTCTTTGCTGAGGCGTAGTTGTTCCAATGCCTCCATCAATTCGGCCTCAAGATCGCGATTCTCTTGATTGGCCATCTTCGCTTCTTTCAAGCGTCTTTTGTATGTCTTTTCTGGTTCGGGATCGTAAGGAACGATTTCCTTCCCAGTGCGGGTTCTTCGCATAAACCTAAGAAAAAGAACCTGCGAAAGTCACTCAAGTAGAATGGTTAGTAGAAACAAGGGCAAGCGCCCCGAAAGATCACCGCAACCGGCTCGGTCTAGACCAAGTCCCCGACAACGGCGCCAAAAACTTGTTCGCTCCAAACGGTGTGTGCAAGCTTTAAATTTATAACCCAAGACATAAGCTTAAAACAAGGATGCGAACCCGCAATTTACGGGTCAATCGTAGTAAAAAACAAGAAATTCTGGGGTGTCGATCTCAAGGACTTAGGTGAAACCTAAGCAAGTATAGGTAGTCTATGTAATTACTAACCACAAAAGCGATCAAAGCAATCAAAGATGATAAAAAGTCAATTAAAGGAATATGCAATTCTAGGGATTAAAGCATCTAGTTGTGGTTCCAACTCAAGATCGCAAGATAAAGCGGACAAAGTTGAGATTTTGCAAAGGGAAGGTGTTCTAAAGTGGAATAGATCACTGGTAAGTCTCACTACTCACTAATCCCAAACCGTAACTCCTATTACGGGGTAAGTCTCAAGGAATTAAGGAAAAGAACTATAACCTCAAACCAACACACCACCTAAGGGAATAGAATCAACCTCTATCGGGTAAGTCTCAGGCTAACTCACAAAGATGGGATGAAAGCACACTCAAACCCCAATAAAGGATAAACCTTTATTACCTACACTTATGATCATGGGTAAACAAACAAAGGAATTACCGGGTAAGTCTCATCCTAAGCTTGCATTGAACCAGGAAAGGTGTAATAAGAATAGGATTGGCAAACTCTAACACTTAACTCTCAGTTTCGGATAAAAAAAGTCACCTCTGTCAGAAGAATTCCACCTTGGCCGAGATGTTCATCGATTGAGCGAGATGTTCTAGGGTTCAGGATAAAGATGTCACGCTAAGAACGTGTGCACGCAATAAGCTTTAAATTTATAGTCGTTATATTTCTCCTAACTCCTAGCGAACCCGCAGTGTACGGGACGTTTGTAGTAGGGATAGTATTCCGAGGTCGAACACAAAGACTAAGGTGAGATTGATTCGATTAGTGATTAAGTCTAGTGAAGATCTAGGTTAAGGAAAAGAGAAAGAAATAAAGAAATGAAAATATCAATGTTTTTGGTGGGTTTTTAGGTGATCAATCAAGGATCACAAATCATGCGAAATAAACAATCAACTAAGCTAACAAATCAACACAAACAAACAAGCTAAAACGAGATACGAGATCAAAGATAGAAAAGCGGATTCTAGGGGTTTGAAATTCCGGTTATGGCATAAGACTGGAGCTATCTAATCATTCCTTGGATTAACTATGATGTGTTGGGAGTGAGTGTTTCTAGATTGGGATCAATCACCGGGTAAGTCTCATGGTCCACTAGTCCAATCCTAAGGTCTTATCACCGGGTAAGTCTCAAAGAGCCTAAGGAACGGAATTCTACTCAAACCGGATTGTTACCTAGGGATCTAACCTATCCTCACCGGGTGAGTCTCGGAAGGGTAAGTCCTAAACAACTATCCTAGCACACTCAGTCCAATAACGGCTTACGAGGCTCACCACTACCTAGGGTTTGTCATCTTTGAAATCTAAGAATAAGAATCACCGGGTAGGTCTCTTCTAACACTTAGTTGCTAACACTAGGTCACCCTAGGATAGATTTAACTTAACAAATACTAGGATTTCAACATTCTAACATTCTAGAACATAGATCAATCAAACCAAACGAACCAAGTAAATCACGGTCTGTTCTACCACTTCCACGGCCGTGGATTGGCAAGAACAAACCGTGGACTCAAATAGAGGTTTCATTCAAATAAACAAGTCATCCAAAGGCAAATCTAAGTCCATCCTATCATAGCCTTAGCCATAACCATCCTTTCCTCACCCTAGAATCGCATCTATTTAGCCTACAACATTCATCATAACAATCGAAATCATCAAACATAAAATCATAACTTCCATTTGCAAGATAATGAAGAGAAAGAGATGAACAAGTGAAGCAAGCATAACCAAGCTGAAAGTAAGATTAGAAAGACTGACAACCCTTCCAAAAGAAGGTTTATACGATTCTTACAACTCTACAAATCGATTCCGAAAATCTTCACTACAATACTTATCAAAGACTAGCAATTGGTGTGTTCTTCTCTTCTTCTCCAATGGAGCTCTTCTCCTCCTCCAATGGTAGCTCTCCTCTTGAGAGAATCTTCTTGTTGAGAGAGTATTGAACAGTGTGGATTTTGATTCTGAAATTTGATACCCCTCTCAGCCTTGCAGGACCACTTTTTATACACAACTTTGCAAGAGTTGGCCATCAGATCGTGGCGCAGCTGTCACAACCGTCTGGCAAAAACCACGGTTGGTTTCCACGGCCGTGGTCTTGCCAGTGATCGTGGTTTGGTGCTTCAGCTTTCCCTTGGATCATTAAGCTTCGATTTGGTGCATGGCTTGTGTTGACAAGGTTCCATGAGTCCTCCTTAGCCCTTAGCTGGTATTCCAATGAGTCCGAAAGTGTGTCATCTCGAGGAGCGAACCTCGAATGCATCGATTAAGCTCCTAAATCTCCCAAAATACCTATAAAGCAAGCAAAAGTCCGCGTAGACGTCTATCTCGACAAAATACATGATTTGAGTGCAAACGTCGTGAACTAATGCTAGACCATGCATGAATGAGTGGAAAATCTATCTAAATGAGTGTCTAATCCTAAGTCATAAATCGTGTTATCAAAAGACTCAAGCTTTCAGGGTCCTACTGCGATTTAAGATTATTCTATCATTGTTTTTCCCACAACCTTCAGCCAATCACCCTAGAATCACTCAAAGAAATTATCCACTCATCATCATGAAAGCAATAATCAAATATATGGGAAGAAGGTCAATAATTGAACATAAAAACCTTAAGAACAAGGCTTCAATAACTGAATCAATTATCAAACAAACAAGCATTCCTTGGATCACAATCCAATAAGACAATCAACAAGAAGGGAATCTACGAGAATCTTACAAAACCCTTCACAAAAGCTATAAAAGTTATCAACTTCCTTCCTTCAACCTTCCAAAAAACCTTCCCAACTGTTGGATGCGCCGGCTGTAGCGGGTCTAGCGGCCTTCTTCAATCGTGGAAAATCATCCCTTTATATAGGAAAATTACCCTCCAAAGATAAAATATCTTGAAAAGATATTTTCCTAATAAAATATATCTATCTCTCATAAATAAATCCCCAAAATATATGATCTTCCTTCCTGGAATCCAGCCTAAAAATATAAGATCCTTCCTTCTACAAATAAAAGATCTCAGCCAAGAATAAAATATATCTCGCCGCGTCCAACGTGTTCGCCTCGGTCAGGACGCTCCTCTGGATCACCTCGGTCGAGATCGTACTGTAGCTGACCGAGGTGGCTCTAAACTGAATGTGAAATCTCTCAAATCTGGTCCAAAGTGAATCTTTAATCCATTTCCATGCTTCTTGGATTCTTCCTTAAGCTCCTGAATGTAGCTCCAATGACTTCTTAGATCCTTTAGCTCCTTTTTGATGCAAAACGTGCCATTTTACCTACGATTACAACGAAACTTGGTGTAGACCTCGATTCCCGCAAAGGTAGATGAAACGACAATGTAATCACATAATATACATTCAAACATGCAAATTCTTGAAGATAAAATGTCTAAACAGGTCCCAAAATATAGACTATAATTCATGCTATCATATGGGGTGACTCATGACGTGGCAACACCTTACCATCCCCAAACTAGTAGCCAAGTGGAGATCTCCAACCGGGAGATAAAGGGGATACTTGAGAAGACGGTTTCTAGGACGAGAAAGGATTGGGCTATGAAGATCGATGATGCTTTGTGGGCATATAGAACCGCTTTCAAGACACCAATTGGCACCACTCCCTACAAGCTAGTTTATGGCAAGTCTTGCCACCTTCCGGGGGAGATGGAGCATAGAGCGTATTGGGCTATAAGGTGGCTGAATTTTGACCTCAAGGAGGCCGGTGAGAAGAGGTTGCTAGACATGAACGCCCTTGAGGAGATCCGGTTGGATGCCTATGAAAACGCCCGGATCTACAAAGAAAGGACCAAACGTTGAAATGACAAGCGTCTCATCCCGTAGGAGTTAAGTGAAGGTGACTTAGTCCTTCTATTCAACTCAAGGCTGCGGCTCTTCCCCGGAAAGCTAAAGTCAAGATGGACGGGTCCTTATGTGGTGAAGAAGATATTTTCCCATGGAGCGGTTGAGATAGGAGAGGAGCATTGTGGAGATTTTAAGGTGAATGGGCACCAGTGGAAGAAGTATATCCCAGGAGCTTGGGTAGATATGATTGCCCCACTTCACCTTCAGTGAGACACCCCTGAATTTGGTCAAGCTAATGACCTTAAAGGAGCGCTTAATGGGAGGTAACCCATTGTTAGACATCTTTCCCTTTTCGTTTTGGTTTTCATTTTTCATTTTTCTATTTTTGTATGTTTTTGTGTGTTTGGTGTTTGTGTGCTAGAAACTAAGTAGCATGAAAGCCTTGCATGGCATGAGGATGATGATGGTGATACCGCATCAAACGTGGGTGGAGCGGAAGTGGGACTTGGACGGCTAGCGGTGCTTAGCGCGGGTCCCGACACCATAATGAACATCGAGAGCTCTCTACCACCTTTGATTGATCATCCACCATCACTACACATGAGCGAACCAAAATACCAAAGCAACACAATTTTTACATTGTGAGGACTCTCTTTCACTCTTCTTTACTTGATTTGCACATTGGGGATAATGTGTTTCTAAGTATGGGGTGGGGTTTTCATGATCATTTGCATGATTAGCATCTAGGATAGTTTCTTTTTGTCACATGTTTCATTAGATTTTGCATTGTATATACATATTTCAAAAAAATCAAAAAAAAATCAGAAGATTTTAAAAAAGTTTTAGTGCTTCTAAGCTTCGGTATGACCCTTATGATGAAATTGTCTTGTGAATTGGCTATGGATGACCTTATGTGTTGAATGGATGTATGCATATGTAGACTTGAAATACTTATATTAAATCCCATGTGTGAATTGTGATTATGATGTTTGCCTCGATTGGATTAAGGATTGATGGTCGAAATTACATGCTAGTTCTTGCACATCATCTAGGAATGATTAAGGCAATTCATTTTTCTCTACTTCTCATCTTGATCATGTTATTTGAGCACCTCAATTGATATAAAATTTGACCTCTTTTGACCCATCCGGGAATAGGAGCATGCTAGTGTGTTGATGTGTGTGAAAAGCAAGTGTGGGGTGAAGTTGTTGATGAAATAATATTGTGAATGAAGTGCTGAATTTGTTGTGAAAAGTGTAGAAAAAATATAAGTTTGGGGACTTTGGTTTTCATGACAAGTAACTCGGCACCATTCACATAATTGGGTGTTTGTGTCTTGCCAAAGTCGGATAAACTAAATGTCTTAACGAGCCTTGGTATATGTGCCCGGTGTGGGCACCTCGGAAAAATCCCGCGGTCCGCTAATCGCCAAGGTTTCGGCTTTTGTACACCAATGCCATTGTCTCAAAAATAAGTGAATGAAAAAATAAAGTGAAAAAGAAAAGAAAACAAAGAAAATATGGTGAAAAATATACACTTGTGGGGAAGTTGATCAAAAATGAAATTGTGAAGTTAGTTCCTTTCCCGGATTATCATCACATGACCTAAAAATTCCCACCTATTGACAACGTTTCTGGGCCACTTCCTTCCTAAGTCCTTGTGACCTATCTGCATGTGTGTAAGACTTAGTGATCTAGATTGTATATACTCATGATCATCTTGTCTTCTTCATTTTCACCTTGCATGCCTGGTTTTGAGTTAAGTATAATTATCTTTCCATGCCTTCATTCATTTGATACAAGATTGCTTGTTCATTTGCCATGAAACATGACTATGAAGGTGATCAAATGTTAGAAGCACAATTCCAAAAAGATTTTGTTGTTTTTCTGCATGCATAAATCATGTCATATCTTAGTCTATAGTTGGGTCCTGCTCAGGGACGAGCAAACCTTAAGTATGGGGTATTTTTGATAACACGATTTATGACGTTAGTTTAGGCATCCATTTAAATAGTTTTTCCCGCTATTCATGCATAGTTTGGCATTAGTTCATGACGTTTACGTTCAATTCATGCATATTGTCGAGATAGACGTCTACACGCACTATTGTCGGTTTTGTAGGTATTTTAGGAAACTTTTGGAGCTTAATCGATACATTCGAGGATCATTCCTCGCGATGACACACTTTCGGACTCATTAAGAAGCAAGCTAGGAGCTAAGGAGAACACATAGGACCATGTTGGTGCATGCCTTGCACCAACTCATGGCTCAACGATCAAAAGAGAGCTGAAACACCAAAATCACGGTCACTGGCACTTCCACGCCCGTGGAATTAGGCCGTGATTCTCTCTCGACAGTTGTTACAACTGTCCCACAATTTCCATAACCGACCCTTGCTCTTGGTGGAGGCTATAAGTGGTCCAGCAGAAGATTCTGAATTGGAGGTTCTCACACACTCTCACAATAACACACCATTGGATTGGAGCTACTCAAAGAGGAGAAGAAACAATCTAATTTTGGGAGAAGAAGAAGTAGAACACTAGTCTTAGAGTTTTTAGAGCTTTTGAGTGATTTTGGGTTGAAGACATTTGCAAGGCTTTGTAAGGAACCAATTTGAACCTTCTTTTGAAGGGTTGTAAGTCTTTCTTAGCATACATTCAGCTTGGTTTTCTTGTTCTACTTGTTTCATTACTCTTTCATTTCATTTTCTTGCTTATGGAAGCCATGAATGTTTGCTTGTTGAGTTTGATTGTTGAGATGCATGTTATTGGCTAAATAGTTGAGATTCTAGGGTAAGGGAGTCATGGTGATGGCTTGGACTATGATAGAATAGACTTAACGTACCTTCGGATTAATTGCTTGTTCGAGCCTAGCTGCTGTTGAAAACCACGGTTTGTTCTAGCCAGGCCACGACCGTGGAATGAGATGAACTGCCCGTGATTTTGTCTGACTTGCTTGTATTGATAAATCTGAATGCTAGGATGTTAGATTGTTGAAACCCTAGTGTTTGTTGAGCTAGATCTATCCTAGGGTGACCTAGTGTTAGCAACTAAGTGTGAGAAGAGACCTACCCGATGATTCTTGCTCTTAGGTACCGAAGATGATGAACTCTAGGTAGTAGTGAGCCTCGCAAGCCGCTATTGGACTAAGTGTGCTAGGATAGATGTTTAGGACTTGCCTTCCCGAGACTTACCCGGTAAGGAGAGGTTAGATCCCTAGATGACAATCTGGTTTGTGTAGATTTCCCATTCTTAGGCTCATAGAGACTTACACGGTGATAGGACCTTAGGTGCTGGATTAGTGGACCATGAGACCTGCCTGGTAATTGATCCCACTTGAGAAACACCATTTCCCAACATACCATAGCTAATCCAAGGTTGAATAGAAGCTTGAGTCCAATGCCATAACCGGAATTCCTAACCCCTAGAATCTACTTTTCTCCTTGATCTCATATTTCGTATTTGTCTTGTTTATTGGTGTTGTTAGCTAGATTTGTTAGTTTGTTTGACATCTTATATCATTGAGATCTTTGATTGATCACCACACAAAACCAATCCAAAAATATCATGCTTTTCATTTCTTTGTTTTTTTCATCTTTCTTCACTAGATTTACACTATACTTGATCACTTGCTTGATTCGATTCTCACCTTAGTCTTTGTGTTCGACCTCGGAATACAATGCTTACTACAAAACGACCCATACACTGTGGGTTCTCTAGGAGTTAGGAAAAATATATCGAGTTATAAATTTAAGACTTTTACGTGCTACAATTCTAGCATAACACACTTGCTCCCATCTTTCCATGGGTTAAGTGGTGAAGACCCCATCAAGCACCTTGAGAAGTTCCATACCGTATGTATGAACATGAAGCCGGCCAACATTACCGAAGAACAAATCAAGATGAGGGCATTCGGCTTCACACTCAAAGATGCAGCGGATGATTGGTATTACCACCTTCCATCGGGGAGCATCGACACTTGGGAGAATCTCCACAAGGCGTTTTTGGAGAAATACTTCCCAGCCAAGAAGGCCAATAGCTTGAAGAAAGCTATAAGCAATATCGTGCAAGAGGTGGATGAGACTCTTTATGAGTACTTTGAGCGGTTTGCACGCCTTCGATCCAACTGTCCTTTCCATGGATATTCAACTTAGGATCTAGTCTTGTACTTGTACAATGGCTTACTTGACAGCGAGAAGAGGATCGTCGATGCGGATTTTGGAAGTAACATTCTTAACTCTACCCCTGACCTTGCTTTTGAAAAGATTCAGGAACTAGCGGAAGGAACCCGGAACTTTGGAAGGACTTCTTCCAAGAGGTGTTCATGCTGTGAATTCCGGGAAGAGCGAGATCTCCAATGAGTTTGCTGAACTGAATGAGATGGTGAAGAGATTAACACTCATGGGAACCCCACAACAGCTAAAGGTATGTGGAGTTTGTGCTGACCAATATCACCCAACGGACATGTGTCCCCAAGTCCAGGATGACGATGCAGTGGTAAATGTAGTAGGTTACGGACAGCCACCGCAGCAAAGGCCTATTAATGATCCTTATGCTCAGAATTTCACGCCAAACCGGCGTGATCAACAGAATTATCGTTGGAGGGATCAACAAAACCAACAACAACAGCCAAGACAAGGTAAGTATCAATCAACTGAGGATATGTTGTAGGTTTTGATTGAGCATTTTGCTACTCATGTTCAAAATAGAATCCAACATCAAGAACCTTGAAAAACAGGTTGGGCAAATGGCGGAAGCCATAACAAGGATCGAAACTAGATTTTCCGGAGGATTGCCTTCCCAAATGGTTATAAACCCCAAGGTGATGCTAGAGGAGGCACAATCAGAGAAGTAGAGCCCTTACGTCGAGCCAACGACGTAAAACAAAGGCGATGTTCGGGAGGCAACCCGAAGGAATAAGAAGAGGAGTCTTTGTCAAGAAAACTGCCCCTGCGGCTTAGTGTTCCCGCCCCTGCGGTGACACCACTGCCCAAGCGCCGCCCCCTGCGCTATGCCTACGCTTGCAACAAACTGTTTACCGCCCCCGCGGTGACACCCTTACGCCCCTACGGCGGCCACCCTTGACACGAATCCTCAGTGCCGCCCCCGACGCTGAGCCTGCGCCATCCTCTTCCTTGTCACCGCCCCCGCGGTGACAAGTCCCCGCCCCTGCGGTTTTGTCAAGGAAAGAAAAAAATACACTTCCCAAAAATAACCTACAACTATCCCGCCAATCTTTCCCTATCACCTCATCTACCTCTCGTCTCTCCCAAATCTCTCCCCCTCTCACAAACGCCCCTGCGCCCTCACCGGAATTCTCACAAAACCGCCTTCCTCACACCCCTGCACCATCAAGTCAGCACCACAACCACCAGCCCGACGCCCTTGTGCCACTGCCCCCCGCTCCCCATCAACACCTCCCTCAATCTCTCAAAATCCTAATCCTACAACCCTCTCCCACTAACACCCTCTTCCCTCCACTACTCATCACCTCCGGCGACATCTCCACCAACAAGAGGCCACCAAAACGCTCCCCAGCTCCTCCACCTTCGCAGCTGTCCGAAATCGCCCTCTACACTTCTCCCGCCCCTGCGCCTCGCCGCCCCTGCGCATCCTTCAGCCGCCCCTGCGGAAAAATCAATAGAGGGTTCAATTCTTTCTCAAATTTGTAAACTTTCTAATTCATTGCTTGATTTCTTGCATGAAATGGAAAACCAGAGGAAATACAAGTTGTCGGAAGCTGAGAAGTAGCGGTATAAGATTGTGCAAGATCGGGTTGTGTATGTAACTCGGTTTTTGCACGTTCCTACTATGGAAAAATTGGGCATGTTGGAGAGCATGTAGACATTCCTCACCAATGCTGGGCTCGGTGAATTTCTGGACATCAATCCCTAACAAACCCCGAGTTCGGCCGGCAATTCATCGCCACATTCACCATGGAAAAAGAGGATCATATTTGTGTTGGAATTTCATTCAAGTTCAACAATAGAAAGTATACACTGGACTACACCCAACTGTTGGAGGCATTTGGGGTGACTATTTGCGCCTCCGAGAACTGGTGGGAACCCGTTCCGACACCCGACTTGTGCGAGTTTTGGCAGGCCGCCACCAGATCCGAGTTTCATGCTAGTATTCCAACAAACTCACTCACCCTTGCTTGAGGCTCATCTCCAAGATCTTCATGAGTGTCTTCTGTGGACACAAGGAGGAGAACGAGGTTGCTCTCAAGGACCTTCCACTGTTGTACGCTTGCCTTCCCATGAACGAGAAGGTACCGGATTGGCCATACCTCTTTCTTACCGCATTGAAGCGGATTAGGAAGAACTAGCCACGAGACATTGTGGGTGGTGGGGTGATCTCCTTGATCGCTTCACAGGTGATGGACCTCTCCAACTTGGAGGATGGGTAAGAGGCCCCACTTTACACGGAGGGGATGTTGAGGAGGTGCAAGCTCCTCAAGAGAGACGGGGAGAACTCCTTTTGGCTCTCATTGGCAGATGGGAGCCACATTACATACCTCCCTTGGCCACTTTCACTTGGAGACGAGCTCTCCGAGTTATATATATAGGCTGACCCTTTCATCCCGAGACGGCCTGAGGTGGCCATTGTTGAGAGAAACGCTACTAGCTCCACCGGGCTCCTGTTGCTGACCACATGCCCATACCGGATGATGAGGAGATGCCTACTGCAGCACCGGATGATGGTCCGGCCATGGAGAACCTCCAGGCTCAGATGGCAGCCTTGACTACTCAGCATCAGGCATGGCAGACCGAGTACCAATGGTCCATGCTTGAGCAGCAGCAGGCGTGGTAGTCCAGCTTCGCCTCCTATATGACCACCCATTTTGACCGCCGGCAGGATACTTGGCAGGCGGCTCATCAGCAGCAACTAGAGGCTTGGTAGTTGGCTTGGCAAGCCAGCTTTGAGACCTCATTTGGGCAGAGGATGGATGCTCACCAGGCCCGCATCGACACACTCTACCGCCGGCAAGAGCATTTCTTCAGCCACTTCCCGTACCCACCGGAGGAGGGTCCGGATGGTCCAGCCGGACCATCCTATTAGTGGTATCACCCATTATTCCTTCTCCACATTTATCTTTGCTTTCATTTTCCACTTTGAGGGCAAAGTATGCTTAAGTATGGGGGAGGAAATATCTTTGCTTGAGTATTTTGAGTATGTTTGGTTTGAGTTGTAGTTTGAAATTCAGTTTAAAATTCATAAAAAAAAGGAAGAAAAAGCCAAAGAAAAAGAAAAAAATGCTTGGATAAACCGAAAACCCGAAAGGGCGGTTGAGGTAAAAAGAAGGTAGTCCGACCAACCCGAAAAAAATGCCAAAGAAAAAGAAAAAAATGCTTGGATAAACCGAAAACCCGAAAAAAATGCTTGGACTTGAGGGATCTGAGTTCCAAGTGAGATCATCAAAAGAAGAAGAGTGGCAAGGTGAAAACCCGAAAGGGCACCTTGGCAAAATGAGCGGCACCGAGTGTAGGTTCTCTTTCCGACGTTTGGCGGCATAAGAAGGGGAGTCATAAGGAGGTTGTTCGGGTAGGTCACTCTTCGAGCAATAAGGATGGTAGTTTTCTCACCTTTTTCTCACATTTTCTCTCTTTTTACTTCTTTCTTTCTTGGTTTTTCTTTTCCATTGTCTATGCCTCTTACCCACGCTTCCTGAGGCCTTTGAGTCTAAAAACTACTGTCATATGTTTTACTCGGGACGAGTAAAAGGTCTATGTATGGGGGAGTTTGATAGGTGATGGAATCACTATCATTTAGGTTAGTTTTTAGAGTCTTTTTATCACATTAATGTCGGTTTATGCTGCTAACTCCTTGATCCATAAGAAGAAGACTAAAAGAAGATAAAAAAGGAGTTTTAGCACTTGGGAGTTGAAGACCATTCATGAAGCAAATCTTCTGTTGCCTCACCGCCCCCGTGGAGCAGCGTCACCGCCCCTGCGGGTGACACCACGTTCCGGAGCGCAGCCTGCGCGTTCACCAGCGCCAGGAACGAAGACTGTTGCCGATCCGGCGCCACTCCTTGGCGCCCCTGCGGTAACTTATCCTGAAGAAGCGAAGACCGGCGCCCCTGCGCCTCTACCTGGGTCTCACCTTGCGGAGATGTAGAGCCAAAGAGTCAGTGTCATCGCCTTTGCGGCTCGGCATCTGAAGCGACAGAAAGTTAAAGAGTCAAACGTTTGAAGATCATTAATGATCCGCCCCTGCGGAACTGCCAGGCCGCCCCTGCGGCCACGAAGAAGATCAAACGTTTTCGCCTGAACCGCCCCTGCGGATCTTAAGGCCGTCCCTGCGGTTTAGCGACAAAGACTTTACTCCGGCTGTTTACACCACCATTATGGCATTAAAGGTGGCTGTTTTGGCCGGCCATTTACTCCTATTTAGTGCCAATTGTAGTATAAATAGACCCATGACTGATTTCTAGAATCATTCATCATTTCCCACTTTTATTCTATCTTGCTTCCTTTGTAATGAGCTTCTAGTTTCCTTGCTACATTGGGTTGGTTTGAGGCTGCATTATTACTTTGGTTGTAAGTTCCCTTTTAATATATGTTTTATTCAGTAATGTTTTCTATTTCTTGAGCTTCATTTATCTAAATTGCATGGTTCCATTATCACTTAAGATTGATCACCTTAGGTTCTAAGTGCATGCAAATAACTAGGAATAATAGATCCCGGGTTCGGGTCTTTAGTCTAGTAGTAACCTTTAAGTAATAACGGGTTGTAATTGCTTGAAGGAAAAGAAACACAAATATAAAGATTAGTTTAACGGTTTTAATCTTCTCATTATATCCCTTAGTCTTTGTTTGAAAGCTAACTTGTGACTTGTTCTTGTAGTTTTACGGAACACTAACTTGTTAAGTTGCGTTGATGCCGGTTGGCTCAACACATAGATATGATCAAGACGGGAAGATTACCTGAAACAGGGGCAAGCGCCCCGAAAGATCACCGCAACCGGCTCGGTCTAGACCAAGTCCCCGACAACGGCGCCAAAAACTTGTTCGCTCCAAACGGTGTGTGCAAGCTTTAAATTTATAACCCAAGACATAAGCTTAAAACAAGGATGCGAACCCGCAGTTTACGGGTCAATCGTAGTAAAAACAAGAAATTCCGGGGTGTCGATCTCAGCGACTTAGGTGAAACCTAAGCAAGTATAGGTAGTCTATGTAATTACTAACCACAAAAGCGATCAAAGCAATCAAAGATGATAAAAAGTCAATTAAAGGAATATGCAATTCTAGGGATTAAAGCATCTAGTTGTGGTTCCAACTCAAGATCTCAAGATAAAGCGGACAAAGCTGAGATTTTGCAAAGGGAAGGTGTTCTAAAGTGGAATAGATCACCGGGTAAGTCTCACTACTCACTAATCCCAAACCGTAACTCCTATTACCGGGTAAGTCTCAAGGAATTAAGGAAAAGAACTATAACCTCAAACCAACACACCACCTAAGGGAATAAAATCAACCTTTATCGGGTAAGTCTCAGGCTAACTCACAAAGATGGGATGAAAGCACACTCAAACCCCAATAAAGGATAAACCTTTATTACCTACACTTATAATCATGGGTAAACAAACAAAGGAATTACCGGGTAAGTCTCATCCTAAGCTTGCATTGAACCAGGAAAGGTGTAATAAGAATAGGATTGGAAAACTCTAACACTTAACTCTCAGTTTCGGATCAAAAAAGTCACCTCGGTCAGAAGAATTCCACCCTGGCCGATATGTTCATCGATTGAGCGAGATGTTCTAGGGTTAAGGATAAAGATGTCACGCTAAGAACGTGTGCATGCAATAAGCTTTAAATTTATACTCGTTATATTTCTCCTAACTCCTAGCGAACCCGCAGTGTACGGGACGTTTGTAGTAGGGATAGTATTCCGAGGTCAAACACAAAGACTAAGGTCAGATTGATTCGATTAGTGATTAAGTCTAGTGAAGATCTAGGTTAAGGAAAAGAGAAAGAAATAAAGAAATGAAAATCTCAATGTTTTTGGTTGGTTTTGTTCGCCACTTAGCGTGCGTGCAATCAAGCTTTAAATTTATAAAACTAGAATAAAAGCAAGCGAACCCGCAGTGTACGGATCGACGTAGATTAGCAAGTATTCCAAAGTATCGAACACAGGGATTTGGGGGGAACAAATTCAGTTCGCAAATTGTCAAGCAAGAAATGTAATAAGCTTTGCAAATATTGGGGAAAACAGCAACCCCAAAGATCCAGGTGTCTAATTGTGGCAATCGATTCAAGACATACTAAAGAACTACGGACAGAGTTAAGAGTTGCAAAGGTATGCTAAGGTAAAGCAATGTACGGTGAAGTTCCAAGGCTTTATATGACTTATCTAGAAATACTCTCTATAAAGGTTGTTGAGGCTTCAGTATAGAAAGGATCTAAAGACAAGAATTAATCTCAAATACCCAAACTTGTAATCCAAGGATCAAGACTAACTAAACCGATTAAGGTTGTGACACTCGAAAACGAAGTAGAGGTTGTTGAGGCTTCACTACCACCTAGAAAAGACAAGTCTAAACTAAGTTAAAGCAAATCTTTAACTTTGGATTAAAGTAAAATCAGGTTCGTAAACTTGAGGGAATTACGGTTGGATCTTGAGATTCCACGGTCGTGGAACTCAAGAACAGCCCGTAATTTAGGGTTCGTCGACAATTCTCTCGAACTCTCAGGGTCTAATCTATTTGCGATCGATCTATCATCATCTAAGCCACAACTATCAACCCTTCACCTTAGAATTGTTAAGGGTTTCTAGCCAATAACAGTCATATTGATATTAATTCAAGAATTAAAAGATAAAAAGGTGAAAACTTTCAAGAACTTTCAATAATCTTCAAACCAATCTCAAAGTCACAATCAAGAACAAATATCGTCACAAGATCCGTAATGAACAAACAAACACAATCTTAGGAAAGAAGGAAGAACGGGATGTCAATCCGTCTTCTAAATCAAACCTAAACAAGAAGAGAAGTCTTCTTGCAAGAAACCTTCCGAATCTTCCGTCAATCCGGAAAATATGGAAATCCCAACAATAATCTCCACCAAGTGCGAGATTAGGGCAATTCCAAGCACGAACTTTGATCTCCAACAAGATCTCCAAATACTTCTCAACGAGGGTAAGCGAAGATGCGGTCTTAGCGAGCCTAAGCGTCGATGCGGTCTTTGCGAGCATAAGCGTCGATGCGGTCTTTGCGAGCATAAGCGTCGATGACGGAATCTCCTTTCGTCCGTCTTTTTATAGGGCAAGATAAAATATCGGCCCGGCCCAATCTTCAAAAGATCGTGGCTTCAAAGTGTGGCGAAAAAGATTCACCAAGATCACGGTCGTGGAAGTTTCCACGACCGTAATTCTAGGTTTGGAAAGTGTCACGGTTTGCAGCATATATTCCACGACCGTAATAGTTACTGGAATGCATCACGCTTTTCTACACAAGGTTCCACGGCCGTGGAACTGAACGTGGTTTGTAATACGGCCGTATTTTAAAGCGTGGTTTAGGGCAAGAACGTGATTCTTCCCTAGCCTCGTGCATTCCTCAAGCTAAACTCCAATTTGCTTCCTAAGAATGTCCTCAATCTATGGACTCACTCAATCAACTCCTCTTTTGCTCGATTCCGTTCGGAAATAGCTCCAAATCAACTATAATCAACATAGAACTAGTGTAGACATCCATATCGACAATATAGGTAGTACTAGCTCACGTATGCAGCAAAGTTCAATCAAAGACTATCAATATGAATCAAATACGTTTAGAAAACGTGCCTAAAATATCACAATATTTCATGCTAACAAATAACCCCATACTTAACACTTGCTTGTCCCTAAGCAAGGTCTTTCAAAAAGCTTTAAACAAGAGTTAGGATGAAATATGTGTACCTTCTTTTGGGTGAATGTGACTTCTAAAGAATAGATCATTCTCAAACCTTGCTTCAATCATTCATCAAACTTTCACACACTCAATTAAAGAGTAAAAAGCAATGAAAATTCATGAATCAATTTAACTTCTAAACAAGCATCATAACCTTCAAACATTATCAAAATCAATCACAAGAAACATCAATTTAGATCACAAAGTCATATAACATTCTTTTGATCTTAAGGACTTTTAAAGAAAAAGGTCTAGAATGTGGAAGGGGAAGGAAACCTTTAGGTAATGTGGTGCTTGAATCCAGGAAAGTGGACAACTACCTTCTTCTTCTTTTGCGGTTTCCGCAACACTTCACTTAGAGTTTCGCTCTCTTCCTTTCATTTTTCGACTTTACTTTTGGAGTTATGGATAGAGGTGCACAAAAACCGAAGCCTAGGAGATTGGCGTTTCTCAATTTTCATGAGATGCCTCAAACCCTTAGCGCACATACAATAATCCGCTAGGAATATCGCTTAATTCGACTTTGGCAAGACACAAACACCCGGCTATGTGAATGGTGCCGAGTTACTCATCGTAATGATTGACTCCCCCAAACCTACAATTTCTTTCTATTCATTTGATTGCAAATAATTGCTCTCATGGCCCTCCCACATCAAACATGCCTTTTTCATTCACTTCTCCAAATTCCCGGATAGGTAAAGGAGGCTAATATTTCAATGAGGAGCTAGATGATCAAAGAAAGAAGAAAGAAAGTATCGAATTGCCTTAATCATTTCAACAAGAAGTATAGGAACTTATAACGTGATTTCAACTTCAATTTCTCAACATGATTTAGGTAACATTTTCACATTATAAAACTTGCAAAAGAGGTAAAATTCATTCATTCAAATTCTTTTCGATTCACTATTCTTTTAAGCATGCAATTGTTATCAAACTCCATTCACAAGTAATGATTATCATGGAAATCATCTTAATTCATTAGAAGCACAAAATTTTCAAAATTTTTCAATTTTTATGGGTTTTTCAAGTTATTTTTCATGCAATGCAAAAATGAAACGTGCAACACATAATGAACATGCAACGATAGTCTCGAATGAAAGCAAACATAGAGAGTAGAGTTATTACAAACTTTTTAGTACATCCCACCCCATACTTAGGACGAACATTGTCCCTAATGTTCATAAGAAAGAAAGAAAAGAAAAAAAAAGAAAAAGAAACTCACAAAGTGGTGGCGGGAATGTCTAAAACGAATGGTCATGCATCAAATCACTGCGGTGCCGGTGGAGGCGGGAATGGAGAGAAGCTGGAGTCGTAGGGCCGCCCAAACTGATGGCGGTAGACGTCCCTCATCATGTGGTCGAGGTCGTCGAGGCGTCCGTCTCTAGCATCGGCTCGGATCTACAATGCTCCAACTCTCTCTGAAAGTCCGGTAGCCCAATCCGGCATCTGCTCGTACCATCCCGGGGCGTGACTGTACCATGCTGGGGAGTCGGATGGTGCTGGTGGTGGTGCTGCTGGCTGCTCTGTCGACATAGGAGGGGGAATGCCATACCATGTGGGAGGTGTGGTCATCCACGTGGGCCTCTCACTCACGCTAGCGCGGCGAGATGACGAGCCTGATGCTCTAGCTGGATGTGGAGAGCGTCTAGGTACATCTGGGGCCGCCTCCGGCTGGTCCGGAAACGTGCCAAACTCCTGCTCCGCTCCTCCTCCACTCTCAAACTGATCTGCATATCCTCCTCCTCGACAACCGGTGGTGGGACATAAGGGGGAGCTACTAACCTGTTCGCATGCATCGCAGCGAACGTCTCCTTCCAATTGTGGCGTCCCGCCACAATGGAGTACTCCGGCAGCCACTCTATACCCCTGCCTGTCCTACTCTCCCAAGGCATGCCCGCATAAGGCGGACCTCTATGTGTGGGGAAAATGAGACCCCTAACCATAAAAGCATATAACCCTAAAGGAACGGCCGGTATGCGGGTGCAAGCAGAAAAATCTACACCAAGACTCCTAGCAATGTGGGTAACTATCCCACCATATCCGATGTTTCCCTTCGCCTTGTTCTTGAGCTTGCTCATAGTAGCAGCCAAGAGAGTAGCACAATCTGCACGGCGTCCATAAAGCATGCAATAGAGCAAGAATAGTTCATCCGTCTTTATCTTTTGGGGCGTCTCCGTCCTAGGAAAGAGACACTCCGAAAGAACACGGTGAGCTATCTTCAAAGCTATATGGTACATCAATCTAGATTTGGTATCAGCGGGTTGCCAACGGTCGTCGTCGGCGTAAATCATTGCAACTTCCTCCCAAAAGTCCTTGGGGTAAACACCACTCGGAAATCGACCATTGAAGGTCTCATGAAACCCAAAAATAGTCCCAAACTCAACGATACTCAAATGGTAGTCTCTTTCCATGAGACGGAAAGAGACGGTCCTATCTACATGGTTGTGCTCGAAAGACGTCACAACCTCCCGGGTGATCTCCTCATAGGCGTCTTCTCGGATAGCCGAGAAGATAACTAGTCCGGCTCTATCCAAGAGCCAAGTAAGATCATCAACTATGTTGAGAGGAGCTAGGTCCTCCAACAACAAATATATAGGGCCAATCACTGCCCTCTTCTGTATCTTCTCGAATGCAGCGAGATGGTTCTCATGTATGGTCGGGATTATAGGGTGAGGAGGTGAGGATGGAGGTGAAGGTGAAGATGGTGGTGAAGGTGAGGATGGTGGTGGTGCCCTAGAGGATGAGGAGGAGGAAGGATTTCCCTTTCTTTTCTTATTCTGGTTACCCTTCTTCTCTTTTATCCTTCCCGACACTCTTCTTACAAAATCCATTCTGCACAAAAATTACGGTCTGTTCTTCAAGAATTACGGCCGTGGTTTACCCAGAGACCGTGATTCGTCTCAGAAAATCACGAATCTCAACAAATTCACAAGCAATCACCACAACAAGCAGTCCTAAAATTTTTGATATGATATAGTAGATCATACTAAAATTTCAGAGGAATCCATGTTATGGTTTGAGAGATATGAGGTTTCAAAGTCAGTTTTATAAATGTGCTGAGTTGAGAAAAACAGCATGGGATGCTGTTTTGTGAGATAGTTTAAAATAGGCCCTTGATCTCTGTTAGGCTTGAATTTTTGATATGATATATTTGACATCTTGTTGTAGATCATATTAAAATTTGGGAAGAATCGGAGTTACGGTTTGAGAGTTATTGTGTTTCAAAGTTAACGTTTTTATATATGTGCTGAGTGTTGGGGAAAACAGCAAGTGATGCTTTTTTGTGAGATGATTTTGAATAAGCTCTTGATATCTGTTGGGCTTGAATTTTGGATATATTATAGATAAGATTTTATAGTAGAACATATCAAAATTTAGGATAAATCCAGTGAGTGGTTTAGGAGTTATGATTTTTCAAAGTGTACTCAGATTTTGCTAAGTATAGGAAACTTCAAGTGTTGTAACCAACTTTGGAATTTTTATAAAAATGATGGATGAACAGTTTTGAGAAATTCTTGCTCCTAAGGGTAGAGGGAACATCATAGATGGTCTAGAGAATTGTTTCGGAATTTTTATAAGCTTTTACGAATTTTATATTTGAAACCGAAGTTAGACCTTTACGATCTTTCGGAAAATAGGAAAATAGGAAAATGCCAGTTTGTAACCAAACTAAACTTTAGGAGTTAGAATATGATTTTAGAGTCTCAAATAGAAGTTTAGACATGAATTTTGGAAATTCTGGGAGTTTCGGGACCAAGGGTAAAATAGTCATTTGACCCTAAATTAGTACTATAACTAGTTATGTTTTACTACGTTCTTTTATTTTAGAAGTCTTAGACTTCTAATTACGTGGGAGTGTGCTAATGCACTCATCTCCTTTGACAGGCAACTGAGTTGCTACAGTTTACAGAGCGAGTTTGGTTTACAGAGAGTCGAGCTTTATACCAGGTAAGTCCTTTGGGCTTACTTAGCTGACTTCTAATATGAGCATGAATGATGATAGTGGTGTGTGATTGAGATGTTAGAGTTATAGGTTGTGATAAATATTTACCGACCTATACTTGGCCTAAGAGTAACGGGCGGTGGCATTCTGCTCAGTTAGCTTGCGAGCGCTGGGGGTTTCTTTAGGGACTAGTCCATACTCGGTTTGTAGTGATGCTACCGGCGGAGGTCAGCTAGACCTACACCCAGTTGGATAAGGAACGGAGGCGAGAACTGTTAATAGCTCTCGTGCCACAACTGTAAATTGAATAAGATGAATCACTTAAATAATAGATAATAAACGGTTGAGTGCCAGCATGATGTTTGTTTAATTTTTGTTTCTGCTTGTGTTTGTGCTGTTGTCATTCTACTTATATTTGGATTGTTAGCTAACGGTTTATCCGTGTTGTAGATCTGTAGAGATAGACAGTTGCATAGAGATCCGGAACGGATGGTCAGCCGGGTCCACGTACTCATTAGATGGGGACGGGGAAGTCTTCCATACGTCATGCATGTTATATATCTTTATGTATGTTTGTAAGGCTGTCACATGTGTACTTTCATACCATTAAAAATATTATGTTTTGGAAATTGTTTTAATTACATTTGTGCCTTGTTGTAAGATCTTAGTAAAGTTGTTGTTAAACCAAGGTCGGGACCCATTGTGAGGTCCTAACCAGTAGCTCCCCGAGTTCCGAGAATTTGGGGTGTTACAAGTTACTCGTCATTTAAACCAACATCCCCAAACCTATATTTTTGTCTACACTTTCATAACAAATTCAGCATTTTATTCATGACATTCTTTCATCAACATCTTCACCCCACACTTGCTTTTCACACACATCAACACACTAACATGCTCCTATTCCCGGATGGGTCAAAAGAGGTCAAATTTATATCAATTGAGGTGCTCAAACATCATGATCAAGATGAGAAGTAGAGAAAGATGAATTGCCTCATTCATTCCTAGAGGATGTGCAAGAACTATCATGTAATTTCGACTTTCAATACTCAATCCAATCAAGGCAAACATCATGATCACAATCCATTCATGGGATTCAATATAATTACTTCAAGTCCACATATGCAATTCATAAATTTAACACATAAGGCCATCCTTAGCCAATCCACAAGACAAGATTCATCATTAGGGTCATATCCAAGCCTAGAAAGCACAAAAATTTTTAAATTTTCTGATTTTTTGGATTTTTTTCAAAATGAGTATATACAATGCAAGACATGTGATAATATTAAACTACCGTAGATGCTAATCATGCAAAGGATCATGCAAACCCCACCCCATACTTAGAAACACATTGTCCTCAATGTGTAAATGAAGTAAAGAAGAGTGAAAGAGGGTTCTCACAATGTAAAAAAAAAAATAGTTTGCTTCGGTATTTGGAATTACTCAAGTGGATTGAAGATGGATGATCCTATCAACAATGGTAGAGAGCTCTACGTGTTCATCAAGGCATCGGGACCCGTGCTAGGCACCGCTAGCCGTCCAAGTTCCGCGTCCGCTCCACCCATAATTGATGAGGGGTTCATCATCATCATCAATATTCCATGCGAGGTTTCCAATGCTACCAATACTCTAGCACACACACAAAGCACACCAAACACACAAACAGAAAAATCAAAAACAAGAGCAAAAACGAAAAGGGAAAAACGTTACCAATGGGTTGCCTCCCATCAAGCACTTCTTTAAGGTCATTAGCTTGACCAAAAACTCGGGGGCGTCTCATTCTAGGTGAAGTGGGGCAATCATATCCACTGGAGCTCCCGGGATATACTTCTTCAACCGGTGCCCATTCACCTTGAAATCTCCACAATGCTCCCCTCCTATCTCAATTGCTCCATGAGGGAAGATCTTCTTCACCATATATGGACCGGTCCACCTCGACTTTAGCTTTCCGGGGAAAAGCCGCAGCCTAGAGTTGAAGAGAAGGACAAGGTCGCCTTCACTCAACTCCTTCGGGATGAGGCGCTTGTCATGCCACCGTTTGGTCCTCTCCTTGTAGATCTGGGCATTTTCGTAGGCATCCAACCGGATCTCCTCAAGAGCGTTCATATCAAGCAACCTCTTCTCTCCGGCCTCCTTGAGGTCAAAATTTAGCCACTTAATGGCCCAATAAGCTCTATGCTCCATCTCTACCGGTAGACTAGCTTGTATGGAGTGGTCGGTGTCTTGAAAGCGGTTCTATATGCCCACAAGGCATCATCGAGCTTCATAGCCCAATCCTTTCTCATTCTAGAGACCGTCTTCTCAAGAATTCCCTTTATCTCCTTGTTGGAGATCTCCACTTGGCCACTAGTTTGGGGATGGTAAGGTGTTGCCACCTTATGGGTCACCCCATACTTAGCCAAAAGTGCCCCAAAGTTCCTATTAGTGAAGTGCTTCCCTCCATCACTTATGATCAGCCTTGGTGTTCCAAACCTAGGGAAGATCACTCGGTTGAAGAACCGCACTACAACCTTGGCATCATTTGTGGGAGAGCCGATTGCCTCCACCCATCTCGAAATATAGTCAACCGCCAATAGGATATAGAGGTTGCCACAAGAAGAAGGGAATGGTCCCATGAAGTCCACACCCCACACATCAAATATCTCCACTTCTTGTATGTTGTTCAAGGGCATCTCGTTCCTCCTTGAGATGTTGCCCGTCCTTTTGCAAGCATCACAAGCTACCACAAAGCCTTGCACATCCTTGAACAAACTTGGCCAAAAGAAGCCCGATTGCAACACCTTCGCACATGTCTTGTGTGAGCTAGCATGCCCTCCACATGGCAAGGAATGACAATGGCGGATCACACTCTCCACCTTATCCTCCGGTATGCATCTTCTAAAGACTCCATCCGGCCCTCTCTTGAACAAAAGTGGTTCACTCCAATAGTAGTGTCTCACATCCTTGAAGAACTTCTTCCTTTGGGCATATGATAAACCGGGAGGCACTTCCTCACAAACAAGATAGTTCACAATGTCGGCATACCATGACTCACTTCCTCTAGACACTTGGAACAAGCACTCCTCCACCATTTGCAATTGCTCATCCCGGAATGAGTCATCAATCGGGATGTCATCTCTTTCAAGCTCCAATGGTGGGAGTCTACTAAGGTGATCCGCCACAGAGTTTTCGGACCCCTTCTTGTCCCGGATTTCCAAATCAAACTCTTGAAGGAGAAGGATCCACCGAATCAACCTACGTTTGGCATCCTTCTTTGTAAGGAGATAACGGATCGCAGCATGATCCGTATACACAATGACCTTTGCTCCAACAAGATATGAGCGGAACTTCTCAAAAGCATATACCACCGCTAGCAATTCTTTCTCGGTGGTAGCATAATTAAGTTGGGCATCATCTAGCGTCTTGCTAGCATAGTAAATGGCATGTGTGCGCCCATCTTTCTTTTGCCCCAAAACAGCCCCAACGGCTACATCACTTGCATCACACATGATCTCAAACGGTAAAATCCAATCCGGAGGTTGCATGATAGGTGCGGAGATCAAGGCGTTCTTCAACCTACAAAAAGCCTCAAGGCAATCTTTGGAGAAAACAAACTTAACATCCTTCATTAGTAGGTTAGTAAGAGGCTTCGAAATTTTAGAGAAGTCGTTAATAAACCTCCGGTAAAAACTGGCATGCCCTAAGAAACTCCTTACCCCTTTTACCGAGGTAGGTGGTGGCAACTTCTCTATCGTTTCAATCTTTGCTCTATCAACCTCAATGCCACGGTTGGACACCAAGTGTCCCAACACAATACCTTCACTTACCATGAAGTGGCATTTTTCCCAATTCAAGACAAGGTTTGTCTCCTCACATCTCTTAAGTACTAATGACAAGTTAGCTAAACAATTATCGAAGGAAGAACCATAAACGGAAAAATCATCCATAAACACTTCCATGATGTTTTCAATGTATTCCGAAAAGATAGCCATCATACACCTTTGGAAGGTGGCGGGTGCATTTCACCCCCCAAATGGCATTCTCCTATACGCAAAAGTTCCCCATGGACATGTAAAGGTGGTTTTCTCTTGGTCATCGGGGTGGATAGGGATTTGGAAGAATCCACTACATCCATCTAAGTAGCAAAAGTGAGAATGTTGAGCTAACCTCTCTAGCAGTTGGTCAATGAAAGGGAGAGGGAAGTGATCTTTCTTAGAGGCCATGTTAAGCTTCCTATAGTCAATACACATCCTACATCCCGTGACCGTCCTAGTTGGGATTAGTTCATTGTTCTCATTGGTCACTACGGTCATCCCACCCTTCTTGGGAACTACATGAACGGGACTAACCCACTTACTATCCAAAATAGGGTAGATGATTCCCGCATCTAGCAACTTAATGATCTCTTTCTTGACTACCTCTTTCATTATAGGATTCAATCTTCTTTGGTGTTCAATAGAGGGTTTATGGTTATCTTCCATCAATATCTTATGCATGCACAAAGAGGGCTTAATGTCAACTAAATCATCAATAGTATAGCCAATGGCTTTCCTATGCAATCTTAGTTCATGCAACAACTTAGCAAGTTCATCATCATTCAAGCATGCATTCACAATCACCGGATATGTAGAGTTATCACCAAGAAAAGCATACTTCAAATGAGAGGGGAGGGGTTTAAGTTCAAGTTTAGGAGGACCTTTATCGAGCAGAGACGATCCAAATAACGTTGGTTGAGATGAATCCAAAGCAAATGAAGGCTCTCCCATGCTCCTTGAAACTTGATCATCAACAAGGGCTACTTCTGGGGAAACCACGGTTGGATCCACGGATCCTGGCACATCCACGGCCGTGGAAGTTGCCAAGCTTGCTCTTCGGAGCTTTCTAGAGAGTTCTACGGCCGTGGAACACCTTCCACGACCGTGGTTCCTACAGGAACTCAGCACACTCTCGTGGTCTTCAATTTCAGCTCTTGTCTCCTTTTCTAATGCTTCTAAGACCTTGATTTCTTCATTGCAAGCCTCATCAACACCTTCCTCCATCAAACTTAAGCTAAGAACCTTCTCCAAGGGGTCCTTGATCAAGATCGAGCTCACAACTTCTCTAGACTCCTCTTGCTCGACAATGTTAAATACATCTTCATCAAGGGTTGGCCCTTTCATCATTGTGGACAGCTTGAATTTGATATTCTCTTCTCCAATGTTGAAGGAGAGAATTCCATTCTTACAATCTACCAAGCATCCGGAAGTGGCTAGGAAAGGTCTCCCTAAGATGATGGGAACCGGATAGTCCGCCGGAATGTCCAAGACAATAAAATCAATCGGCACATAGAACTTCCCTAGTTGCACCGGAATGTCCTCCAAGATTCCAACCTGGTGAGTGATAGAACGGTCCGTCATATAGAGGGTCATCTTGACCGGCTTTGGTTCTCCAAGGCCAACCTTGTTGCATAGTGCAAGCGGTATGATGCTTACACTTGCCCCAAGATCACAAAGGGCTTCATACTTCACTTCTCCCACTCCGATTGGCACACAAAAGGATCCCGGATCTCTTAGTTTAGGAGGCATTTCCTCCTTCATCGTTTGAATCAACTCCGAGGACCTCTTAGTCATCCTTACTTCCCCATACTCCTCCAACTTCCTTTTGTTGGAGAGTATTTCCTTCAAGAACTTGCCATATGCCGGCATACCTAAGATAGCATCCTTGAAGGGAATGTTAATATGCAATTTAGACATAAGTTCAAGGAATTTACCAAAGTGCTTGTCCAAGCGAGCCCTTGCTCGTGATTGAGGGAAAGGTAGTGGTGGCTTGTATGGAGGCGGTGCCACATATGTTGGCTCAACATCCTTGCTTTTGCCTCCATCTTCTTGCAATATCTCTTCTTCTACCACTACTTGCTTTCCTTTAGCATTTTCTCTTGGCAAGGGATCCTTCATACTCAACCCACTCCTCGTCGTAATGGCCAACACTTGGCCTCTTGGGTTGTCTTCGGTTCTTCCCGGAAGCTTTCCCGGATCTCTATGAGCTTCACCCGCCTTTTGGAACACCTGTGCTTCCAACACCTTTTGAGCTTTAGAAATGGAAGTCACCGTGCTCTCAAGACCACTCAACCTTCCAAGCAATTGCTCAAACATCATTTCGGTTCTATCCTTTGGAGGTTGAGTAAATCCGGGTGGAGGTTCTTGTGAAGCTTTTGGTGGTGGAGCTGCGCTTGTGGAAGCGGGAGGGTTCAAGGCTCCATCCGGGTTAGAATAGGAAAACCCGGGATGGTTATGGTTGGGCCGGTAATTGTTGAATTGCCGGTTATTGTTGAAGTTCCTTGGACCTTGGTAGTTGTTGTAGTTGCCCCTTCCCATATAGTTCACATCCTCCTCCTTGGAAGATAGGTTAGCTTGTGGAAGCACTTGAGGAGTTGCTTGGTTCTTCAAAGTTGTAGCACACAACTCCCTCAAAGATTTTAGCTCGTTGTTGATGGCATCAAGCTTGAAATTGCTCATGGTGACTTCACTCACCTCATATGCTCCCGCCTTTCTCCCTTCACTCTTTCGATGGGAGTACTTCTCGATCACTAGAGCTTGTTTCTCTACAAACTCCCAAGCTTCATCCACATGCTTTTCCATGAAAGTCCCACCGGAAAGAGATTGGAGCTTGAATTGGCTATCTTCATCAAGTCCTTTGAAGTAGATCTCCAATAGCTCAATTTTTGGTATACCATGGTGTGGACAATCTAAGAGAAGATCTTTGAACCTCTCCCAAGACTTGAACAAACTCTCTCTATCCTTCATCACGAAGGCATTGATCTTCCCTCTTAATTCGGTAGTCTTGGAAGGTGAGAAGAACTTAGTCAAAAACTCAGTTGTCATCTCCTCCCAAGTACTAACTCGCCCTTGTGGAATAGATTGATACCAAGCTAAGGCTTTGTCCTTAAGAGAGAAGGAGAAAGCCCTAAGCTTATGGTTGTTGCTCTCCAATCTAGGCGGTCTAAGAGTCTCCATCCCTCCAAATTGATTATGCCGGATCATTTGTAGAACTTGAGGGCGGAGCTCGTAATCATGGGTTGCGGGATCTCCTAAGTTCACACCCGGACGGTGTGCTCTTTGTGCTGGATCCATACGTTGCCCTAACGTTTGTGGCTCTTTCATAGCAATGGGCACAACCCGAATGTTGACCGCCGGCTGCGGTTGTGGTGGAGGTGGAGGAGGTTGTTGACGGTTAAGCTCTCTTTGCACAAGAGCTTGCCTAATCTCCTCAATCTCCCTCATAGTTGCCTCTTGCCTCTCATTGGCAAGTCTCCTTTCATTCTCCAAAGCTTCATCCCTTATCCTAATTTGCTATAAAGCCTCATCCAACTCAGCTTGGAGATCTCTTCCGGCCATCTCTTTTCCCCTTTTAATGCTCTTGGATCTAGATCTAAGGGTTTTCTCCGGTTCGGGTTCGAATGGAGCTAAATCCTTGCCATGAGATCTTCGCATACACCTAAAGAGTGAGAGATGTCCTGAAAAGCAAAGACACAAACCAAAAAGAGATCAAAAGCAACAAGAAAGACCTACACTATAAACAATCACAAAATAATGACTCAATCTAGACCTAGTCCCCGGCAACGGCTCCAAAAACTTGTCACGCTAAGAACGTGTGCACGCAATAAGCTTTAAATTTATACTCGTTATATTTCTCCTAACTCCTAGCGAACCCGCAGTGTACGGGACGTTTCTAGTAGGGATAGTATTCCGAGGTCGAACACAAAGACTAAGGTGAGATTGATTCAATTAGTGATTAAGTCTAGTGAAGATCTAGGTTAAGGAAAAGAGAAAGAAATGAAAATCTCAATGTTTTTGGTGGGTTTTTAGGTGATCAATCAAGGATCACAAATCATACGAAATAAACAATCAACTAAGCTAACAAATCAACACAAACAAACAAGCTAAAACGAGATACGAGATCAAAGATAGAAAAGCGGATTCTAGGGGTTGGAAATTCCGGTTATGGCATAAGACTGGAGCTATCTAATCATTCCTTGGATTAACTATGATGTGTTGGGAGTGAGTGTTTCTAGATTGGGATCAATCACCGGGTAAGTCTCATGGTCCACTAGTCCAATCCTAAGGTCTTATCACTGGGTAAGTCTCAAAGAGCCTAAGGAACGGAATTCTACTCAAACCGGATTGTTACCTAGGGATCTAACCTATCCTCACCGGGTAAGTCTTGGAAGGGTAAGTCCTAAACAACTATCCTAGCACACTCAGTCCAATAACGGCTTACGAGGCTCACCACTACCTAGGGTTTGTCATCTTTGAAATCTAAGAATAAGAATCACCGGGTAGGTCTCTTCTAACACTTAGTTGCTAACACTAGGTCACCGTAGGATAGATTTAACTCAACAAATACTAGGATTTCAACATTCTAACATTCTAGAACATAGATCAATCAAACCAAAGAACCAAGTAAATCACGGTCAGTTCTACCACTTCCACGGCCGTGGATTGGCAAGAACAAACCGTGGACTCAAACAGAGGTTTCGTTCAAATAAACAAGTCATTCAAAGGCAAATCTAAGCCCATCCTATCATAGCCTTAGCCATAACCATCCTTTCCTCACCCTAGAATCGCATCTATTTAGCCTACAACATTCATCATAACAATCGAAATCATCAAACATAAAATCATAACTTCCATTTGCAAGATAATGAAGAGAGATAGATGAACAAGTGAAGCAAGCATAACCAAGCTGAAAGTAAGATTAGAAAGACTCACAACCCTTCCAAAAGAAGGTTTAAACGATTCTTACAACTCTAGAAATCGATTCCGAAAATCTTCACTACAATACTTATCAAAGACTAGCAAATGGTGTGTTCTTCTCTTCTTCTCCAATGGAGCTCTTCTCCTCCTCCAATGGTAGCTCTCCTCTTGAGAGAATCTTCTTGTTGATAGAGTATTGAAGAGTGTGGATTTTGATTCTGAAAAGAGTGTGGATTTTATACACAACTTTGCAAGAGTTGGCCATGAGATCGTGGCACAGCTGTCACAACCGTCTGTCAAAAACCACGGTTGGTTTCCACGGCCGTGGTCTTGCCAGTGACCATGGTTTGGTGCTTCAGCTTTGCCTTGGATCATTAAGCTTCGATTTGGTGCATGGCTTGTGTTGACAAGGTTCCATGAGTCCTCCTTAGCCCTTAGCTTGCATTCCAATGAGTCCGAAAGTGTGTCATCTCGAGGAGCGACCCTCGAATGCATCGATTAAGCTCCTAAATCTCCCAAAATACCTATAAAGCAAGCAAAAGTCCGCGTAGACGTCTATCTCGACAAAATACATGATTTGAGTGCAAACGTCGTAAACTAATGTTAGACCATGCATGAATGAGTGGAAAATCTATCTAAATGAGTGTTTAATCCTATGTCATAAATCGTGTTATCAAAAGACTCGAGCTTTCAGGGTTCTACTGGGATTTAACATTATTCTATCATTGTTTTTCCCACAACCTTCAGCCAATCAACCTAGAATCACACAAAGAAATTATCCACTCATCATCATGAAAGCAATAATCAAATATATGGGAAGAAGGTGAATAATTGAACACAAACAAGCATTCCTTAGATCACAATCCAATAAGACAATCAACAAGAAGGGAATCTAAGAGAATCTTACAAAACCCTTCACAAAAGCTATAAAAGTTATCAACTTCCTTCCTTCAACCTTCCAAAAAACCTTCCCAACTGCTGTATGCGCCGGCTGTAGCGGGTCTAGCGGCCTTCTTCAATCGTGGAAAATCATCCCTTTATATAGGAAAATTACCCTCCAAAGATAAAATATCTTGAAAAGATATTTTCCTAATAAAATATATCTATCTCTCATAAATAAATCTCCAAAATATATGATCTTCCTTCCTGGAATCCAGCCTAAAAATATAAGATCCTTCCTTCCAAAAATAAAAGATCTCAGCCAAGAATAAAATATATCTCGCCGCGTCCAAGGTGTTCGCCTCGGTCGGAACGCTCCTCTGGATCACCTCGGTCGAGATGGTACTGTAGCTGACCGAGGTGGCTCTAAACTGAATGTGAAATCTCTCAAATCTGGTCCAAAGTGAATCTTTAATCCATTTCCATGCTTCCTGGATTCTTCCTTAAGCTCCTGAATGTAGCTCCAATGACTTCTTAGATCCTTTAGCTCCTTTTTGATGCAAAACGGGTCATTTTACCTACGATTACAACGAAATTTGGTGTAGACCTCGATTCCCGCAAAGGTAGATGAAACAACAATATAATCACATAATATACATTCAAACATGCAAATTCTTGAAGATAAAACGTCTAAACAGGTCCCAAAATATAGACTATAATTCATGCTATCATATGGGGTGACTCATGATGTGGCAACACCTTACCATCCCCAAACTAGTGGCCAAGTGGAGATCTCCAACCGGGAGATAAAGTGGATACTTGAGAAGATGGTTTCTAGGACGAGAAAGGATTGGGCTATGAAGATCGATGATGCTTTGTGGGCATATAGAACCGCTTTCAAGACACCAATTGGCACCACTCCCTACAAGCTAGTTTATGGCAAGTCTTGCCACCTTCCGGGGGAGATGGAGCATAGAGCGTATTGGGCTATAAGGTAGCTGAATTTTGACCTCAAGGAGGCCGGTGAGAAGAGGTTGCTAGACATGAACGCCCTCGAGGAGATCCGGTTGGATGCCTATGAAAACGCCCGGATCTACAAAGAAAGGACCAAACATTGGCATGACAAGCGTCTCATCCCGTAGGAGTTAAGTGAAGGTGACTTAGTCCTTCTATTCAACTCAACGATGCGGCTCTTCCCCGGAAAGCTAAAGTCAAGATGGACGGGTCCCGGGAGCTTTGTGGAGATTTTAAGGTGAATGGGCACCGGTTGAAGAAGTATATCCCGGGAGCTTCGGTGGATATGATTGCCCCACTTCACCTTCAGTGAGACACCCCTGAATTTGGTCAGGCTAATGACCTTAAAGGAGCGCTTAATGGGAGGTAACTCATTGGTAGACATCTTTCCCTTTTTGTTTTGGTTTTCATTTTTCATTTTTCTGTTTTTGTAAGTTTTTGTGTGTTTGGTGTTTGTGCTAGAACCTAAGTAGCATGAAAGCCTTGCATGGCATGAGCATGATGATGGTGATACCGCATCAAACGTGGGTGGAGCGGACGTGGGACTTGGACGGCTAGCGGTGCTTAGCGCTGGTCCCGACACCATAATGAACATCGAGAGCTCTCTACCACCTTTGATTGATCATCCACCACACTCCACATGAGCGAACCAAAATACCAAAGCAACACAATTTTTACATTGTGAGGACTCTCTTTCACTCTTCTTTACTTGATTTGCACATTGGGGATAATGTGTTTCTAAGTATGGGGTGGGGTTTTCATGATCATTTGCATGATTAGCATCTAGGATAGTTTCTTTTTGTCACATGTTTCATTAGCTTTTGCATTGTATATACATATTTCAAAAAAATCAAAAAAAATCAAAAAATTTTAAAAACATTTTAGTGCTTCTAAGCTTGGGTATGACCCTTATGATGAGATTGTCTTGTGAATTGGCTATGGATGGCCTTATGTGTTGAATGGATGTATGCATATGTAGACTTGAAATACTTATATTAAATCCCATGTATGAATTGTGATTATGATGTTTGCCTCGATTGGATTAAGGATTGATGGGCGAAATTACATGCTAGTTCTTGCACATCATCTAGGAATGATTAAGGCAATTCATTTTTCTCTACTTCTCATCTTGATCATGTTGTTTGAGCACCTCAATTGATATAAAATTTGACCTCTTTTGACCCATCCGGGAATAGGAGCATGCTATTGTGTTGATGTGTGTGAAAAGCAAGTGTGGGGTGAAGTTGTTGATGAAAGAATGTTGTGAATGAAGTGCTGAATTTGTTTTGAAAAGTGTAGAAAAAAATAAAAGTTTGGGGACTTTGGTTTTCATGACAAGTAACTCGGCACCATTCACATAATTGGGTGTTTGTGTCTTGCCAAAGTCGGATAAACTAAATGTCTTAACGAGCCTTGGTATGTGTGCCCGGTGTGGGGCACCTCGGAAAAATCCCGCGGTCCGCTAATCGCCAAGGTTTCGGCTTTTGTACACCAATACCATTGTCTCAAAAATAAGTGAATAAAATAATAAAGTGAAAAAGAAAAGAAAACAAAGAAAATATGGAGAAAAATATACACTTGTGGGGAAGTTGATCAAAAATGAAATTGTGAAGTTAGTTCTTTTCCCGGATTATCATCACATGACCTAAAAATTCCCACCTATTGACAACGCTTCTTGGCCACTTCCTTCCTAAGTCCTTGTGACCTATTTGCATGTGTAAGACTTAGTGATCTAGATTGTATATACTCATGATCATCTTGTCTTCTTCATTTTCACCTTGCATGCATGGTTTTGAGTTAAGTATAATTATCTTTCCATTCCTTCATTCATTTGATACATGATTGCTTGTCCATTTGCCATGAAACATGACTATGAAGGTGATCAAATGTTAGAAGCACAATTCCAAAAAGATTTTGTTGTTTTTCTGCATGCATAAATCATGTCATATCTTAGTCTATAGTTGGGTCCTGCTCAGGGACGAGCAAACCTTAAGTATGGGGTATTTTTGATAACACGATTTATGACGTTTGTTTAGGCATCCATTTAAATAGTTTTTCCCGCTATTCATGCATAGTTTGGCATTAGTTCATGACGTTTACGTTCAATTCATGCATATTGTCGAGATAGACGTCTACACGCACTATTGTCGGTTTTGTAGGTATTTTAGGAAACTTTTGGAGCTTAATCGATACATTCGAGGATCATTCCTTGCGATGACACACTTTTGGACTCATTAAGAAGCAAGCTAGGAGCTAAGGAGAACACATAGGACCATGTTGGTGCATGCCTTGTACCAACTCATGGCTCAACGATCAAAAGAGAGCAGAAACACCAAAACCACGGTCACTGGCACTTCCACGCCCGTGGAATTAGGCTGTGATTCTCTCTCGACAGTTGTTACAGTTGTCCCACAATCTCCATAACCGACCCTTGCTCTTGGTGGAGGCTATAAGTGGTCCAGCAGAAGATTCTGAATTGGAGGCTCTCACACACTCTCACAATAACACACCATTGGATTGGAGCTACTCAAAGAGGAGAAGAAACACTCTTATTTTGGGAGAAGAAGAAGGAGAACACTAGTCTTAGAGTTTTTAGAGCTTTTGAGTGATTTTGAGTGATTTTGGGTTGAAGACATTTGCAAGGCTTTGTAAGGAACCAATTTGAACCTTCTTTTGAAGGGTTGTAAGTCTTTCTTAGCGTACATTCAGCTTGGTTTTCTTGTTCTACTTGTTTCATTACTCTTTCATTTCATTTTCTTGCTTATGGAAGCCATGAATGTTTGCTTGTTGAGTTTGATTGTTGAGATGCATGTTATTGGCTAAATAGTTGAGAATCTAGGGTAAGGGAGTGATGGTTATGGCTTGGACTATGATAGAATAGACTTAACGTACCTTCGGATGAATTGCTTGTTTGAGCCTAGTTGCTGTTGAAAACCACGGTTCGTTCTAGCCACGCCACGGCCGTGGAATGAGATGAACTGCCCGTGATTTTGTTTGACTTGCTTGTATTGATAAATCTGAATGCTAGGATGTTAGATTGTTGAAACCCTAGTGTTTGTTGAGCTAGATCTATCCTAGGGTGACCTAGTGTTAGCAACTAAGTGTGAGAAGAGACCTACCCGATGATTCTTGCTCTTAGGGACCGAAGATGATGAACTCTAGGTAGTAGTGAGCCTCGCAAGCCGCTATTGGACTAAGTGTGCTAGGATAGATGTTTAGGACTTGCCTTCCCGAGACTTACCCGGTAAGGAGAGGTTAGATCCCTAGATGACAATCTGGTTTGTGTAGATTTCCCATTCTTAGGCTCATAGAGACTTACACGGTGATAGGACCTTAGGTGCTGGATTAGTGGACCATGAGACCTGCCTGGTAATTGATCCCACTTGAGAAACACCCTTTCCCAACATACCATAGCTAATCCAAGGTTGAATAGAAGCTTGAGTCCAATGCCATAACCGGAATTCCTAACCCCTAGAATCCACTTTTCTCCTTGATCTAATATTTCGTATTTGTCTTGTTTATTGGTGTTGTTAGCTAGATTTGTTAGTTTGTTTGACATCTTATATCATTGAGATCTTTGATTGATCACCACACAAAACCAACCCAAAAATATCATGCTTTTCATTTCTTTGTTTCTTTCATCTTTCTTCACTAGATTTACACTATACTTGATCACTTGCTTGATTCGATTCTCACCTTAGTCTTTGTGTTCGACCTCGGAATACTATCCTTACTACAAAACGACCCATACACTGTGGGTTCTCTAGGAGTCAGGAAAAATATATCGAGTTATAAATTTAAGACTTTTGCGTGCTACAATTCTAGCATAACACACTTGCTCCCATCTTTCCATGGGTTATGTGGTGAAGACCCCATCAAGCACCTTGGGAAGTTCCATACCGTGTGTATGAGCATGAAGCCGGCCAACATTACCGAAGAACAAATCAAGATGAGTGCATTCGGCTTCACACTCAAAGATGCAGCGGATGATTGGTATTACCACCTTCCATCGGGGAGCATCGACACTTGGGAGAATCTCCACAAGGCGTTTTTGGAGAAATACTTCCCATCCAAGAAGGCCAATAGCTTGAAGAAATCTATAAGCAATATCGTGCAAGTGGTGGATGAGACTCTTTATGAGTACTTTGAGCGGTTTGCACGCCTTGGATCCAACTGTCCTTTGCATGGATATTCAACTCAAGATCTAGTCTTGTACTTTTACAATGGGTTGCTTGACAGCGAAAAGAGGATCGTCGATGCGGCTTTTGGAGGTAATATTCTTAACTCTACCCTTGACCTTGCTTTTGAAAAGATTCAGGAACTAGCGGAAGGAACCCGGAACTTTGGAAGGACTTCTTCCAAGAGAGGTGTTCGTGCTGTGAATTCCGGGAAGAGCGAGATCTCCAATGAGTTTGTTGAACTGAAGGAGATGGTGAAGAGATTAACACTCATGGGAACCCCACAACAGCTAAAGGTATGTGGAGTTTGTGCTGACCAATATCACCCAACGGACATGTGTCCCCAAGTCCAGGATGACGATGCAGTGGTAAATGTAGTAGGTTACGGACAGCCACCGCAGCAAAGGCCTATTAATGATCCTTATGCTCAGAATTTCATGCCAAACCGGCGTGATCAACAGAATTATCGTTGGAGGGATCAACAAAACCAACAACAGCAACCAAGACAAGGTAAGTATCAATTAATTGAGGATATGTTGTAGGTTTTGACTGAGCATTTTGCTACTCATGTTCAAAACAGAATCCAGCATTAAGAACCTTGAAAAACAGGTTGGGCAAATGACGGAAGCCATAACAAGGATCGAAACTAGATTTTCCGGAGGATTGCCTTCCGAAATGGTTATAAACCCCAAGGTCATGCTAGAGGAGGCACAATCAGAGAAGTAGAGCCCTTACGTCGAGCCAACGACGTAAAACAAAGGCGATGTTTGGGAGGCAACCCGAAAGAATAAGAAGAGGAGTCTCTGTCAAGAAAACCGCCCCTGCGGCTTAGTGTTCCCGCCCCTGCGGTGACACCACTACCCAAGCGCCGCCCCTGCGCTATGCCTACGCTTCCAACAAACTGGTTACCGCCCCCGCGGTGACACCCTTACGCCCCTACGGCGGCTACCCTTCACACGAATCCTCAGCGCCGCCCCCGACGCTGAGCCTGCGCCATCCTCTTCCTTCTCACCGCCCCCGCGGTGACAAGTCCCCGCACCTGCGGTTTTGTCAAGGAAAGAAAAAAATACACTTCCCAAAAATAACCTACAACTATCCCGCCAATCTCTCCCTATCACCTCATCTACCTCTCGTCTCTCCCAAATCTCTCCCCCTCTCACAAACGCCCCTGCGCCCTCACCGGAATTCTCACAAAACCGCTTCCCTCACACCCCTGCACCATCAAGTCAGCACCACAACCACCAGCCCGACGCCCCTGTGCCACTGCCACCCGCTCCCCATCAACACCTCCCTCAATCTCTCAAAACCCTAATCCTACAACCCTCTCCCACTAACACCCTCTTCCCTCCACTACTCATCACCTCCGGCGACATCTCCACCAACAAGAGGCCACCAAAACGCTCCCCAGCTCCTCCACCTTCGCAGCTGTCCGAAATCGCCCTCTGCACTTCTCCCGCCCCTGCGCCTCGCCGCCCCTGCGCATCCTTCAGCCGCCCCTACGGAAAAATCAAATGAGGGTTCGTTTCTTTCTCAAATTTGTAAACTTTCTAATTCATTGCTTGATTTCTTGCAAGAAATGGAAAACCAGAGGAAATACAAGTTGTCGGAAGCTGAGAAGGAGCGGTATAAGATTGTGCAAGATCGGGTTGTGTATGTAACTCGGTTTTTGCACGTTCCTACTATGGAAAAATTGGGCATGTTGGAGAGCATGTAGACATTCCTCACCAATGCTGGGCTCGGTGAATTTCTGGACATGAATCCCCAACATACCCCGAGTTCGGCCGGCAATTCATCGCCACATTCACCATGGAAAAAGAGGATCATATTTGTGTTGGAATTTCATTCAAGTTCAACAAGAGAAAGTATACACTGGACTACACCCAACTGTAGGAGGCATTTGGGGTGACTATTTGCGCCTCCGAGAACTGGTGGGAACCCGTTCCGACACCCGACTTGTGCGAATTTTTGCAGGCCGCCACGAGATCCGAGTTTCATGTTGGGGGTGAGTATTCCAACAAACTCACTCACCCTTGCTTGAGGCTCATCTCCATGATCTTCATGTGTGTCTTCTATGGACACAAGGAGGAGAACAAGGTTTCTCTTAAGGACCTTCCACTGTTGTACGCTTGCCTTCCCATGAACGAGAAGGTGCCGGATTGGCCATACCTCTTTCTTACCGCATTGAAGAGGATTAGGAAGAACGAGCCACGAGACATTGTGGGTGGTGGGGTGATCTCCTTGATCGCTTCACAGGTGATGGACCTCTCCAACTTGGAGGATGGGTAAGAGGCCCCACTTTACACGGAGGGGATGTTGAGGAGGCCGGTGCAAGCTCCTCAAGAGAGACAGGGAGAACTCCTTTTGGCTCTCATTGGCAGATGGGAGCCACATTACATACCTCCCTCGGCCACTTTCACTTGGAGACGAGCTCTCCGAGTTATACATATTGGTTGACCCTTTCATCCCGAGACGGCCTGAGGTGGCCATTGTTGAGAGAAATGCTACGAGCTCCACCGGGCTCCTGTAGCTGACCACATGCCCATACCGGATGATGAGGAGATGCCTACTGTAGCACCGGATGATGGTCCGACCATGGAGAGCCTCTAGGCTCAGATGGCAGCCTTGACTACTCAGCATCAGGCATGGTAGATCGAGTACCAATGGTCCATGCTTGAGCAGCAGCAGGCGTGGTAGTCTAGCTTCGCCTTCTATATGACCACCCATTTTGACCGCCGGCAGGATACTTGGCAGGCGGCCCATCAGCAGCAGCTAGAGGCTCAGTAGTTTGCTTGGCAAGCCGGCTTTGAGACCTCATTTGGGCAGAGGATGGATGCTCACCAGGCCCGCATCGACACACTCTACCGCCGGCTGGAGCATTTCTTCAGCCACTTCCCGTACCCACCGGAGGAGGGTCCGGATCGTCCAGCCGGACCATCCTATTAGTGGTATCACCCATTATTCCTTCTCCACATTTATCTTTGCTTTCATTTTCCACTTTGAAGGCAAAGTGTGCTAAAGGAATGGGGGAGGAAATATCTTTGCTTGAGTATTTTGAGTATGTTTGCTTTGAGTTGTAGTTTGAAATTCAGTTTAAAATTCAGAAAAAAAGGCAGAATAAGAAAAAAAAATGCTTGGATAAACCGAAAACCCGAAAGGGCGGTTGAGGTAAAAAGAAGGTAGTCCGACCAACCTTAGGTTGGTGAAAAATTGGACTTGAGGGATCTGAGTTCCAAGTGAGATCATAAAAAGAAGAAGAGTGGCAAGGTGAAAATCCGAAAGGGCACCTTGGCAAAATGAGCGGCACCGAGTGTAGGTTCTCTTTCCAACGTTTGGCGGCATAAGAAGGGGAGTCATAAGGAGGTTGTTCGGGTAGGTCACTCTTCGAGCAATAAGGATGGTAGTTTTCTCACCTTTTTCTCACATTTTCTCTCTTTTTACTTCTTTCTTTCTTGGTTTTTCTTTTCCATTGTCTATGCCTCTTACCCACGCTTCCTGAGGCCTTTGAGTCTAAAAACTACTGTCATATGTTTTACTCGGGACTAGTAAAAGGTCTAAGTATGGGGGAGTTTGATAGGTGATGGAATCACTATCATTTAGGTTAGTTTTTAGAGTCTTTTTATCACATTAATGTCGGTTTATGCTGCTAACTCCTTGATCCATAAGAAGAAGACTAAAAGAAGATAAAAAAGGAGTTTTAGCACTTGGGAGTTGAAGACCATTCACGAAGCAAATCTTCTATTGCCTCACCGCCCCCGCGGAGCAGCGTCACCGCCCTTGCGGGTGACACCACGTTCCGGAGCGCAGCTTGCGCCTTCACCAGCGCCAGGAACGAAGACTGTTGCGGATCCGGCTCCACTCCTTGGCGGCCCTGCGGTGACTTATCGTGAAGAAGCGAAGACCGGCGCCCCTGCGCCTCTACCTGGGTCTCACCTTGCGGAGATGTAGAGCCAAAGAGTCAGTGTCACCGCCCTTGCGGCTCGGCATCTGAAGCGACAGAAAGTTAAAGAGTAAGACGTTTGAAGATCATTAATGATCCGCCCCTGCGGAACTGCCAGGCCGCCCCTGCGGCCACGAAGAAGATCAAACGTTTTCGCCTGAACCGCCCCTGCGGATCTGAAGGCCGTCCCTGCGGTTTAGCGACAGAGACTTTACTCCGGTCGTTTACACCACCATTATGGCATTAAAGGTGGCTGTTTTGGCCGGCCATTTACTCCTACTTAGTGCCAATTGTAGTATAAATAGACCCATGGCTGATTTCTAGAATCATCCATCATTTCCCACTTTTATTCTATCTTGCTTCCTTTGTAATGAGCTTCTAGTTTCCTTGCTACATTGGGTTGGTTTGAGGTTGCATTATTACTTTGGTTGTAAGTTCCCTTTTAATATAAGTTTTATTCAATAATGTTTTCTATTTCTTGAGCTTCATTTATTTAAATTGCATGTTTCCATTATCACTTAAGATTGATCACCTTAGGTTCTAAGTGCATGCAAACAACTAGGATTAATAGATCCCGGGTTCGGGTCTTTAGTCTAGTAGTAACCTTTAAGTAATAACGGGTTGTAATTGCTTGAAGGAAAAGAAACACAAATATAAAGATTAGTTTAACGGTTTTAATCTTCTCATTATATCCCTTAGTCTTTGTTTGAAAGCTAACTTGTGACTAGTTCTTGTAGTTTTACGGAACACTAACTTGTTAAGTTGCGTTGATGCCGGTTGGCTCAACACATACATATGATCAAGACGGGAAGATTACCTGAAAACTTGTAAAAAGGAACTCACCAAAGTAGTAATCGCATGCTAAGAATCAACCTAGTGTAGATTCACTCATCATCGTCATATCAATCTCATTTACTTGCCTTTTAGTTTTGTGTGCATCAATTCATCCCAACCC
>BSUD01000002.1:67975981-68026001 GCA_033239045.1 Fagopyrum esculentum | reverse complement strand
CCCCCCCCCCCCCCCCCCCTTTTTGTTACCTTGTTCTATAATCAATAATTGAATTTAATAAAAATATCGTAAACTCTCTTGGATTCGACCCTTACTTATTCGCTATACTTGCTTTAGTGTTGAGTTCGGAAATTACTTTGAAAGTATATAAATGACCTAAAAAAATATCCTCTCCAGACCTAGCAACGGTCTCATTCCCGACCTCAAGAACCATACTCTCAGCCACCTTTCCACTCCAGCATCTGGCATGCTCGCTGTTGGTGGATCCTCTCGAGGAGCTCGACCCAGACCTCTCACCAATGGAGGTTTACCTCCACGACCACGTCCTCTAACCACATGAGTCCTATCACCCCTACCCTGTCAAGCTGGTGGAAGATTTCAAGTGCCATTGTTGCCGACCTAGAGCTCTGATACCACGTTGTAACACCCTGACTTCTCAATGCTCGGGAAATTACTGGTTAGGACCTCACAATGGGTCCCGACCTCAGTTTGACAACAATTTTACTGGGATCTTTCAACAAGACACAATAAAGAAAAACCGAAATTCATAAAGCGATGTTTAAAAGATATGACTGCAACCACATACGTCTAAAAGCCAACAGAAATTAAGAAAATAAAAATCTAACTGTCATTATACTGTAAAGGAAACATCAAGATAAACCCAACCCCACTCTAAAGAGTACGGACACCCGGCTGGCCAATACTTCCGGATTACTCATTTGTTGTCTAACCTGTGGTAAATCTAAACAATAAAATGAGACAACTGTTAGCTAGCTATCTAAACGTTAGATAAATGAGAATAGCACACACACACAATAGCAAACTAAACACACATCTTGCTTTCAAAGAATCCATTTTTATTATCTTTATTTATGTCATTCACTCTTACTAATAATACTTATTTTGTCACACGAGGGATTCCCAAACCTCGCCTCCGCCCCCGTGTAACCATCATGAACGGATCCGATGCACCTCACCTTGTACCTATATGGTCTGGTTATAGAGAACCTCCCACTATCCTGTCAGAGATAGGCGGTGATGTCACCGCCCGTTTTACACCCACGTCGGCCATAAAATAATAAAGGTCGTCCTATGCATGTTGTAATTATTACACAATCAACACACACCACTATCATCGTTCAACTAACATCTAGAAACCAGCTAAGTAAGTCGCAAAGACTTACCTCAATCAAATCTCAACTCTCTTAATCTCAAATCGGTCTACAACAGTAGAAACTCAATCGCCTATCATAAGAGGCAAGTGGATCAATAATGTATCCCACTTTCTTAGAAATCTATAACTTCTAAGATATACGATCTCATCATAAGAGAACTTACTAATATACCCTCCTAAGGTAAAATGACCATTTTACCCCTAGTCGTGAAACTCCAGAATATTCTATAACCTAGTTTCAAACACTCCTTTGGAACATATTTCAACAATCTAGCTCTCAAGGGATAGTTCCCTAAAGATTTATAAGAGTTACACACAATTATTGATTTTCACAAAAAGTTGCTAAGGTCGGACTTTGGCTTAGGATACGAGGCCTGATAGCATGTATTATAGTCTATATTTTGGGACTTGTTTAGACGTTTTATCTTCAATAATCTTCATGTATGGATGTATATTATGTGGTTATATTGTTGTTTCATCTACCTTTATGGGAATCGAGGTCTACACCAAGTTTCATTGTAATCGTAGGTAAAAGGGCACATTTTGGACTAAAATGGAGCTAAGGAGCTAAAGAGTCATTGGAGCTACATTCTGGAGCTTAAAGGAGAACTCTGGAAGCATGGAATCAATGAAGAAGATTTACTTTCAACCAGATTTGAGAGATTTCATATTCAGTTGAGATTCACCTCGGTTAGCTACAGTGTCACCTCGACCGAGGCGAACACCCTACCGCCGGCGAAATCATATTTTTGGCTGAGATCTTTTAATGTTGGAAAGAAGATATTTTATATTTTTGGGCTGGATTTTTGGAAGGAAGATCTTGTTTTAGGAAGATTATTTTAGAGATATGGATATATTTTCTAGGAATTTACCTTTTTAAGATATTATTTTCTTTGGAAGATAATTCTCCTATATAAAGGGTTGAATTTTTCACAATTCAGCCATCCTCTACACCATATTCTATACACAGCAGTTAAGAGATTTTCTAGAAGCTTGAAGGAAGGATTGAAGATCAATCAAGGAAGGATTCATAGTTTGGAGATTAGCTTTAGAGGGAGTTTGTAAGACTTTCTTAGATTCCCTTTTTGGTTTGTTGTCTTGCTCGACTTGTGATTTGAGGAACACTGATTTGTTGTTTATTCGGTTCAGTTATTGAGGCCTTCTTCTTAATGTTTACTTGTTCGAATATTCATTCCTTCACCATATATTTGATTATTGTTTTCACGATGATGAGTGGCTAAATTTCTTGTGCGATTATAGGGTGATTGGCTGAATGTTGTAGGAAAGACGATGATAGAATGATCTTAATCCCAGCAGGACCTTGAAAGCTCGAGTCTTTAACCTTAACCCTAGAGTACCTCGGTCAGTCGATGAACATCTCGGCCGGGGTGGAACTTGATTGAACGAGGTGACCTTTTCAGAATCCGAAGCTGAGAGTTAAGTGTTCTAGTTTGCCAAATCCTATTCTTAATACACCTTTCGTGGTTCAATGAAAGCCTATGATGAGACTTACCCGGTAATTCCTTTGCTTGTTTATCCATGTTCGTAAATGTAGGTAATAAAGGTTTATCCTTTATTGGGGTTTGAGTGTGCCTTCATTCCATCTTTGTGAGTTAGCTTGAGACTTACCCGATAAAGGTTGATTCTATTCCCTTAGATGGTGTGTTGGTTTGAGATTATAGTTCCTTTCCTTAGTACCTTGAGACTTACCCGGTGATAGGAGCTTTGGTTTGGGATAGTGAGTAGTGAGACTTACGTGGTGATCTATTCCCATCTTAGAAACACCTTCCTTTTGTAAAACCTCAGCTTTATTCACGTTATCCTTTGAGATCTTGAGTCGGAACCACAACTAGATGCTTTAATCGCTAGAAACCGCATTTCCCCTTATTTGACCTTATTATCATCTTTGATTACTTTAATTCCCTTGGTTAATTGCAATATTTGACAACCTATTCTTGCTTAGTTTCACCTAAGTCCCTGTGATCGACCCCTGGAATTCTTGCTTTTTATTACAATTGATCCGTACACTGCGGGTTTGTATCCTTGTTTTAAGCATACTTCTTGGGTTATAAATTTAAAGCTTGCACACACCGTTTGGAGCGAACAAGTTTTTGGCGCCGTTGCCGGGGACTTGGTCTAGACCGAGCCGATTGCGGTTGTCTTTCGGGGCAATTTCCTTTGTTGCTACTAACCACTCTACTTGAGTGTTTTCGCATGATCTTTTTCTTAGGTTTATGCGAAGAACCCATGCTGGGAAAGAAATCGTTCTTTACGATCCCGAACTAGAAAAGACATACAAACGACGATTGAAAGAAGCTAAGATGGCCAACCAAGGCAATCGCAATCTTCAGGCCGAATTGAAGGAGGCGCTGGAACAACTATGCCTCAATAAGGAAGAACTACAGCGAGAAAGAGAGAAGAATCGCACCAGAACTGCAAAGATTGAAGCAGATATGGCCGATCTAAGAGCCTATATTTTGCATCGACCGATACCAGATCCTCGACCGAGGCAGGGCCCAGTCCCAGTTGCCGCGGCCGAGAAATATCCACCTCGGATGCCTGTCCGAGATGTTCTTTTTCCTGGAATTCCACAAACCCTAGGGCAGCGGATGGACCCTAACCAGCAAGTAAGGCGTCCAGGAGTAAACGTAGATGATCCAACGGAACATGATTACGAACTTCGACCGCAAGTTTTATCCATGATCTGCCAATGCCAGTTTGGAGCTTTAGAGAGAGAGTCTTCGCATCAGCATTTGCAAAACTACGAGATTTTGATGGAGACCTTGAGACCTTCAAGGCTGGAAAACAACAATTACAAGCTAAGGCCTTTCTAATTTTCTTTGAAGGACACGGCGCTTACTTGGTATCAATCTCTTCCACCCGAAAAGATCAATACTTGGGAAGTGATGACGACGGAGTTTCTAACAATGTTCTTTCCCCCCTCTAAGACCGCTGAAATGAGAGGGAAGATTAATGCATTCATCATGAAGGACAAGGAGAGTTTGTCCAAGTCATGGGAGAGATTCAAGGATGTTCTATTGGATTGCCCACACCATGGGATTCCAAAGATAGAGTTGCTGGAGATATACTTCAAGGGATTGGATGGAGCCATTCAATTCAGTCTTCAACTACTTTCCGCCGGCACATTCATGGATATGCCGATAGACGAAGCTCGGGAGTTCATTGAGAAGCATGCTTTGCATATGGAGAAATACTCCCATCAAGGAGCCAAAAATGGAGTTAAGAGAGTTAATTTCCAGGACACTCCATCAAATGACAATCAACTCATCTCCCTTAAGAACGATGTGAAGCAATTGAAGGACCTTTTGGTTGCTCACACGAAGAAGGAAGATGGAGGATATCAACGGTCAAGGAACAACAACCTAGGGTCCAGGAAAAACAATTACAACAACAATAGAGGCTCCAACAGCAACAATTGGAGATCAAATCAACAAAATCCGGGTAACCCTTATTCTAATTCTAATTCTAATAATTCTTTTAACCCCTCTTCTTCTTCTTCTACTCCATTGAAGAGCTAGGAGCCTGGATCAAGTTCGTCCCAGCCAGAGAAGAAAGATGCAGTGCTGGAGGCCATCTTGATCAAGTTCAACGCTTTGGAGACGTCTATGACTTTATTTTTGAAGGCACAAAAAGACTTAGAGCAACAATTCTTTAATAAGGAAAATGAAGCGCCAAGAGATCCAGGGAAGCTCCCAGCAAGGATAGAGAGCAAACCTAAAGGACAGATTATGGCAATAACGACGAGAAGTGGACTAAAAACTGCAGATCCAGTACCTCGGTTGGTGCCAGTGTAGACGAAGGACACTTCGGTGGAGGTGCCACCCGAGGTGGAGTCTCAGAAAGCGAAGGACAAATCTGAAGTTTACGTCCCACCTCCTGCTTATAAACCACCACTTCCATTCCCTCAGTCAAGGGCCATAGCACATCTAGACAAGCATTTTGGTAAGTTCCTTGACTTGATGAATAAACTACACATTAACATCCCTTTCCTTGACGCTATTCTAGGGATGCCCGCATACGGGAAGTTCCTTAAAGAGATTCTATCAAGGAAGAGGAAACTGGAATACTTTGGAGAAGTAAGGATGACATTTAAATCCTCCGAGCTCATTCAAATCATGAAGGAGAAGATGTCACCCAAGTTGAGAGATCCCGGCTCATTTTGCATTCCCATTCAAGTTGGGGATGTAACTTCTCAGGTGTTGTGTGATTTAGGGGCCAACGTGAGCATCATCCCGCTGGATCTATGTGTGAAGATCGGACTTGGAGAGCCTAGGCCGGTGAAGATAAGGTTATACATGGCGGATCGCTCCATTACCCATCCTGTGGGCATTTTGGAAGATGTTCCCGTTAAGTTAGATAACTTCTATTTACCTATAGACTTTGTTGTACTTGATATACCCGCAGATTATCCTGTTCCTATCATTATCGGGAGACCATTTCTAGCAACTTCGGGTTGCAATATGGATTGTAACAACGCCAAGTTGAAATTCAACATTGGCGGTGATCAAGTGGAGTTTGCATTGCTTGCTCCAATGAAAGGAGAGCCACTGGAGGATGATATCTTCAATATCTATGATGAAGAAGAATCAAGAGAATTGGTGAGCTCTATCCTTATTAAAGACCCTCTTGAAAGCGTTCTTAGTTTTAGCTTAATGGAGGAAGCTATAGATGTTTCTTGTGATGTAGATATACGGAGCATAAAGGCACTGTAAGCAGAGCCAGGAGCTAAGATTGAGAAACTGATCCAGGAGAAGAGAAATTCACATTTAAGTCCCAGTTCCAGTACCTCGACCGACGCACTTTCTGGACCAAGTGAGGTGTTCTTATCTGAAGAACATCTCGGTCACCCACCTTGGACACCGACCGAGACAACAAGCGAGATGTTGTCAACTGAGGACAACAAACTTCCTACATCCTTTTCTGATACTCATTTAAAGTTGGTGGAACACTGGCTCCACCACGCTTCTAATAAGAAAGAACCTTGGTATGTTGATATTGTTAATTATCTTGTTTGCGAGAAAATACCTCCCGGATTGACGTACGCTCAAAGGAAGAAATTGTTCAAGGATGTACGCCACTACTACTTGGATGAACCTCTATTGTTTAAGAGAGCTCCGGATGGGATATTTCGACGATGCATTCCAGAAGATGAAGTTACTTGTGTTATACGGCATTGCCACTCGGTTCCTTGTGGAGGACATGCTAGCGCTCACAAAACGTGCACTAAGGTATTGCTTTTTGGTTTCTTTTGGCCTACATTATTTAAGGATGTACAAATGTTTGTTGTTTCTTGTGATGCATGCCAAAGAACAGGGAACTTGTCTAGAAGGAACGAGATGCCACTCAACAATATTCAAGAGGTTGAGATTTTTCATGTATGGGGAGTTGATTTCATGGGACCTTTCCCATCATCCGCAGGGAACCTCTACATTCTCCTAGCTATTGATTACGTCTCTAGATGGGTAGAAGCCATTGCCTCTCCCACTAATGAAGCCATGGTGGTTGTGAAGTTCTTCAATCGGACTATCTTTCCACGTTTTGGGACACCACGCATCATCATCAGCGATGGAGGGACACATTTCATCAACCGGAAGTTTAAGGAACTTCTATCGAAGTATGGGGTAACCCACACGGTAGCAACCCCTTATCACCCTCAAACTAGTGGACAGGTCGAGATCTCGAATAGAGAAATCAAGGCAATTTTGGAGAAGACCGTGTCTAGGACGAGGAAGGATTGGTCCATGAAGTTGGACGACGCTCTTTGGGCTTATAGAACCGCATTCAAAACACCAATTAGTACCACCCCTTACAATTTGGTATATAGGAAATATTGCCATCTACCCGTCGAGTTAGAGCACAAGGCATACTGGGCAATCAAGTGGTTGAATTTCGATATCAAGGAAGCCAGAGAGAAGAGGCTATTGGACATCAACAAGTTGTAACAATTGCGCTTAAACGCTTATGAGAATGCCAAGATCTACAAGGAGAGAACGAAGAGCTGTCATGACAAACATATTATTCCTAAGGAATTTAAAGAAGGAGATTTAGTTCTACTCTTCAACTCCCGTTTTTGCCTTTTTCAAGGTAAGTTAAAATCTAGATGGACAGGACCTTACGTTGTGAAACATGTTTTTCCTTATGGTGCAGTTGAGATTTGGGGAGAAACAAGAGGAAGCTTCAAGGTCAATGGTCATAGGCTTAAGAAGTACCAACCAGAAGTCCAGGTTGAGGAGATTGCACCACTATACCTCGTTTAGGGATGCCGTACGGTCCAGCAAGCAACCTAAAATCAAGCGCTTCTTGGGAGGCAACCCAAGGTATTGCTTTCTTTTCCCTTTCTCTAGCTTAGTTTTAAATAGTTTGCTTTTGCTTTTGCTTTGCTTTGTTTTGTTTTTGGCGTCCTAGAAAGAAACCATGTACTCTCTAAGGAAGGATTACAACTCCGGAGAAACACTGGAAGGACAAAAGCTCGAAAAAATGAGAAGACAGAGTTTGACTGAGACACATCTCGGTTGCCGTCACAGAGCCTCGACCGAGATGTTCTTGAGGCAACCGAGGCGACTAGGTCTGAAAATCCAGTCAGCCACCTCGGTCCGGTCGGGACCACCTCGACCGAGGTGATATCCGAATCGGCGAGGGGTATAAAAGGCGAACAAATTTCTCTCTCTTCCCTCCCAACTCCCTTCTCGACCGCAACGCATATATCACCTCGTTTCTTCGTTTATTAATCGTTTTCCACGACTTTTGCTCCTATTTCAGAAAGAAAAGCAAGAGGAGCAGATTGCAAGCAACAAACTACAAGTTAAACGCCTCAGATCTGCACAATTTGGGGTAAATTGTCAGAAACCCTAACTTCTCCTCTCGATACTGATTTTAGAGATATTTGGCTTTGGTTGCTACATTTTATTGCTGAAAAGAGTATAAGTACCCCATAGGAAGCAATTGGTAGTGATTTTGAGGGAAAAGAACTGAAAATCAGAGAGGAGAAATCGCCCAGTTTTTTGCCTCGGTCCAATCGAGCTGTCTCCGCCATGGTGTTCTTTAGCCTGTCAGACCAACCGATGTGATCTTGTCAAAAATCATGAGTTCTCGATCTCATCACGAGGAGGATCACGAGGAGGATATTGGTTCCTCGTGGCCTCACTACACCCTACGTAGCTATGCCTTGGGAGCAGACTGCCCCTCAGGGTATCTTGCGGAGCTGCCATGGAGACTAGTACAGATAATGCTGGTCCTAGTGTGCTAGTTGTCAATTTAGACGACGAGGCGACACAGGAGGAGGCGGCACACCATCATGACCTGCCCAGCGTAGAGTCCGCATACAAAGAGATCCAGTAGCTAACCGACAGATTGATGAGCTGACAGACCAGGTGATCGACTCTTACGCAGCCTTGACATTGTAGATGATGGAGCTTAGAGAGAGCCAGCACTACCAGGAGAGGATGATGGAGATCCAATTTTAGCACACTATGGGTTATCCGTTTGACCCATCTGGACATCCCTTCATCCCATATCCAACACCACAAGCGGATCAGGACTAGAGCAGCATGGATTTTCTTTATTATTTATTTTTGCAATTCAACATGTCCGGTGAGTTCTCTTATTTTTGACTTATTTTGACCGATTGGCACAATGTATCCCAAGTATGGGGTATTTATATGTATGATTTGACATTGTGTATGCTTGTATGACTCGAGTTGGATATTTATGATTTTATTTGTGCTCTATGTGTTTATCTAAGATTACATGCATGCATATAGGTTTTTGTTTTAGAACAACGTCAAAAACAGGTTTAAGAAAAAAAAAATTTTATGACCTCGACCGGAATGATTCTGAGCAAACGAGGTAAAGCACCTCGGATGACTTAGAACACCTCGACCGAAGTAGCTTAACTGAGAGATTTTTCGAAACGTTTTGTGCTTCTTCTCTGGATATGACCTCAGTGATGATTTTGTTTTGGCATGTTTAATACTTTGTTTTTATCAAAATTATGTTGAACTTGAGTTCTATCACATTCTTCCTGGGATGATTAACGCAATTCATTCTCTTTTCTTCTTCTTCTTGATCATGCTTTAGCCCTTCATATTTATATTTGCCTCCCTTTACCTATCCGGGAATTTGGAAGCAAGCAAGTGAAAAGCAAGTGAAAGTGAAAGTTGAGATGTTGGCTGGAAGTTTTAGAAAGAAACAATTAGGTTTGGGGAAGGTAATCGTGATGATGAGTAACTCGTCACCATTCACATAGCCGGGTGTTTGTGTCTTGCCAAACTCGGATTGAGCGATATTCCTAACGGGTCATGGTATGTGCATCAAGGGTTTGAGGCATCTCGAGAAATTGATGATTACTAGGCTTCAGTTATTGTGCACCTCTGTCCATGTATCCCAAAAAGTAAAAGTAAAATAAGCAAAGCTTATTGGTGGAAAATGTTGTGATTCAAATCAAGTGAAGTAAGATCCTTTTCCCGGATTCTAGCACCACATTCCCTATATGCATCCCACCCTGATACGTTTCTTGACCTCTTTTGGAAGACCTTGAGACCTCGAACTTGTTGATTGACTTGGTGGTTTAAACTGAATTATACATGATTAATTTCGATAAATATGATTTATTATGCATTCTATGATTTTATGCAAAGATGAACAACTTTCTTATATTTATAAAATGTTTTGATCATGTTATGATTTTATTAGCCATGAAGCATTCTCTTAGAGTGATCTATGAGCGGAGCACACCACCAAAAAAATGTTTTGAAATACTTTTCATTGATCCTTATGACTTATAATCCATTCTATCTTGTACTTAAGATTTGGAACTTGCTTGGGGACAAGCAAGGGACAAGTATGGGGTATTTTGATAGCATGTATTATAGTCTATACTTTAGGACTGGTTTTGACGTTTTATCTTCAGTAATCTGCATGTATGGATGTATATTATGTGGTTATATTGTTGTTTCATCTACCTTTATGGGAATTGAGGTCTACACCAAGTTTCATTGTAATCGTAGGTAAAACGACACATTTTGGACTAAAATGGAGCTAAGGAGCTAAGGAGCCATTGGAGCTACATTCTGGAGCTTAAAGGAGAACTCCGGAAGCATGGAATTAATGAAGAAGATTTACTTTGAACCAGATTTGAGAGATTTCATATTCAGTTGAGATTCACCTCGGTCAGCTACAGTGTCACCTTGACCGATGTGATCTTGAGGAGCGTCCCGACCGAGGCGAACACCCTGCCGCCGGTGAGATCATATTTTTGGCTGAGATCTTTTAATTAAGGAAAGAAGATATCTTATATTTTTGGGCTGGATTTCTGGAAGGAAGATCTTATTTTAGGGAGATCTAATTTAGATATATGAATATATTTTCTAGAAAATTATCTTTTTAAGATATTATTATCTTTGGAAGATATTTCTCCAGTATAAATGGTTGGATTTTTCACAATTCAGCCATCCTCTACATCATATTCTATACACAACATTTAAGAGATTTTCTGGAAGCTTCAAGGAAGGAATGAAGATCAATCAAGGAAGGATTCATAGTTTGGAGATTAGCTTTAGGGGGGTTTTGTAAGACTTTCTTAGATTCCCTTATTGGTTTGTTGTCTTGTTCGACTTGTGATTTGAGGAACGCTGATTTGTTGTTTATTCGATTAAGTTATTGAGGCCTTTTTCATAAGGTTTACTTGTTTGAATATTCATTCCTTCACCATATATTTGATTATTGTTTTCATGATGATGAGTGGCTAAATTTCTTGTGCGATTCTAGGGTGATTGGATGAAAGTTGTGGGAAAGACGATGATAGAATGATCTTAGTCCCAGCAGGACCCTGAAAGCTCAAGTCTTTAACCTTAACCCTAGAGTACCTCGCTCAGTCGATGAACATCTTGGCCGGGGTGGAACTTGACTGAACGAGGTGACCTTTTCTGAATCCGAAATTGAGAGTTAAGTGTTCTACTTTTCCAAATCCTATTCTTATTACACTTTTCTTGGTTCAATGCAACCCTAGGATGAGACTTACCCGATAATTCCTTTGCTTGTATACCCATGATCGTAAGTGTAGGTAATAAAGGTTTATCCTTTATTTGGGTTTGAGTGTGCCTTCATTCCATCTTTGTGAGTTAGCCTAAGACTTACCCGATAAAGGTTGATTCTATTCCTTTAGATGGTGTGTTGGTTTGAAATTGTAAAGCCCCAATTTTTTTTTAATTTTATTTTTTTGGTGGTTTTGCGTTTTATCTTTCCGACGGGTATCGGATTTTTATTTTAAAATAAATAAGTATGTTTTACGAGCGTTTTAGTCGTAAATTTAGTTTTGCGGGTATATGTTTATATTAATACGTTAATGGTATTTTATTATTATTTAAATCACATAATTTAGTTACAAGATCGATTTATAAGACAGAAAGTATATTTTTGGTGAGATTAATTATATATTCGATCAATATGCTTTATTCCCGAGTATAGTTATATTTTATATATACGTTACGTATATCCGTTTTATTAATTCGGAAAAGTCGAGGATGTTTCCGATTCAGAAATCTCGTTCCGAACGTTTTTGATCGAGTTTACTTCATTCCCATTTTTTTCCTATTTATTTATTTATTTATATATTCATTTATTTATATTCTTTCCTTCTTTTTCTTTCCCGTTCTCTTTCTCCTCTGTTGCGTGATGATGTTTTGGTGCCCAGCCTCGCAGTCTTGCACTGCTGAACATAGGTTTGCCGCCCATCTACCTAACCTGACCTCTCGATCCCGCACGCTACCTTGAACTCATCTCTCAGCTTTCCTCATCAGCACACCCATCACTTCCCTCTGTAATTCACATCTCACTCTCCCCTCTATTGAGCCCTATCTCCCTCACCTCATCTCTCTCTCATGTCTCACCATTGGAGATTCATTCGAGCCCTCCTGCACAACCCCAGCCCAGTCTCTCTCTCCCTCTCAGTTTCGTATGCACTCTCTCGAACCTGTAATCGGAGGTGGACTGGAGAACAGATCTCCCTGGAAGCCTCTGCAACTACAATACCCTATATGTACTCTCTCTGCAACACCCCGCCGGAGCCAACCGGAGCACATCTCCTCTGCTTCCGAACCTTCTACTCTCCTCTTCTGTCGCCTCGAGACCGCCTGTTGGAGCAACCGCCACCGAAGGACCCCTCCACTGCTCCGCCTAGCCGCCTGGTTCTCCATCTCCCTTCTGCAAGCCCAACAGCCACCACCTCCGTGCCTCTTTTCTGGAAAACTAAAATGGAAGCAAGGCCGCTGGACTGGAGCGACACCCGCCGTCGCCGCCCTCGCTTGCCGGATCTTGCCACCGCTGGAGTGCCCTGGCCGCCGCCGCCATTGCTCTCCCTTCCCAGCAGTGATCTGAATCGGGTTTTAAAACCCTTGAGTTTTTTAAAATCGGGGCCCTCTACTTATATGTAATTACAAAATGTACCCCCTGTTTTATATTTACATTTCAGTACCTAGTTTTTATATTTGCAGATTTGACCCACTCTTTTTGAATTGCAATTTACGCCCCTGCTGATTTGTATAATTATAGTTTTGACCCTATGTTGTGAAATGTGCAGTTTTGCCCTTGTTGAAAAAATCATAAGATTTGGCATAAAGCTTATTTTGGAAATTGGTCGAGTTTCTTGAGTACCATATTGTGCCGGGAGAGTTTATTAAGGATTTTAACTCATCTTAATTTATATAATCGTATATTTTATCCCGGACAATATTCTTATTGTTTTAACCTTGGATTTTAACTACGGGATTTTAAAATTGACGTTTGAAAAACGAGTTTTACCTTTGAGTTATATATTATATAGATTTAAAATCAAATTTAGCATATCAGCTAAATTTCCTTAGCTTTGGTTTTAGGCCCGGAAGCGCCCGGTAAAGACCAACGAATCCAATCTCGACATCCGTAGATCATCTTCAACCTCGGATCTTGTGTGAGTACCTTCTTCCTCGATCTAGTTATGTTTAGTGGTAGAATCATGCTAGGTTGGATTTAGCATAACTTAGGGCAAATGCCAAGTAGTGGCTTGGAACCTTTATGTGAGTGTTTGAGGTTATTGATGTTCTTTGACATGTGGTGTGTTGATCTTGAGTTATTATACGGTTGTGACCCTCGTGGTTGACCTTGTGAGACTTGAGGTGTGTATGTTATCATGTGAGCTTTGTTGAGGTTGTGAGTATGAGTTTGTTGAGATTGTGGAGTTAGGATGGAAGTATCCTAGCATGTGGTTATAGGTTAGATCTCCTAGATTATGAGAGTGTATGACCTAATAAGAGTATATAGTACTAGAAGTCTAAGGACTTCTAGCTTTCATGAGTAGTTGTTGATTATCATGCCTTGTCTTGAACAGGCTTTGGTTATATTCCTTCGGAGAGTGTTATCGGTGTCGGGTAGCTTTGAGACGAGGTAAGTCCTCGGACTTACTTAGCCGATTTTATGCCTTATTTCGATATATATGGTGGTGTGTGTTTACCGCTTTTAAGCATGAAAATGGATTAGGATTTACTTGACCTTATTTATTGGCCCATCGTTACTACTATTATTATTATCAGGCGGTGACATCACCGCTCAGTTTCCTGAGGGAGACTGGTTGGATCTCTGCGACCAGGCCATACACGGTATACGGGCGGGCTTCTTCATCACTCCCACAGGGTATACGGGTTGGGCGCCGCCACACTCTTGTTGGTTACACGGGGACAGAGGCGAGAGTTATAAGACTCTCGTGTCACACTTGAACGAATGAATTAGATATGGAATAACATAAAAAGATAATAAGTAACGGATGTATATGTTTATAATCATGTTGTGTGTTTGTGTTCCTATGTGTGTTTGTGCCATATTATTCTTATAATGCCTAGAATGTGAGCTAACGGTTTTATACCGATTGTTGTAGTTGATGTGCAGGATAGGATGTGGCCGAGTGATCCGGAGGAGTGGGCAGCCGGGGTTCCGTACATCTTAGGTTGTTTTGGGTTTTGGAGTCATTTTGTTGTTGTTATTGTATATTATGATGATGTTGTTGTAAGGACGGCTGAAGTCTTTTCTTTCTTTTATTTTCGGGTTTCATAACATTGCATAAAAATGTATTTGGCTTTTGGCCTTTATTTGTGCCTTGTTGCAAGATCCGGTGAAATTGTTGTCAGGCTAAGGGTCGGGACCCATTGTGAGGCCCCAACCCGTAGCGCCCCGAGTCTCGCTGATTTGGGGTGTTACAGAAATTTTAGTTCCTTTTCTTAGTACCTTGAAACTTACCCGGTGATAGGAGCTTTGGTTTGGAATAGTCAGTAGTGAGACATACCCGGTGATCTATTCCCATCTTAGAAACACCTTCCTTTTGCAAAACCTCAGCTTTGTCCACGTTATCCTTTGAGATGTTGAGTCGGAATCACAACTAGATGCTTTAATCCCTATAATCCGCATTTCACCTTATTTGACCTTATTATCATCTTTGATTACTTTAATTGCCTTGGTTAATTGCAATATTTGACAACCAATTCTTGCTTAGTTTCACATAAGTCGTTGTGATCGACCCTTGAAATTCTTGCTTTTTATTACAATTGATCTGTACACTGCAGGTTCGCATCTCTGTTTTAAGCATACTTCTTGGGTTATAAATTTAAAGCTTGCACACACCATTTGGAGCGAACAAGGCCTAAATAAAAATAAAAAATTTTTGAAATAAATCTCTAGGTTATCTATGATATTCATGCTACTCATAGGAGCAATGATCTCTCAAAACTACCCAGCCACAACTCCTACATAAATTCTTAAAGTTGTTTAAAACATCAAGGAATCCCATACTTAGCCAAATTGTGGGTTCTTTCACAAACCACACAGTCAACATACTTTGGGTTCCTACAAATCCAGATCCGACCGTTGGATCGGTTCTAAATTCTGATCCATAACGGTATGCAACTAACTCTATATCAGACTAGAAATTTAACAGTGAATGATGCTTCTAAGGTATCGAATAACCAAGGTAAACATGAGTGCGACACCCAGATTTCAAAATGCTAACCTCTATGATTCACAGGAAATCCTGTGTTCGAGATTCAGAAGTATAGATTAACTCCTCTTCTGAAGTATCTTGACTGGGATGGTGACACGCTGAGCTGTGGCTGGGTCCTTGGATGGGTTCGCTGGATCTGCAACAACAACACTCATGTAATAGCTAGGATTTCCGAATTCTAATTAATGTTGATGAACTTAATTAGTATAAGTCTCACCGTTATGTTCCTGGCGTAGTTTTGGGCTAATGATGAAATTTTCACTTTTTTCCCCGGGTAATTATTTTTACCCTCCGGTATTATTTGGAGCATTTGGGAGCTCCAATTAATAAAAATGCAGTTGAGAGAAATGATCAGGACATCGAACATGTCCTAGATATGAAATAGCATGGAAAGGCAAAACGGACAAAAGAGTCGCTATTTCGTTTCTTAACGGCTAAGAAAGACGGCTTAGTAATACACATTTTCCGAGGCAATTATGGAATATTTATCCCTACAATATTCAAGATCTATTATTCCAATTTCGAGAAGTTTGGAGAAGGGTGTTCGACCCGCCATTGGATCGATAAAAGGATAATTATCGACTTCGCTAAAGGATAATTACCGACTTCAATATAAATAGCGGAAAATTGTTTATTAATTCATTTCCTTTCACGTTTCCTCGTAAAAGCTCTAATTTCTCTTAAAACTTCAAACTCATATCTACTCTCCGTTTCTAATCCGATTTCAATTCCGTTTGAGTTTCTGGATTCCTCTATTTATTCTCTTCATATCTGTACCAAGTTTCTGCATTTCTACGTCGTTGTGATTCCGAATCTTCTTTCAGATCGTCAATCGGGTTAGTAACGAATAAGTGATGAATTTATTCGTTTTCCATACTGCGATTTGGCATAAATTGACCTTAGGCTTTTCAAAATGGATAATTAGAAATTCCATTATGATCATTATATTATTCTGGTATTTATGGGTTGTTTGTTTGATGAAATCTGATGACAAGTGGGTTTAGAAATGGTTTGCGGGCAAAACGTTATTCTGGTGAAATTTAATTAATTAATTAAAGGTTAATTAATTAAATTAGGATTAAATTTGAGATTGAGAAATACTGATTAGATGCATGCTAGGTGTTAGACTGATTTGAGGATCATGATGATGTTATGGATATCGGTTATGACTTTAAGGATTAGTATGTGTACGAGTATGATGAGATGTTATGTTGAGGATATGCCTTAGGCATTTATGAATGTGTTGAGGATATGAGGTTTAGATTTGAGATATAGGTTGGTTGCGGTTAGTGAGACAAGTCTCCTAACCTTTGCAGTATGTGATTGTGTGTGCCTTGCTATTGCAGGCGTTGATTACTTCCCCAAGGGGAAGCTGTGACGTGGTACAGGTTACGACTATATCAAGTAAGTCCATAGGACTTACTTAGCGTGTAGTTGTGGATTGTATGATTGTGATGGTTGTGTGTGTTCATATGATTGTGCATTTATAACCTAAACCGGACTAGGATGACAATTCATCACATTTATTTGGCCCAAGTGTATTATAATGGGCGGTAACCGCCGGTCTCCGTCTGCTGGTTAGGAGGAGGTGCTCTGAAGATGATCTCACAGGAGGGGACAAGTGAAGGTCACCCCCATGCAAAACTCTAGTGTTACGTTGGATGAGACGGGGTTCTTGAGGCTCCTTGTGTTACAAAAGAAGTTCAATTAGTAATGGAATAACGTAATGAAAGATAATAAATGAATGTGTGTGGCATTACATGTTTGAGATGTTGATATGTGGTTGTGCTATTACCTTCATGCTTTTCATTTCTATAGCTAACGGTTTCAAACCGTGTTGTAGTGTTTTGCAGGTTAGGAATACTGCAGAGTGAGCCAGATGGTGTGACAAGCCGAGGCTTCTATACATTAGGATGCGTGGGATGTGGGATCTTTTGTGGTTGTGGTTTATGTTGTTGTTTTGTGCTCGGCTATGAGTTTGTAAACTCTTTTGATGTATCATACTCAGCTTTTATGTATTTGATTTTAATCTACCTGTACCTTGTTGTAAGATCCAGTGAACTTGTTGTCAAGCTAGAGTCAGGATCCATTGTGAGATCCTAGCCCAATGTGACACTCCAAGTCCCACGGATTTGTGGTGTTACAGAGTTGGTATCAGAGCCTTAGGTTGACAACAATGGCACTTGCTATCTGCAATAAAGGTAGAGTGGCTAAATAAACAGAACCCACATGGGGTCTGACTTTTCAAAAGGTTTTGGTTTTAAGCGAGTACAGATGTTTTGGGATAGTATGTACAGAAGTCGTCACCCATCTGAGGATATCGACAATGTAGATATATATATATATATATATATATATATATATATATATGTATATATATATATATATAGATATCTTTTATGTGTTGATGTGTATGCATGTAATAATGAGTATTATATATATATCGATACATATGGCATATATATAGCCTTATAAGTTTAGGGGCGTATATTCTACAGATGGCTCAGACTAGAGCAGTATCTGTAGTGGGACGAGATAGGGGTACACCCCCTCTTCCATCAGTAGCGCCAAGTCAGGGACCATTATCCGTGTAACACCCCAAATCCGCGGGACTCGGAGCGCTACGGGTTGGGATCTCACAATGGGTCCCGACCCTTAGCTTGACAACAATTTCACCGGATCTTGCAACAAGGCACAAATAAAGGCCAAAACCGAAATACATTTTTATGCAATGAAAGGAAACCCAAAAGAAAAACAAAGGACTTCAGCCGAAAATACAACCCCAAAGACTAAACGCCATACAATATACAATACATACAATACTCAAACTCGACTCCACTCAAAACCCAATCCTAAAATGTACGGAACCCCGGCTGCCCACTCTTCCGGATCTCTCGGCCGCATTCCTAACCTGCAAGGCAATCTACAACAATCGGTATAAAACCGTTAGCTAATATTCTAGGCATTAGAATCAATGGGAAAGGCACAAACACAAGTAATCTCATCACAAGCATACAACATACATAAAAACACATCAATCCGGTTTATTATCTTTGTTATTATTAAGTCGTATCCCGTTCTAATTCAACTTAGGTTTGTGACACGAGACCACCGTGGTCCCGCCTCGGTCCCTACTTACCGGCGTGGAACAGTGCGGATGCCTCCGACTGTCTAACCAGCACGGGCTAGTCGCCAAGAACCTCCTAGACTCTCGCAAGAGCTAGGCAGATGATGTCACCGCCCGTTATCATACACTTGGGCCAAAATAATATAAGGTCGGTGGTCCTATTACCGGTTTAGTTGTTAAAACGATAAGGAATAAACACACACCACCAAACACACATCAATGCTAATACAAGGAATACGAGCTAAGTAAGTCCGGAGACTTACCTCGTCACCACACTCAACTCACAACACTCTCGCTTCCTTAAGGAGGAAACTCATAACCCGCTCACAAGAAGAAAGCTATATCAACAACAACCCACTCACAATAGAAGTCTTAGACTTCTATGCAAATGATCTACGCAAGACCATTTGACTCTCAATTCTAGGACCGCATCCTAGAATCCCCCATGCTCACATCACACTCAACAGAAGCTAGAAGTCCTAAGACTTCTAAACCCTCGGATCTCGCAAGATCATAACTCACAACACCACTAGGATAACATGCCTAGTCCAAACAAACTCAACGTGAACAACACCATGCTAGGATAAGCATATCCTAGCTCATAATCTCAACAACCATATAACCAGAACCTCAAGCCTCAAATACTCACAAGAACATCCAAACACTCAACGTCTTACAACAGTCGACAATCCTCAAAACTCACCTAAGGTCCAAACCACTACTTGGTATTAACTCTAAGTTATGCTAGATCCATCCTAGCATGATGCTAAAACTTAACATAACTAGATCGAGTAAGATAATCAGCTCTGGGAAGAGGGTACTCACATGACGTCAAAAGACGGAAGACGATCTATGAATGCCGATAGGGATTCGTTAGGCCGTTATCGGGGCGCTTCCGAACCTAACACCAAAATATACAAATTTAGCATAACGCTAAATTTGGACATACTACAAAGTATATATAAACTATAAGAATAACCCCCGTAATTCAAATCTGATTTTAAAAACCGCTAACACATTTTTTTCGGGCAAATAATATCATTCCAAAAATATGAGTCATAATACGTAACTAAATATTTGGGCCAAATTCCTTAAATAAACCAACAAGGACACAATACGTAATATACATAAATATATAATCAAACTCGTATATAAAATCCAAGTTAAAAACTCGTAAAACATTTTATGGGCAACTCATGAAGTTCCATAAACATGGAATATATTTTGAAATTAAAATCTGGGCCGAATCGGTAATTAATTCAAATCAGTAGGGCACAATCTACAAATTCCAGAAGAGTGGGTCAAATCTGCAATAAACACAATTAATGGGTTGCAAATTGAAATTACACTAGAGTTTAGGGGGCCGATTTAATTAGGGCAAAAGAGGTTTCTTCAACCTCTAGATAGAACGCGCAGGAGGGAGTTTGTGAAGCGGCGCCCAAGGCAGTGCTGGCTCCGGCGGAGAGGACACGGGAGCCTTCTTCATGTCGGCGGCGAGGGTGGTCCTTCTCCGGCTGGCGGCGCACACCAGAGCAGCGGTTGCGCAGGCGAGTAAAGAAGAAAGGCGATGGGTAGCAGGAGCGGCGGTTGGGCAGAGGAGAGGTCTCTCCGGCGCTACTCCAGACTCCGGCGCTCAGGGAAAGCAAAGGCGGCTTCGACGGTGTGGCTCTCCGGTTCGATTGGGCGGAAGAGGTCGAAGGCACTGGTTGTGAGGCTCGCCCAGATTTGCACAGAGGAGGGTTGCGTTTCTGCGGTGTGTGGCGGTGCAGGTAGACCGTGAAGCTCACCTAGGCGACCGGACTAGGCTTCCCCGGATTTCCCTGGAGGCTCGACAAGGGCTCCGGTTGCGAGATAGAGGCGACGCAGTTACGAGGAGATTGAGGGGATTTGCAGGTTGTGGTGGTTGGTGTTGAGCTCACAAAAGGGAGATGGAGGTGGGTGAGGTGAGCGGGGTGAGGAAGGATGAAGGGGAGCCGTTGATTGCTCACTTGGGGAGAAGGGAGAGTAATGGAGAGGAGGGAGTCAGGCGAGGCTGCAACAATCATAGGCGGGCGGTGCTGCAGAGTGCACAGATCGAGAGGTCGGGAAAGGGAAGGGTCACAAAGGAAGAAAAATAAAATAAAAAATAAAAATAAAAACATATTTAATTAAAAACATGACATCATAGATTAAATAAACTCGAACGAAACACTCAGATCGGGATTTTCAAATCGGAAAAACATTCCTGAATTTCCGAAAATAATAACACGGATATCCGTGAACGTATCCAATATAAAAATACTCGGAAAAGTATCGTACTCCGTATAAATACCTTTAATAAAATGTTTAAGCTAAAAAAATATCGATAGAAGTAGGATAAAAATAAATATCGAAAATGCGACAAAATTTTGGGCGTTACAATCCGCTGCTATGTTGCCTATGGCAGGGAACGAGTTTGAAGAGGCTGATCGTGTCTCCATGAGTAGATTCGAGTTTCAAGAGTATATGCAGCAAGTATATGAGGCGGCGATAGCGGGTAGATCTACACCGGATTTACCAACATCTATGAGATCAACTGAAGCTTCTGGATTAAAGAAGAAACAACGGGTTGACTCAGCAGAAGACGAGGTTGGACATTCGGGTTGCAAACCGAGCCCGACTTGTTGACGTTTGAGTACTTCTTGTTCACACGGAGTTCTGGTGAAACAAGGACTTGTTACAATTTTGGGAAGCCTGGACATGTACGACCACAATGTCCAAGATCGCTAGTGACTTACTTTACTTGTGGTAGACAGGGTCATAGAGTTGTTTTTTGTAAGAAAACTGGAGTGGCATCACGACAGGGTTTTATTTCTACTAGTATGACGGGAGGTGGTCAAAAGACACCTCAGCAGCAGACGCGGGGGCAACAGAGAGTCCCACATCATTCGCCTACTCAGGAATCCGTTCCCAGGGTGAGTAGAGGTAAGGGTCGTGGTAGGAGTACCACGGATACTAGTAGATCTCAAGGTAGAGCCTTTGAGTTGGGCAGTGCAAAGGAGCCACCCGTACTAGTGGCAGGTACGAGACATATATGTCTCAACTGTGGTTATCCAGATCATGTGCGCTCTGAGTGCCCCCATGGCACCAATAGCTTGCTTCACCTATGGTAAACAAGGCAATCTGGCCCCTTTCTGTCAACAAGGTAGTGTTTCTTCTCATCAAGACCTTCCGCTTTCCGATGCAGAAAGAGTGGAAGTGGAGGCTATGATGATGACCTCAGTGATACCTGAGGAGAATAGATCTGAGGTTGAGTAATGATATGCAGTAGAGCTTCGGGTTTTAGCTGTTACACGTACCATTCTTGTTAATGGTTTACCTAGTGGAGTTTTGTTTGTTGTGAGTGTTATGCACCTCTTGTCTTTCGATGCATGTGTTAATAGTTAATTGTGGATACATTAGAAGATAGATCTTCCTTTATAGGATTACGAGTTACGGGTCTTAGGTACCCGCGAGATATGTGGTTGTTTCCTTGTTCAGGGACTTGTGTATGGCTTGAAGACTTCTTTGTCATGCCTTAGGTGCATGAGAAGGTCTTTATGTGTGTGGTGGACGAATAGATATCATGTTAGTTTAGATAGTAGTAGGAGGACTATTATAGTCTCTACTGAGAGATAATAGGTAGAGGTTTTTCAAGGTTATGAACCTTGAAGAGCCAAGTTGCCGACAATACCGTATTTGCAGCAAGGTTAATAAGGAGGTGATGATTTCTAATGTTATGTCGTGAAGGAAAGAGATTGTTCCACGCTGAAGATTATTCTAGTGGTTTATGATTTTATTGACGTGTTACTGATCCGTCTAATCTACCGTCTCAACGGAGTGAGAACTTTGATATTGTGTTGAAGTATTTGTACGAGATTAATGGGGAGAAGGCCAATGAGGTATATGGCTTGTTGAGTTGTTAGAACTTGAAGAAGCAATTTGAAGAGTGGATTGAGATGGGCTTCGTTCGCCCTAGTATATTCATCGCTATGTATTGATGACTTGTCCGATCAACTAACAGAAGCAATTATGTTCTCAAGATTTCCATATGCTTAGGATATCATTAGTTAAGGATGAGAGAGCAGCGTGGGCATAGCACAACATTCCATACCTGTTATGGACACTACAAGTTGTAGTGATGTCATCGGAGTTGAAGAGTGCTCTAATGGTTTTTATAAGAGTTGATGAATAGTACTCTCACAATAGCGAGGAACGTACCGGTTATCTAAGGACGGTTTTGCAGAATCCGAGGGATAGAAGCCAGTGTGCTATTCTCCTTAAATTGTCAATTGAGATGCCAGAATTACCCTTTTTGTTCTGCCAGCGAGATCATAGTTGATGTGACGAGGAGTGAGTATGATGCCTTGTGGATGATGCTGCTGAACATTAAGGGAATGTGTAGTTCTCAGGCCAGCCGATTGCTACCAACGCTTTGAGGAAGGATTCTATGTGATTGTGCATCCAATTACGAGTTTTCGGAGGAAGATCACCGTAAGTGCATGGTTGAAGTAGTATGTCCGAGTTATGAAGTGTAGAGGAAGCATTTGAACTCTACTTCTATTCGGTGATAATCAGAAGATTTTCGGAATCACGTGACTACGGTGCTGAGAATGTATGAGGAGAACTGTCCGACTCATGATTTTGAGTTAGTAGTGGTAGTTCAAGTGTCCAGATTTGAAGGCAATATCGGTGTGATATTTCATGTTAGATTCCCACCGATCATAAGAGTTTGAAGCATACTTTTATGCAACATAAGCTGAATAACCGCCAGCGTCGTTGACTGGAGTTGATGAAGGAGTTTGATCGTGAAGTTTGGTACCATTCTGGCAAGGAGAATGTGGTAATTGATACCTTGAACTAGAAGACACCTCGAGAGAAGGCGATTGTTGGAATTGTTATACAGCCTCGGTTGCAGAATGATCTAGCTTGGTTAGAGTTGGACATACAACAATTGATAAGGACGTTAGTTTCATGTTTTAGGGGTTCTACCTGATTTGTTTGATGAGATCCAACAAAAGCAGGGGACATTCCTGACCCTGAGGGAATTTGATGGAAGGATGTCTCATGGCGAGACACCACAGTTCTTTAACGGAGCAAAAGGAGTAGGAGCTGCCGCAACTACGTCTGTATAACCGCTTATGTGGAGTTGAGTGGAGAAGATTACAGTACACCCATAGTACAACTTCATTAGTACATCCATGTACGAATAAGAGGTACCCTGAAGTAGTAAATCAGGTTAAAGTGTTACTGACCTGGAGATGAGCTCATCCACTACTAGTGTTGTAGTGGAAGTGAGAGGACTTTTCTATGGACTTGTGATGGGATTGAGACCCAGTAAGAGTTTTGGTGTTATCCAGATTATTAGTAACAGATTTATGAAGGCGACACGTTCCATCTCTACAGAGAGATGTGGCCAACGAATGAAGTAATAAAGGAGTACACTAGATAGATGGTGGGACTCCATAAGTGTACTGAGGACGATTGACTATGATTGTAGTAGACAGTTTACTTTGAGGTTTTGATAGGAGATTCAGACTGCTTGGGGAACACATCCACATATCATGATTGAGTTTTTCCTCAAACCGATGGTCAGTCTACGAGAACCCTCAAGACCGTAGAGGACATGTTGTGAGCTTGTGGGATGGATTGGGAACAGGGACGATCTGTTTATCTCCCACTCGTTGAGTTCTTATACCACGACCGTTGGTATGCATCTATAGGGATGGCCCCTATGAGGCGTTGTGTAGACATAGGTTTCATACACCTTTATGCTGGGAGGAGCCTATCGGTACCATTAGGATAGCGCCAGAATAGATTCAGGATGATATGGCTCGAGTAACGCTGATCAGAGAGAGGATGCTGGCTACACAGAGCCGCGAGAAGTTGTATGTAGATAGGAAGCGTCGACATCTAGAGTTCAGGGTAGAAGCTCATGTCTGGTTGAGAGTAACTCTGACGCGAGGCGTCAGACGTGATGGCATAAAGGGGAAGTTGAGTCCCCGATTGGTCGGTCCTTTCGAGATACTGGATAGAGTTGGAAGAGCAGTGCACAGATTGGCTTTGCCATCGAAGTTAGAGGGTGTTCACCATATGTTTCATGTGTCTCAACTGAGGAAGTACGTACCAGATTTGATGCACATTGTGAGTCATGATGATCTAGTTGTTGAGCCGGATCACATTTTGCAGAACAACCTTTTGCGGTTCTAGACAGAGAGGTGTGAGACGCCTACATTCGAAGGATATTCCTATGATGAGGCTACGCAGGAGACTGAGGATAGTATCCAAGGGAACACTCCAGATTTTTACGCCGGGACAAATGCACATGTAGGATCCACGATTAGATTTTGGTGATATCTTAGTGAGTGTATGTTATGCTATGTGCTTATGTGATATGTTGTGTTTTAATGCTAGTTGTGAGTTGTGCATATGATCTGTTAGATCTTGTTTGCTAGTACGAGATAGGTATAGCTGGAGATGGTGTTAGCATGAAATATTGTGATATTTTAGGCACGTTTTATAATCGCATTTGATTCATATTGATAGTCTTTGATGGAGCTTTATGCATATATGAGCTAGTATTGCCTATATTGTCGATATAGATGTCTACACGAGTTCTATGTTGATTATAGGTGATTTGGAGCTATTTCCGAACGAAATCGAGCGAAGGAGAGTTGAGTTGATGTACCTCTAGATCAAGGACACCTTTTGGAAGCAATTTGGAGTATTAGATTGAGGAATGCACGAATGAAGGCAAAAATCACGGTTTGACCCTAGATTACGGCCGTGGATTGTGATGCAGAATTCGATGTTCATTCCAGGGGATATTACGGCCGTGGAAGTTACCCGTATTTGTTTCCACGCCTCAGAATTACGGTCGTGGAATCTTCCACGACCGTGATCTTGGCGAATCCCTTTCGCCACGTTTCGAAGCCATGATCTTTTGAAGATCGGGCCGGGCCGACGTTTTGCCCTGCATTATAAAAAGGACGGATGAAGCAAGATTCCGTCACCTCGCTTTACCTCGTTGTCTAGCTTACGACCTTTCAAAAACCCTAAGTTTGGCGGCAAGAACGCAAGCTTAGCAACACACAAACCTTCATTCTTGAAGGTGATTTTGGGAGATCTCATTGAAGATCGAAGTTCGTGATTGGAGAATTGCTGTTAGTGATCTTTGCGTTGAGGAAGATCGAAGTTCTTGGAGGATTTTGCAAGAAAACTCCTCTTCTTGCTTAGGTTTGATTTAGGATCGGATTGACATCCCGTTTCCTTTCTTTCCTAAGATTGTGATTGTTTATTCCGAATTGAATCTTTTGACAAACATTTGTTCTTGATTGTGATTCTGAGATTCGTTCGAAGATTATTGAAAGTTCTTGAAAGTTCCCATCTTTTATCTTATAAATCTTGAATTGCTATCAAATGACTGTTATTGGCTAAAAACCCTTAACAATTCTAAGGTGAAGGGTTGATAGTTGTGGCTTAGATGATGATAGATCGATCGCAAACAGATTAGACCCTGAGAGTTAGAGAATTGTCGCCGACAACCCTAAATTACGGGCTGTTCTTGAGTTCCACGGTCGTGGAATCTCAAGATCCGACCGTAATTTCCATGAGTTTACGAGCCTGCTTTTACCTTAATCCAAAGTTAAAGATTTGCTTTAGCTTAGTTTAGACTTGTCTTTTCTAGGTGGTAGTGAAGCCTCAACAACCTCTACCTCGATTGTGAGCCTCAACAACCTCAATCGGATAAGTTAGTCTTGACCTTTAGATTATAGGTTTGGGTATTTGATACTAATCCTTGCTTTTAGAACCTCTTTATATTGAGCCTCAACAACCTGTATAAGGAGTATCTTTTAGGTGAGTTACATAAGGTTTTTGGAACCTCAACCGTACGATTACCTTACATTAGTGTACCTTTGCTTATCTCTACTCTGTCTTCATATTATTAGTATATCTTGAATCTGTTGCCACAACTGAATACCCGGATCTTTAGGATTGTTGTTTTCCCAATATTTGCAAAACTCTCATATTTATTGCTTGATAACCTGAAATCGAATTTGTTCCCACCCAAATCCCTGTGTTCGATACTCGGGAATTCTTGCTTAGCTACCTCGATCCGTACACTGCGGGTTCGCTGCTTGATTCTAGTTTTATAAATTTAAAGCTTATTTGCACACACCTCTAGGGGCGAACAAGTTTTTGTAATTCTTGATTGGGATGTACTAAATGTTTGTAATAACTCTACTCTATATGTTGCTTCTATTCCGAGACTATTATTGCATGTTCATCATATGTTACACGTTTCATTCTTGCATCGCATGAAAAAGAACTTTAAAAACCCATAAAAACTGAAAATTTTTGAAAAATTTGATGTTTCTAATGAATTGAGATGAATTCCATGATAAACACTACTTGTGAATTAAGTTGATAACGATTGCATGCTTGAAAGGATAGTAATTCGAAAAGAAATTGAATGAATAGATTTTACCTCTTTTGCAAGTTTTATAATGTGAAAATGTTACCTAAATCATGTAAGAAATCGAAGTTGAAATCACATTATAAGTTCTTATGCTTCTTTTTGAAATGATTAAGGCAATTCGATACTTTCTTTCTTCTTTCCTTTGATCATCTAACTCCTCATTGAAATACTAGCCTCCCTTACCCATCCGGGAACTTGGAAAGTGAATGAGAAAAAGGCATGTATGATGTGGGAGGGCCATGAGAGCATATATTTGCAATCAATTGAATAGAAAGAAATTATAGGTTTGGGGAAGTCAATCATGACGATGAGTAACTCGGCACCATTCACATAGCCGGGTGTTTGTGTCTTGCCAAAGTCGGATTGAGCGATATTCCTAGCGGATTATGGTATGTGCGCTAAGGGTTTGAGGCATCTCGCAAAAAAATGAGAAACGCCAATCTCCTAGGCTTCGGTTTTTGTGCACCTCTATCCATAACTCCAAAAGTAAAGTCGAAAAATGAAAAGTAAGAGCGAAGCTCTAAGTGAAGAGTTGCGGAAATCGCAAAAGAAGAAGAAGGTAGTAGTCCATTTTCCCGGATTTATGCACCACTCTCCCTTAAAGTTTCCCTTCCCTTCCATACTCTAGACCTTTTTCTTTGAAAGTCCTTAAGATCAAAAGAATGTTATATGGCTTGGTGATCTAAATTGAAGTTCTTATGATTGATTTTGATAATGTTTGAAGGTTATAATGCTTGTTTGGAAGTTAAATTGTTTCATGAGCTTTCTTCACCTATTACTCTCTAATTAAGTGTGTGAAAGTTTGAAAACGATTGAAGCAAGGTTTGAGAATGATCTATTCTTTAGAAGTCACTTTCATCCAAAAGAAGGTACACATATTTCATCCTAACTCTTGTTTAAAGCTTTTTGAAAGACCTTGCTTAGGGACAAGCAAGTGTTAAGTATGGGGTTATTTGTTAGCATGAAATATTGTGATATTTTAGGCACGTTTTATAATCGTATTTGATTCATGTTGATAGTCTTTGATGGAGCTTTATGCATATATGAGCTAGTATTACCTATATTGTCGATATGGATGTCTACACGAGTTCTATGTTGATTATAGGTGATTTGGAGCTATTTCCGAACGAAATCGAGCGAAGGAGAGTTGAGTTGATGTACCTCTAGATCAAGGACACCTTTTGGGAAGCAATTTGGAGTATTAGATTGAAGAATGCACGAATGAAGGCAAAAATCACGGTTTGACCCTAGATTACGGCCGTGGATTGTGATGCAGAATTCGATGTTCATTCCAGGGGATATTACGGCCGTGGAAGTTACCCGTATTTGTTTCCACGCCTCAGAATTACGGTCGTGGAATCTTCCACGACCGTGATCTTGGCGAATCCCTTTCGCCACGTTTCGAAGCCATGATCTTTTGAAGATCGGGCCGGGCCGACGTTTTGCCCTGCATTATAAAAAGGACGGATGAAGCAAGATTCCGTCACCTCGCTTTACCTCGTTGTCTAGCTTACGACCTTTCAAAAACCCTAAGTTTGGCGGCAAGAACGCAAGCTTAGCAACACACAAACCTTCATTCTTGAAGGTGATTTTGGGAGATCTCATTGAAGATCGAAGTTCGTGATTGGAGAATTGCTGTTAGTGATCTTTGCGTTGAGGAAGATCGAAGTTCTTGGAGGATTTTGCAAGAAAACTCCTCTTCTTGCTTAGGTTTGATTTAGGATCGGATTGACATCCCGTTTCCTTTCTTTCCTAAGATTGTGATTGTTTATTCCGAATTGAATCTTTTGACAAACATTTGTTCTTGATTGTGTTTCTGAGATTCGTTCGAAGATTATTGAAAGTTCTTGAAAGTTCCCATCTTTTATCTTATAAATCTTGAATTGCTATCAAATGACTGTTATTGGCTAAAAACCCTTAACAATTCTAAGGTGAAGGGTTGATAGTTGTGGCTTAGATGATGATAGATCGATCGCAAACAGATTAGACCCTGAGAGTTAGAGAATTGTCGCCGACAACCCTAAATTACGGGCTGTTCTTGAGTTCCACGGTCGTGGAATCTCAAGATCCGACCGTAATTTCCATGAGTTTACGAGCCTGCTTTTACCTTAATCCAAAGTTAAAGATTTGCTTTAGCTTAGTTTAGACTTGTCTTTTCTAGGTGGTAGTGAAGCCTCAACAACCTCTACCTCGATTGTGAGCCTCAACAACCTCAATCGGATAAGTTAGTCTTGACCTTTAGATTATAGGTTTGGGTATTTGATACTAATCCTTGCTTTTAGAACCTCTTTATATTGAGCCTCAACAACCTGTATAAGGAGTATCTTTTAGGTGAGTTACATAAGGTTTTTGGAACCTCAACCGTACGATTACCTTACATTAGTGTACCTTTGCTTATCTCTACTCTGTCTTCATATTATTAGTATATCTTGAATCTGTTGCCACAACTGAATACCCGGATCTTTAGGATTGTTGTTTTCCCAATATTTGCAAAACTCTCATATTTATTGCTTGATAACCTGAAATCGAATTTGTTCCCACCCAAATCCCTGTGTTCGATACTCGGGAATTCTTGCTTAGCTACCTCGATCCGTACACTGCGGGTTCGCTGCTTGATTCTAGTTTTATAAATTTAAAGCTTATTTGCACACACCTCTAGGGGCGAACAAGTTTTTGGCGCCGTTGCCGGGGATTTGGTTTCGGCCGAATTCGGTAACCGGTTGTCAAGCTTGGGAGCTTGCTCTCGTTATTTGATTCTTTTTGAGTGTATGCGCAGATCTAGAAACACCGAAGATCTCTTACCTCTTGATCAAGAGCTAGAGAAAACCTTGCGACAAAAACGCAAAGAAAAGAGGATGGCTCAAGAAAACGAAAACGATCTTCAAACTAAGTTAGCGGAGAAGGAAGCTCAACTCCGATGGAATGAGAATCTCCTCCAGGATGAGATGGATCGTCATCAAACTCAAGTTAACGGTCTACAAGACATGATCGTTCAAATGAAAATAAAGATGAGCGATCTTGAAGACAAGGTAGGAAAGAAGTCCTCAAGAAGAAGGACAAGGTCTAGAAGAAGAGGTAACTCATCCGCTGATGATAGTGATTCTTCCATGCCTGCGCTAGAAGAGATTGATCCCACGATCAACATAAATCCTTTCAACACACAAGGAGCTGCTAACCGCCGCATTCCACCTAGGAATGCGAGAGTCGAACGTGTGGATAATGAGCCAAGAACTCTTGGCCAGCGGATGGATCCAACACAACAACCGCGCCGCTTGGGCGTGAACTTTGATGCTGAAGACGTACAAGGGTTTAGTTTCAACCCTCAAGTTATCACTCTTGTTCGCCAAAGTCAGTTTGGCGGTACAAGTGCTGAATCTCCACACCAACACTTGCAAAACTTTGAGTGCATGATGGAGACAATGAGACCAAAGAGCGCTACTACCAACAGCTATAAGCTCAAACCTTTCTTTTTCTCTTTGAAAGGGAAAGCGCTATCTTGGTACCAAGCTCTTCCTAGTGGAAAGCTAGAGACGTGGGAAGACCTCTCCGCAGAGTTTCTCACCAAGTTCTTTCCGCCCTCCAAAACGGCAGAACTTAGAGGTAAGATTAATGCTTTTTCTATGAGACCTAACGAAAGTTTGTTTCAATCTTGGGAAAGGTTTCAGGATTTGCTCTTGGATTGCCCTCATCACGGCATATCCAAGCTTGCCTTGCTGGAAATTTACTACAAGGGGCTGGATGCGGGAACGCAATTCAACCTTCAATCCCTCTCATGTGGAACGTTCATGGACATGAGAGGAGATGACGCTTGGGACTTCATTGAGAAGCAAGCAAGAGTCATAGAGAAGTATTCCCACCGGAAGATGGAGGGAAATCGTGTGGAGCAAGGAGCGAAGCTCACACATGAAGCTCAAAATCAGATTTTCTCCCTCAACAATGAGATCAAAGAATTGAAGGAGACTATCAAGACCAACTTCCCAAAGCAGCAAGAGAAGGATGTTGGCTATTTGGGCAATAACAACGGCGGTGACAACACCAACCGCAACAACAATAACCGGAACAATAACCGGAACAACAATTGGAATGGAAACAACAACAACCGGAACAACAACAATTGGAACAACAATCGTGGTTCGAACAACAACAATTGGCGCTCCAATCAACAAAATTCCGGTAACTCCTATCCTTCCAATTCCAATGCACTAACTCCACCCTCTTCTTCCTCTACTCCTTTGAAAAGCCAGGGGCAATCATCAAATGGAGGAAACAATACGGGAAAGGAAAAGTCGGATCCCATGTTGGAAACGATCTTGGGAAAGCTTCAAGGGTTGGAGAACCGCATCATCAAGGTTGATGATCAAATTTCTAAGGTTGACAAGGCTTAAAAGGTTTTGGAGAATCAAATGTTCAACCATGCGGAGGAAGTCCCTAGGAATCAAGGGAAACTTCCAGGAAAGACGGAGGACAACCCTAAGGGAAGGGTAATGGCGATCACAACTAGGAGCGGAGTGACTACCACCGATCCGCAGCCTACGTTTGTTGAAGTCCCCGTAGAGAAAAGTAAAGAAAAGGGGAGGGAGAAGGAGGACGTCTATGTTCCACCTCCAGCTTTCAAACCCCCCCTACCATTCCCTCAATCTAGAGCGCGAGCGCGCCTAGACAAGCAATTCGGTAAGTTCATAGAACTCATGAGCAAACTGCATATTAATATACCTTTCATTGATGCTATTGTAGGTATGCCGGCTTATGGCAAGTTCTTGAAGGAGCTCCTCTCTAACAAGAGGAAGCTGGAAGATTTTGGAGAAGTCAAGATGAGTTCGGATTCTTCGGACCTCATCAAGACTATGAAGGAGAAAATGCCCCCAAAGCTGAAAGATCCGGGGTCGTTTTGCATTCCCATAGGAGTGGGAGAGGTCACATATGACGCTTTGTGTGATCTAGGAGCAAGTGTGAGCATCATACCACTTGCGTTGTGCAGGAAGATCGGTTTAGGCGACCCTAAACCAGTGAAGATGACGTTATACATGGCGGATCGATCCATTACTCGTCCCGTCGGCATTGTAGAGGACGTCCTTGTTAAGCTAGGCAAGTTCTTTGTCCCCATTGACTTTGTTGTGCTTGACATTCCTGCAGATAGTCCGGTCCCGATCATACTCGGAAGACCGTTTCTTGCAACTTCCGGCTGCATGGTCGATTGCAAGAATGGAAGACTCGCTTTTGACATTGGGGAAGAGAAAGTAGAGTTCGTTCTTTCCACTCTAGTGAAGGAGCCGATCTTTGATGAGGATATTTACAACATCCAAGACGAAGAAGGCTTGTCTAGGGAGGAGGTAAGTGCGATTCTCTTTAACGATCCTTTGCAAAAGGTTATCACTATGAGTCTAACCCATGAAGGAGAAGAGGGAGAGTGCAAAGAGGAAATTGAAGCCTTGGAAGCACAAGAAGAGATGCATGAAGTGGAGTTTGAAAAACTCCACGATGAGGCTGAAGATACAAGATTCCACGGCCATACTCTGTATTCCACGGCCGTGGATTCCACGACCAAATTCGACCTCCATTCCAGAGGATATTACGGCCGTGGAAAAGCAAGGGAAAACGTGATTTTGACCGTGGAAAATAGTGATCAGCACGCTTCTTCAACTTCTCCTAATTCTTCTCCAAACCATCCAACATCCTTAGAAACCTCTAAGGAAACATCGGAAGCTCCCCAAGGACCATTGGAAGCTCCGAAAGCAATGGAACTCAAACCACTTCCTACTCATCTAAGGTACGCTTTTCTTGGATCTAACTCCACCTTCCCGGTTATCGTTAGTTCCGAATTAAGCATAGATGAACATGAACAGCTCATGATTGTCCTTAGGAAACATAGAAAAGCCATAGGCTATACTATTGAGGACTTAGTAGGAATTAAACCCTCCCTATGCATGCATAAAATACTAATGGAGGAGGACTTTAGAACTTCAAGACAACCTCAAAGGCGGTTGAATCCGACCATGAAGGAGGTTGTCAAGAAGGAAATTCTTAAACTTCTTGATGCAGGTATCATCTACCCTATCTCCGATAGCAAGTGGGTGAGCCCAGTTCAAGTAGTTCCGAAGAAGGGAGGAATGACGGTCATCACCAATAAGAACAACGAACTCATTCCTACCCGAACCGTGACTGGATGGCGAATGTGCATAGACTACCGCAAGCTCAACAACGCAACGCGGAAGGATCACTTTCCATTGCCATTCATCGACCAAATGCTTGAAAGGTTAGCACAACATTCATACTTTTGCTACCTTGACGGTTATAGTGGTTTCTTTCAGATCCCGATACATCCGGATGATCAAGAGAAGACCACATTCACGTGCCCTTGGGGTACGTTCGCTTATAGGAGGATGCCGTTCGGGCTTTGCAACGCCCCAGCCACCTTTCAACGGTGCATGATGGCCATCTTCTCCGAATATGTAGAGGAAATCATGGAAGTCTTCATGGACGACTTCTCTGTTTACGGTTCCTCTTTTAACGATTGTCTTTCTAACCTTTCTCTTGTTTTGCAAAGATGTGAAGACACTAACCTAGTTCTTAATTGGGAGAAGTGTCAATTCATGGTTAAAGAAGGAATCGTTTTAGGTCACTTAGTCTCTAGTAGAGGGATAGAGGTAGACAAGGCTAAAATAGAGACCATAGAGAAACTTCCTCCCCCAGTTTCGGTGAAGGGAATAAGAAGTTTTCTAGGACATGCTGGATTTTATAGACGTTTTATCCAAGACTTTTCTAAGATATCAAAACCTCTCACTAATCTATTGATGAAGGATGCGGTTTTTGAGTTTTCGCAGGAATGTCTAGATGCGTTCAACACCATCCGGCAAGCTCTAATTTCAGCACCCATTATCCAACCACCGGATTGGACTCTCCCTTTCGAGATTATGTGCGATGCTAGTGACGTAGCCATTGGGGCTGTTCTTGGGCAACGAAAGGAAGGACGAACCCACGCCATATACTACGCTAGCAAGACGCTAGACGAAGCCCAGCTCAACTACGCCACTACGGAGAAGGAATTTCTAGCCATTGTCTACGCTATTGACAAGTTTCGTTCCTATCTTGTAGGTGCAAAGGTGATTGTCTACACGGATCATGCTGCGATCCGGTACCTCCTTGCAAAGAAGGACGCGAAGCCAAGGCTGATTAGATGGATTCTTCTCCTACAAGAATTCGATCTTGAGATCCGCGACAAGAAAGGCTCGGAAAATTCTGTTGCGGATCATTTGAGTCGCCTAACACATCTAGAGGACGACCATTTACCCATTGATGACTCCTTTCCGGACGAACACCTACACATCATTGAGGAGTGCATCAAGGTAATCTCCAAGGGTGACGAACCATGGTTTGCTGATTTCGTTAATTACTTGGTTTGCCAGGAAATACCACCCGGACTATCATATGCGCAAAGGAAGAAGTTCTTCAAGGACGTCCGGGAATACCATTGGAACGAACCTCTTCTCTTCAAGAGAGGTCCGGATGGCATCATTCGGCGATGTGTGCCGGAAGATGAGATGCAAAGTGTCATCCGTCATTGTCATTCACTACCTTGTGGAGGACACGCTAGTTCGAACAAAACTAGCGCAAAGGTATTGCAATCCGGATTTTATTGGCCTACTTTATTTAAAGATGTGAAATCCTTTGTTTCTTGTTGCGATGCTTGTCAAAGAACAGGCAATATCTCTAGAAGGAACGAGATGCCCCTCAACAACATCCAAGAGGTGGAGATTTTTGACGTTTGGGGAGTCGACTTCATGGGACCATTCCCTTCTTCTTGTGGAAACCAATACATACTATTGGCGGTAGACTATGTTTCTAGATGGGTGGAAGCAATTGCCTCTCCCACAAATGATGCCATGGTGGTGGTTAAGTTCTTCAACAAGACCATTTTTCCGCGATTCGGGACGCCAAGGACGATCATTAGTGATGGAGGTTCTCACTTCATAGCCCGTCGCTTTGAAGCTCTTCTATCCAAGTATGGGGTTACTCACAAGATCGCCACCCCTTACCATCCACAAACGAGTGGACAAGTTGAGATCTCAAATAGGGAGATCAAGGGAATTCTAGAGAAGACAGTTTCGAGGACTAGGAAGGATTGGTCCTTGAAACTAGATGATGCGCTATGGGCATACCGGACTGCATACAAGACTCCCATAGGAACCACACCATACAACCTTGTGTATGGGAAGTCTTGTCACTTGCCGGTAGAGCTAGAGCACAAGGCGTTTTGGGCTATCAAGTGGCTGAATTTCAGCATGAAAGAAGCGGGAGAGAAGCGTCTCCTAGACATCAACAAGCTGGATGAACTCCGTTTGAACGCCTACGAAAACGCTAAGATTTACAAGGAAAGAGCAAAGCGTTGGCATGATAAGCATATCATTCCAAAGGACTTCCAAGAGGGAGATCAAGTCCTTGTTAGCATGAAATATTGTGATATTTTAGGCACGTTTTGTAATCGTATTTGATTCATATTGATAGTCTTTGATGGAGCTTTATGCATATATGAGCTAGTATTGCCTATATTGTCGATATGGATGTCTACACGAGTTCTATGTTGATTATAGGTGATTTGGAGCTATTTCCGAACGAAATCGAGCGAAGGAGAGTTGAGTTGATGTACCTCTAGATCAAGGACACCTTTTGGGAAGCAATTTGGAGTATTAGATTGAAGAATGCACGAATGAAGGCAAAAATCACGGTTTGACCCTAGATTACGGCCGTGGATTGTGATGCAGAATTCGATGTTCATTCCAGGGGATATTACGGCCGTGGAAGCTACCCGTATAAGTTTCCACGCCTCAGAATTACGGTCGTGGAATCTTCCACGACCGTGATCTTGGCAAATCCTTTCGCCACGTTTCGAAGCCATGATCTTTTGAAGATCGGGCCGGGCCGACGTTTTGCCCTGCATTATAAAAAGGACGGATGAAGCAAGATTCCGTCACCTCGCCTTACCTCGTTATCGAGCTTACGACCCTTCAAACCCTAAGTTTAGCGGCAAGAACGCAAGCTTAGCAACACACAAACCTTCATTCTTGGAGGTGCTTTTGGGAGATCTCATTGAAGATCAAAGTTCGTGATTGGAGAATTGCTGTTAGCGATCTTCGCGTTGAGAAAGATCGAAGTTCTTGGAGGATTTTGCAAGAAAACTACTCTTCTTGCTTAGGTTTGATTTAGGATCGGATTGACACCCCGTTTCCTTTCTTTCCTAAAATTGTGATTGTTTATTCTGAATTGAATCTTTTGATAAACACTTGTTCTTGATTGTGATTCGGAGATTCGTTCGAAGATTATTGAAAGTTCTTGAGAGTTCCCATCTTTTATCTTATAAATCTTGAATTGATATCAAATGACTGTTATTGGCTAAAAACCCTTAACAATTCTAAGGTGAAGGGTTGATAGTTGTGGCTTAGATGATGATAGATCGATCGCAAACAGATTAGACCCTGAGAGTTAGAGAATTATCATCGACAACCCTAAATTACGGGTTGTTCTTGAGTTCCACGGCCGTGGAACCTCAAGATCCAACCGTAATTTCCATGAGTTTACGAGCCTGCTTTTACCTTAATCCAAAGTTAAAGATTTGCTTTAGCTTAGTTTAGACTTGTCTTTTCTAGGTGGTAGTGAAGCCTCAACAACCTCTACCTCGATTGTGAGCCTCAACAACCTCAATCGGATAAGTTAGTCTTGACCTTTAGATTATAGGTTTGGGTATTTGATACTAATCCTTGCTTTTAGAACCTCTTTATATTGAGCCTCAACAACCTGTATAAGGAGTATCTTTTAGGTGAGTTACATAAGGTTTTTGGAACCTCAACCGTACGATTACCTTACACTAGTATACCTTTGCATGTCTCTACTCTGTCTTTATATCATTAGTATATCTTGAATCTGTTGCCACAACTGAATACCCGGATCTTTAGGATTGTTGTTTTCCCAATATTTGCAAAACTCCCATATTCATTGCTTGATAACTTGAAATCGAATTTGTTCCCACCCAAATCCCTGTGTTCGATACTCTGGAATTCTTGCTTAGCTACCTCGATCCGTACACTGCGGGTTCGCTGCTTGATTCTAGTTTTATAAATTTAAAGCTTATTTGCACACACCTCTAGGGGCGAACAAAAAGCCAGGGGCAATCATCAAATGGAGGAAACAATACGGGAAAGGAAAAGTCGGATCCCATGTTGGAAACGATCTTGGGAAAGCTTCAAGGGTTGGAGAACCGCATCATCAAGGTTGATGATCAAATTTCTAAGGTTGACAAGGCTCAAAAGGTTTTGGAGAATCAAATGTTCAACCATGCGGAGGAAGTCCCTAGGAATCAAGGGAAACTTCCAGGAAAGACGGAGGACAACCCTAAGGGAAGGGTAATGGCGATCACAACTAGGAGCGGAGTGACTACCACCGATCCGCAGCCTACGTTTGTTGAAGTCCCCGTAGAGAAAAGTAAAGAAAAGGGGAGGGAGAAGGAGGACGTCTATGTTCCACCTCCAGCTTTCAAACCCCCCCTACCATTCCCTCAATCTAGAGCGCGAGCGCGCCTAGACAAGCAATTCGGTAAGTTCATAGAACTCATGAGCAAACTGCATATTAATATACCTTTCATTGATGCTATTGTAGGTATGCCGGCTTATGGCAAGTTCTTGAAGGAGCTCCTCTCTAACAAGAGGAAGCTGGAAGATTTTGGAGAAGTCAAGATGAGTTCGGATTCTTCGGACCTCATCAAGACTATGAAGGAGAAAATGCCCCCAAAGCTGAAAGATCCGGGGTCGTTTTGCATTCCCATAGGAGTGGGAGAGGTCACATATGACGCTTTGTGTGATCTAGGAGCAAGTGTGAGCATCATACCACTTGCGTTGTGCAGGAAGATCGGTTTAGGCGACCCTAAACCAGTGAAGATGACGTTATACATGGCGGATCGATCCATTACTCGTCCCGTCGGCATTGTAGAGGACGTCCCTGTTAAGCTAGGCAAGTTCTTTGTCCCCATTGACTTTGTTGTGCTTGACATTCCTGCAGATAGTCCGGTCCCGATCATACTCGGAAGACCGTTTCTTGCAACTTCCGGCTGCATGGTCGATTGCAAGAATGGAAGACTCGCTTTTGACATTGGGGAAGAGAAAGTAGAGTTCGTTCTTTCCACTCTAGTGAAGGAGCCGATCTTTGATGAGGATATTTACAACATCCAAGACGAAGAAGGCTTGTCTAGGGAGGAGGTAAGTGCGATTCTCTTTAACGATCCTTTGCAAAAGGTTATCACTATGAGTCTAACCCATGAAGGAGAAAAGGGAGAGTGCAAAGAGGAAATTGAAGCCTTGGAAGCACAAGAAGAGATGCATGAAGTGGAGTTTGAAAAACTCCACGATGAGGCTGAAGATACAAGATTCCACGGCCATACTCTGTATTCCACGGCCGTGGATTCCACGACCAAATTCGACCTCCATTCCAGAGGATATTACGGCCGTGGAAAAGCAAGGGAAAACGTGATTTTGACCGTGGAAAATAGTGATCAGCACGCTTCTTCAACTTCTCCTAATTCTTCTCCAAACCATCCAACATCCTTAGAAACCTCTAAGGAAACATCGGAAGCTCCCCAAGGACCATTGGAAGCTCCGAAAGCAATGGAACTCAAACCACTTCCTACTCATCTAAGGTACGCTTTTCTTGGATCTAACTCCACCTTCCCGGTTATCGTTAGTTCCGAATTAAGCATAGATGAACATGAACAGCTCATGATTGTCCTTAGGAAACATAGAAAAGCCATAGGCTATACTATTGAGGACTTAGTAGGAATTAAACCCTCCCTATGCATGCATAAAATACTAATGGAGGAGGACTTTAGAACTTCAAGACAACCTCAAAGGCGGTTGAATCCAACCATGAAGGAGGTTGTCAAGAAGGAAATTCTTAAACTTCTTGATGCAGGTATCATCTACCCTATCTCCGATAGCAAGTGGGTGAGCCCAGTTCAAGTAGTTCCGAAGAAGGGAGGAATGACGGTCATCACCAATAAGAACAACGAACTCATTCCTACCCGAACCGTGACTGGATGGCGAATGTGCATAGACTACCGCAAGCTCAACAACGCAACGCGGAAGGATCACTTTCCATTGCCATTCATCGACCAAATGCTTGAAAGGTTAGCACAACATTCATACTTTTGCTACCTTGACGGTTATAGTGGTTTCTTTCAGATCCCGATACATCCGGATGATCAAGAGAAGACCACATTCACGTGCCCTTGGGGTACGTTCGCTTATAGGAGGATGCCGTTCGGGCTTTGCAACGCCCCAGCCACCTTTCAACGGTGCATGATGGCCATCTTCTCCGAATATGTAGAGGAAATCATGGAAGTCTTCATGGACGACTTCTCCGTTTACGGTTCCTCTTTTAACGATTGCCTTTCTAACCTTTCTCTTGTTTTGCAAAGATGTGAAGACACTAACCTAGTCCTTAATTGGGAGAAGTGTCAATTCATGGTTAAAGAAGGAATCGTTTTAGGTCACTTAGTCTCTAGTAGAGGGATAGAGGTAGACAAGGCTAAAATAGAGACCATAGAGAAACTTCCTCCCCCAGTTTCGGTGAAGGGAATAAGAAGTTTTCTAGGACATGCTGGATTTTATAGACGTTTTATCCAAGACTTTTCTAAGATATCAAAACCTCTCACTAATCTATTGATGAAGGATGCGGTTTTTGAGTTTTCGCAGGAATGTCTAGATGCGTTCAACACCATCCGGCAAGCTCTAATTTCAGCACCCATTATCCAACCACCGGATTGGACTCTCCCTTTCGAGATTATGTGCGATGCTAGTGACGTAGCCATTGGGGCTGTTCTTGGGCAACGAAAGGAAGGACGAACCCACGCCATATACTACGCTAGCAAGACGCTAGACGAAGCCCAGCTCAACTACGCCACTACGGAAAAGGAATTTCTAGCCATTGTCTACGCTATTGACAAGTTTCGTTCCTATCTTGTAGGTGCAAAGGTGATTGTCTACACGGATCATGCTGCGATCCGGTACCTCCTTGCAAAGAAGGACGCGAAGCCAAGGCTGATTAGATGGATTCTTCTCCTACAAGAATTCGATCTTGAGATCCGCGACAAGAAAGGCTCGGAAAATTCTGTTGCGGATCATTTGAGTCGCCTAACACATCTAGAGGACGACCATTTACCCATTGATGACTCCTTTCCGGACGAACACCTACACATCATTGAGGAGTGCATCAAGGTAATCTCCAAGGGTGACGAACCATGGTTTGCTGATTTCGTTAATTACTTGGTTTGCCAGGAAATACCACCCGGACTATCATATGCGCAAAGGAAGAAGTTCTTCAAGGACGTCCGGGAATACCATTGGAACGAGCCTCTTCTCTTCAAGAGAGGTCCGGATGGCATCATTCGGCGATGTGTGCCGGAAGATGAGATGCAAAGTGTCATCCGTCATTGTCATTCACTACCTTGTGGAGGACACGCTAGTTCGAACAAAACTAGCGCAAAGGTATTGCAATCCGGATTTTATTGGCCTACTTTATTTAAAGATGTGAAATCCTTTGTTTCTTGTTGCGATGCTTGTCAAAGAACAGGCAATATCTCTAGAAGGAACGAGATGCCCCTCAACAACATCCAAGAGGTGGAGATTTTTGACGTTTGGGGAGTCGACTTCATGGGACCATTCCCTTCTTCTTGTGGGAACCAATACATACTATTGGCGGTAGACTATGTTTCTAGATGGGTGGAAGCCATTGCCTCTCCCACAAATGATGCCATGGTGGTGGTTAAGTTCTTCAACAAGACCATTTTTCCGCGATTCGGGACGCCAAGGACGATCATTAGTGATGGAGGTTCTCACTTCATAGCCCGTCGCTTTGAAGCTCTTCTATCCAAGTATGGGGTTACTCACAAGATCGCCACCCCTTACCATCCACAAACGAGTGGACAAGTTGAGATCTCAAATAGGGAGATCAAGGGAATTCTAGAGAAGACAGTTTCGAGGACTAGGAAGGATTGGTCCTTGAAACTAGATGATGCGCTATGGGCATACCGGACTGCATACAAGACTCCCATAGGAACCACACCATACAACCTTGTGTATGGGAAGTCTTGTCACTTGCCGGTAGAGCTAGAGCACAAGGCGTTTTGGGCTATCAAGTGGCTGAATTTCAACATGAAAGAAGCGGGAGAGAAGCGTCTCCTAGACATCAACAAGCTGGATGAACTCCGTTTGAACGCCTACGAAAACGCTAAGATTTACAAGGAAAGAGCAAAGCGTTGGCATGATAAGCATATCATTCCAAAGGACTTCCAAGAAGGAGATCAAGTTCTCCTCTTCAATTCGAGACTTCGCCTCTTTCCAGGTAAGTTAAAATCTCGTTGGACTGGACCTTTTCTAATTAAGCGTATTTTCCCCCACGGTGCAGTTGAAGTATGGGGTGAAGCTAGCGGAAGTTTTAAGGTGAACGGTCAACGACTCAAGAAGTACTCACCGGAACTCCAAGCTGAGGAGTTCGCACCTACCGCACTCGAATAAGTGCAGTATGGTCTAGCTACGGACCTTAAACAAAGCGCTTCTTGGGAGGCAACCCAAGGTATTGCATTTTCGTTATTACTTTCGATTCATAGATTAGCTTAGAATAGAAGTTTTTGCTTTATTTTTGCCTCGATTTCTCCCGGTATGTTCGTGTTTTTGGTTGTAGTATCGATGAAAAAAAGGGAAAGGAAGGATAATGTCGAAGAGAAGTGACGAAATTTGGACTTTGAAGCTTTACAGAGAGTTCCACGGTCTAAATTACGGTCGTCATTGCTACAGTGGCCGTAATTCTCAAAGGCCTGTGAAAAATCACCAAAATTACGGGTCCGTACATTTCCACGGCCGTGGAATGCCCCGATAGACCGTAATTTTTGAAATTTTGCCTGCAAGTATAAAAGCCACACTTCACCACAAAAACACCACAAAAACCCCCAATTTCCACGCCCTAAACGCCGAAAACACGCAGCCCCTCCCAAATCTTCATTCTCTAATCGTTTTTAACGATTCTTCTTCCTAAACCGAAGCAAATTCAACCAAGAACAAGATCCAAGCAACAAATCGCGCGGAAAACGATCAACAAACCCGCATTTTGGATTTCTCAATCCGAAAAAAGAGGTTTTTGCTCTCTTCTTGATTTTAGCCGTTTTTGTTCGTTTTTGTTAGAGATTATTAGGAAGAACTGATTGAGATTGGAAGAAACTAGATTAGGACTGATTGTGGTGGAGTTTGATTGCTGATTTGTTGAGAATCGAAAATTCTGTGTCGAATCACGGTCTGTATAGGTTCCACGGCCGTGGTTTTGGGAAGAACAGACCGTAATTTGTAACAGAATGGACTTCGTGAGGAGAGTTTCGGGAAGGATTAAGGAAAAGAAGGGGGAACAGAATAAGAAGAGAAAGGGTAACCCTTCCACCTCTAGGGCACCACCACCACCCTCATCCCCTTCACCACCATCCTCACCTTCACCTCCATCTTCACCCCCTCCTTCTAACATACCGATCATACACGAAAACCACCAAGCCGCATTTGAGAGGATCGAGAAGAGGGCAGTAATTGGCCCTAGATACTTGTTGTTGGAGGATCTACATCCTCTCAACATTGTAGATGACCTTACATGGCTCTTGGATAGAGCCGGTTTGCTTGTCTTCACGAATATTCGTGAAGACGCTTATGAGGAGATCACCCGAGAGGTTGTGACGTCTTTCGAGCACAGCCCTGTTGATAGAACCGTCTCCTTCCGCCTCATGAACCAAGACTACCAGTTGAGTATAGTTGAGTTTGGGACCATTTTTGGGTTCCACGAGACCTACAACGGTCGCATCCCTAGGAACGTGTCCGCTAAGGACTTTTGGGGAGATGTAGCTATGGTCTATGCCGACGAGGACCGTTGGCATCCAGCTGACACCAAGGCCAAATTGATGTACCATTTGGCCTTGAAGATAGCTCACCGTGTTCTTTCGGAGTGTCTCTTCCCTAGGACGGAGACGCCCCAAAAGATCAAGACGGAAGAGCTATTCCTGCTCTATGCTATGCTTCACGGATGCCGCGCCGATTGTGCTACCCTTCTGGCGGCGACTATGAGTAAATTGAAGAACAAATCGAGAGGGAACATCGGATATGGTGGGATAGTGACCCACATAGCTAGGACTCTTGGAGTGGATTTCTCAGCTTGTACGCGTATACCGGCAGTTCCATTAGGGCTACACGCTTTCATGGTTAGGGGACTCATCTTCCCCACACATAGAGGTCCGCCTTACGCGGGCATGCCCTGGGAGAGTAGGACCGGCAGGGGTATTGAGTGGCTGCCGGAGTATTCCATTGTGGCAGGACGCCACAACTGGAAGGAGACGTTCGCTGCGATGCATGCGAACAGGCTTGTAGCTCCCCCTTACGTTCCACCGCCGGTTGTAGATGAGGAGGATATGGGAGATCCGTATGAGAGTGGTGCAGGAGCAGAGCAGGAGTTCGGCTCGTTTCCGGATCAGCCGGATCAGCAGGATGTACCTAGACGCTCTCCGCGTCCGACTGGAGCTTCAGGCTCGTCATCTCGCCGCGCTAGTGTGAGCGAGAGACCCACGTGGATGACTACACCTCCCACCTGGTACGAGACACCTCCTCCTTGGTCCACCACATACACAGCACCACCACCACCACCACCACCACCAGCAGCACCAGCAGACGCTCCCGGATGGTATGATCGCGCTCCGGGATGGTATGAGAGGATGCCGGAGTGGGCTACCGGACTTTCAGAGAGAGTCGGAGCATTGGAGATCCGGGCGGACGCTAGAGATGGACGTTTGGACGACCTCGACCACATGATGAGGGACGTCTACCGCCAGCAGTTTGGGCGGTACTATGACCCGAGTTTCTCTCCATTCCCACCTCCACCGGCACCGCAGTGATTGATGACCGGACTTGCTCGTTTTAGACATCCCCGCCACCATTTGTGAGTTTTCTTTTCTTTCCTTGCTTTTGTTCTTTCTTGTGAACATTAGGGACAATGTTCGTCCTAAGTATGGGGTGGGATGTACTAAATGTTTGTAATAACTCTACTCTATATGTTGCTTCTATTCCGAGACTATTATTGCATGTTCATCATATGTCACACGTTTCATTCTTGCATTGCACGAAAAAGAACTTTAAAAACCCATAAAAATTGAAAATTTTTGAAAAATTTGATGCTTCTAATGAATTGAGATGAATTCTATGATAAACACTACTTGTGAATTAAGTTGATAACGATTGCATGCTTGAAAGGATAAGTAATTCGGAAGGAAATTGAATGAATAGATTTTACCTCTCTTGCAAGTTTTATAATGTGAAAATGTTACCTAAATTATGTAAGAAATCGAAGTTGAAATCACATTATAAGTTCTTATGCTTCTTTTTGAAATGATTAAGGCAATTCGATACTTTCTTTCTTCTTTCCTTTGATCATCTAACCCTTCATTGAAATATTAGCCTCCCTTACCCATCCGGGAACTTGGAAAGTGAATGAGAAAAAGGCATGTTTGATGTGGGAGGGCCATGAGAGCATATATTTGCAATCAATTGAATAGAAAGAAATTATAGGTTTGGGGAAGTCAATCATGACGATGAGTAACTCGGCACCATTCACATAGCCGGGTGTTTGTGTCTTGCCAAAGTCGGATTGAGCGATATTCCTAGCGGATTATGGTATGTGCGCTAAAGGTTTGAGGCATCTCGCAAAAATGAGAAACGCCAATCTCCTAGGCTTCGGTTTTTGTGCACCTCTATCCATAACTCCAAAAGTAAGGTCGAAAAATGAAAAGTAAGAGCGAAGCTCTAAGTGAAGAGTTGCGGAAACCGCAAAAGAAGAAGAAGGTAGTAGTCCATTTTCCCGGATTTATGCACCACTCTCCCTTAAAGTTTCCCTTCCCTTCCATGCTCTAGACCTTTTCCTTTGAAAAGTCCTTAAGATCAAAAGAATGTTATATGGCTTGGTGATCTAAATTGAAGTTCTTATGATTGATTTTGATGATGTTTGAAGGTTATAATGCTTGCTTGGAAGTTAAATTGTTTCATGAGCTTTCTTTGCCTCTTACTCTCTAATTAAGTTCGTGAAAGTTTGGAAACGAATGAAGCAAGGTTTGAGAACGATCTATTCTTTAGAAGCCACTTTCATCCAAAAGAAGGTATACATATTTCATCCTAACTCTTGTTTAAAGCTTTTTGAAAGACCTTGCTTAGGGACAAGCAAGTGTTAAGTATGGGGTTATTTGTTAGCATGAAATATTGTGATATTTTAGGCACGTTTTATAATCGCATTTGATTCATATTGATAGTCTTTGATGGAGCTTTATGCATATATGAGCTAGTATTGCCTATATTGTCGATATAGATGTCTACACGAGTTCTATGTTGATTATAGGTGATTTGGAGCTATTTCCGAACGAAATCGAGCGAAGGAGAGTTGAGTTGATGTACCTCTAGATCAAGGACACCTTTTGGAAGCAATTTGGAGTATTAGATTGAGGAATGCACGAATGAAGGCAAAAATCACGGTTTGACCCAAGATTACGGCCGTGGATTGTGATGCAGAATTCGATGTTCATTCCAGGGGATATTACGGCCGTGGAAGCTATCCGTATTTGTTTCCACGCCTCAGAATTACGGTCGTGGAATCTTCCACGACCGTGATCTTGGCGAATCCCTTCGCCACGTTTCGAAGCCATGATCTTTTGAAGATCGGGCCGGGCCGACGCTTTGCCCTGCATTATAAAAAGGACGGATGAGGCAAGATTCCGTCACCTCGCTTTACCCCGCTACCTAGCTTACGACTTTTCAAAACCCTAAGTTGGGCGGCAAGAACGGAGCTTAGCAAGACAAAAACCTTCATTCTTGGAGGTGATTTCTGGGGGGATCTTATTGAAGATCAAAGTTCGTGATTGGAAGATTGTGGTGAGCGTCCTTCGCGTTGAGGAAGATCGAAGTTCTTGGAGGATTTTGCAAGAAATCTTCTCTTCTTGCTTAGGTTCGATTTAGGATCGGATTGACATCCCGTTTCCTTTCTTTCCTAAGATTGTTATTGATTGTTTGATTTGAATCTCTTGACAAACACTTGTTTTCAATTGTGATTTTGAGATTCGTCTGAAAGGTTATTGAAGGTTCTTGAAAGTTTCCATCTTCTATCTTATAAATCTTGAATTGATTTCAAATGGCTGTTATTGGCTAAAAACTCTTAACAATTCTAAGGTGAAGGGTTGATAGTTGTGGCATAGATGATGATAGATCGATCGCAAACAGATTAGACCCTGAGAGTTAGAGAAGTGTCGCCGACAACCCTAAATTACGGGTTGTTCTTGAGTTCCACGGCCGTGGAACCTCAAGATCCAACCGTAATTTCCATAAGTTTACGAGCCTGCTTTTACCTTAATCTAAAGTTAAAGATTTGCTTTAGCTTAGCCTAGACTTGTCTTTTCTAGGTGGTAGTGAAGCCTCAACAACCTCTACCTCGATTGTGAGCCTCAACAACCTCAATCGGATAAGTTAGTCTTGACCTTTAGATTGTAGGTTTGGGTATTTGATACTAATCCTTGCTTTTAGAACCTCTTTATATTGAGCCTCAACAACCTGTATAAGGAGTATCTTTTAGGTGAGTTACATAAGGTTTTTGGAACCTCAACCGTACGATTACCTTACACTAGTATACCTTTGCATGTCTCTACTCTGTCTTTATATCATTAGTATATCTTGAATCTGTTGCCACAACTGAATACCCGGATCTTTAGGATTGTTGTTTTCCCAATATTTGCAAAACTCCCATATTCATTGCTTGATAACTTGAAATCGAATTTGTTCCCACCCAAATCCCTGTGTTCGATACTCTGGAATTCTTGCTTAGCTACCTCGATCCGTACACTGCGGGTTCGCTGCTTGATTCTAGTTTTATAAATTTAAAGCTTATTTGCACTCACCTCTAGGGGCGAACAAGTTTTTGGGACCATTTTTGGGTATAAGATAGAAGATGGAAACTTTGATTGTCAACATTGTAGATGACCTTACATGGCTCTTGGATAGAGCCGGTTTGCTTGTCTTCACGAATATTCGTGAAGACGCTTATGAGGAGATCACCCGAGAGGTTGTGACGTCTTTCGAGCACAGCCCTGTTGATAGAACCGTCTCCTTCCGCCTCATGAACCAAGACTACCAGTTGAGTATAGTTGAGTTTGGGACCATTTTTGGGTTCCACGAGACCTACAACGGTCGCATCCCTAGGAACGTGTCCGCTAAGGACTTTTGGGGAGATGTAGCTATGGTCTATGCCGACGAGGACCGTTGGCATCCAGCTGACACCAAGGCCAAATTGATGTACCATTTGGCCTTGAAGATAGCTCACCGTGTTCTTTCGGAGTGTCTCTTCCCTAGGACGGAGACGCCCCAAAAGATCAAGACGGATGAGCTATTCCTGCTCTATGCTATGCTTCACGGATGCCGCGCCGATTGTGCTACCCTTCTGGCGGCGACTATGAGTAAATTGAAGAACAAATCGAGAGGGAACATCGGATATGGTGGGATAGTGACCCACATAGCTAGGACTCTTGGAGTGGATTTCTCAGCTTGTACGCGTATACCGGCAGTTCCATTAGGGCTACACGCTTTCATGGTTAGGGGACTCATCTTCCCCACACATAGAGGTCCGCCTTACGCGGGCATGCCCTGGGAGAGTAGGACCGGCAGGGGTATTGAGTGGCTGCCGGAGTATTCCATTGTGGCAGGACGCCACAACTGGAAGGAGACGTTCGCTGCGATGCATGCGAACAGGCTTGTAGCTCCCCCTTACGTTCCACCGCCGGTTGTAGATGAGGAGGATATGGGAGATCCGTATGAGAGTGGTGCAGGAGCAGAGCAGGAGTTCGGCTCGTTTCCGGATCAGCCGGATCAGCAGGATGTACCTAGACGCTCTCCGCGTCCGACTGGAGCTTCAGGCTCGTCATCTCGCCGCGCTAGTGTGAGCGAGAGACCCACGTGGATGACTACACCTCCCACCTGGTACGAGACACCTCCTCCTTGGTCCACTACATACACAGCACCACCACCACCACCACCACCAGCAGCAGCACCAGCAGACGCTCCCGGATGGTATGATCGCGCTCCGGGATGGTATGAGAGGATGCCGGAGTGGGCTACCGGACTTTCAGAGAGAGTCGGAGCATTGGAGATCCGGGCGGACGCTAGAGATGGACGTTTGGACGACCTCGACCACATGATGAGGGACGTCTACCGCCAGCAGTTTGGGCGGTACTATGACCCGAGTTTCTCTCCATTCCCACCTCCACCGGCACCGCAGTGATTGATGACCGGACTTGCTCGTTTTAGACATCCCCGCCACCATTTGTGAGTTTTCTTTTCTTTCCTTGCTTTTGTTCTTTCTTGTGAACATTAGGGACAATGTTCGTCCTAAGTATGGGGTGGGATGTACTAAATGTTTGTAATAACTCTACTCTATATGTTGCTTCTATTCCGAGACTATTATTGCATGTTCATCATATGTCACACGTTTCATTCTTGCATTGCACGAAAAAGAACTTTAAAAACCCATAAAAATTGAAAATTTTTGAAAAATTTGATGCTTCTAATGAATTGAGATGAATTCTATGATAAACACTACTTGTGAATTAAGTTGATAACGATTGCATGCTTGAAAGGATAAGTAATTCGGAAGGAAATTGAATGAATAGATTTTACCTCTCTTGCAAGTTTTATAATGTGAAAATGTTACCTAAATTATGTAAGAAATCGAAGTTGAAATCACATTATAAGTTCTTATGCTTCTTTTTGAAATGATTAAGGCAATTCGATACTTTCTTTCTTCTTTCCTTTGATCATCTAACCCTTCATTGAAATATTAGCCTCCCTTACCCATCCGGGAACTTGGAAAGTGAATGAGAAAAAGGCATGTTTGATGTGGGAGGGCCATGAGAGCATATATTTGCAATCAATTGAATAGAAAGAAATTATAGGTTTGGGGAAGTCAATCATGACGATGAGTAACTCGGCACCATTCACATAGCCGGGTGTTTGTGTCTTGCCAAAGTCGGATTGAGCGATATTCCTAGCGGATTATGGTATGTGCGCTAAAGGTTTGAGGCATCTCGCAAAAATGAGAAACGCCAATCTCCTAGGCTTCGGTTTTTGTGCACCTCTATCCATAACTCCAAAAGTAAGGTCGAAAAATGAAAAGTAAGAGCGAAGCTCTAAGTGAAGAGTTGCGGAAACCGCAAAAGAAGAAGAAGGTAGTAGTCCATTTTCCCGGATTTATGCACCACTCTCCCTTAAAGTTTCCCTTCCCTTCCATGCTCTAGACCTTTTCCTTTGAAAAGTCCTTAAGATCAAAAGAATGTTATATGGCTTGGTGATCTAAATTGAAGTTCTTATGATTGATTTTGATGATGTTTGAAGGTTATAATGCTTGCTTGGAAGTTAAATTGTTTCATGAGCTTTCTTTGCCTCTTACTCTCTAATTAAGTTCGTGAAAGTTTGGAAACGAATGAAGCAAGGTTTGAGAACGATCTATTCTTTAGAAGCCACTTTCATCCAAAAGAAGGTATACATATTTCATCCTAACTCTTGTTTAAAGCTTTTTGAAAGACCTTGCTTAGGGACAAGCAAGTGTTAAGTATGGGGTTATTTGTTAGCATGAAATATTGTGATATTTTAGGCACGTTTTATAATCGCATTTGATTCATATTGATAGTCTTTGATGGAGCTTTATGCATATATGAGCTAGTATTGCCTATATTGTCGATATAGATGTCTACACGAGTTCTATGTTGATTATAGGTGATTTGGAGCTATTTCCGAACGAAATCGAGCGAAGGAGAGTTGAGTTGATGTACCTCTAGATCAAGGACACCTTTTGGAAGCAATTTGGAGTATTAGATTGAGGAATGCACGAATGAAGGCAAAAATCACGGTTTGACCCTAGATTACGGCCGTGGATTGTGATGCAGAATTCGATGTTCATTCCAGGGGATATTACGGCCGTGGAAGTTACCCGTATTTGTTTCCACGCCTCAGAATTACGGTCGTGGAATCTTCCACGACCGTGATCTTGGCGAATCCCTTTCGCCACGTTTCGAAGCCATGATCTTTTGAAGATCGGGCCGGGCCGACGTTTTGCCCT
>BSUD01000002.1:67859633-67975059 GCA_033239045.1 Fagopyrum esculentum | reverse complement strand
AACCTCAATCGGATAAGTTAGTCTTGACCTTTAGATTATAGGTTTGGGTATTTGATACTAATCCTTGCTTTTAGAACCTCTTTATATTGAGCCTCAACAACCTGTATAAGGAGTATCTTTTAGGTGAGTTACATAAGGTTTTTGGAACCTCAACCGTACGATTACCTTACATTAGTGTACCTTTGCTTATCTCTACTCTGTCTTCATATTATTAGTATATCTTGAATCTGTTGCCACAACTGAATACCCGGATCTTTAGGATTGTTGTTTTCCCAATATTTGCAAAACTCTCATATTTATTGCTTGATAACCTGAAATCGAATTTGTTCCCACCCAAATCCCTGTGTTCGATACTCTGGAATTCTTGCTTAGCTACCTCGATCCGTACACTGCGGGTTCGCTGCTTGATTCTAGTTTTATAAATTTAAAGCTTATTTGCACACACCTCTAGGGGCGAACAGATGGTTCTTTCATCCATGCTACGGTGTATGTGTTAGGATTAGCAGGAGATGGTCCTTTCCTCCATGCTATCTTTGATGGACATAGTGTGAGTGGAGACGGTTTTCCTCCACATAGTTGTGTTACGAGTACGATTGGTGTTCGCCACTTAGCGTGCGTGCAAATAAACTTTAATTTATAAAACTAGAAATCAAGCAAGCGAACCTGCAGTGTACGGATCGATATAGTTGAGCAAGAATTCCGGAGTATCGAACACAGGGATTTGGGGGGTTAAATCCAGTTATAGATTATCAAGCAAGTAAATTTATGAAGCTTTTCAAGTTATTGGGAAAACAACAATCCTAAAGATCCAAGAATCCAGCTGTGGCAATCGATTCAAGATATACTAAAGATATAAGGACAGAGTTGAGGTTTGCAAAGGTATGCGAATATAAGGTAATCGTACGGTGAAGTTCCAAAAACCTTATATGACCCACCTAAAAGACACTCTCTATAAAGGTTGTTGAGGCTTTAGTATAGAAAGGTTCTAAAGGTAAGAATTAACATCAAATACCCAAACTTGTAATCCAAGGATCAAGACTAACTAAACCGATTAAAGTTGTGACACTCAGAATCGAGGTAGAGGTTGTTGAGGCTTCACTACCACCTAGAAAAGACAAGCCAAGACTAAGTTAAAGCAAATCTTTAACTTTGGATTAAAGTAAAAGCAAGTTCGTAAACTGACACAAAATTACGGGTAGTTCTTGAGTTACACGGCCGCGGAAGCTCAAGAACAGACCGTGGATTAGGTTCGTCGGCGATTCTCTCTAACTCTCAGGGTCCAATCTATTTACGATTGATCTATCATCATCTAAGCCACAACTATCAACCCTTCACCTTAGAATTGCTAAAGGGTTTTAGCCAACAACAGTCATATTGATATCAATTTCAAGGTTTAAAAGAATGAAAGATGAAAACTTCCGAAAACCTTCAATAACTTTCAAGTCAATCTCAAGTCCACAAATCAAGAACAACAATGTCAATAGATTCGGAATAACACAAACAATCAAGAATTCTTAGAATAAGAAGGAAGAACGGGATGTCAATCCGTCTTCTAATCAAACCTAAGTATGGAGCGAAATCTCCTTACGACAAATCTTTCGAATCTTCCACTCTTCCGTCAATCCGGAAATCCCAATAGCAAAACGCAATCTCTCAACGGAAATCTTGAAACCCTAGGCACATGCAATAAGCGTAGGCAAAGTGTAAGGGAAGGTGACGGAATCTCTCTTCTTCCGTCCTTTTATAGTGTAAGATAAAATATTGGCCCGGCCCAATTGCGTAGAAGATCGTGGCTTAAAATATTGCGTAAAAGATCGCCAAGATCACGGTCGTGGAAGGGTTCCACGACCGTAATTTAGACCGTGGAAATTGGTCACAGTTTGTTTCAATCCTTCCACGGCCGTAGAAGTTGTTGGAATGAACCACGCTTCCCTTTCCAAGGTTCCACGGCTGTGGACTTGAACGTGGAATGTAGTATGGCCGTATTTTAGAACGTGGTTTAGGGGTAAACCGTAATTCTTCCTTTCCTCGTGCTATTCTTCAAGTTAGAACCATCCTTAGCTCTTATAGATGTCCTCAATCCTTGGACATGCTCAATCAAACACCATCTTCGCTCAATCCGTTCGGAAATAGCTCTTAATTGCCTACAATCAACATAAAGCTTGTGTAGACCTCTATATCGACAATATAGACAAACTAACTCACAAATGAATCAATGCTTAATCAATGACTATCAATATGGATGAAATACATTTAGAAAACGTGCCTAAAATATCACAATATGTCATGCTAACAAATAACCCCATACTTGCCACTTGCTTGTCCCTAAGCAAGGTCTTTCAAAAGCTTTAAAACACAAGTTAGGATGAAATATTTGTACCTTCTCAAAGCAAAACTTCTTTTGGATGAATGTGCCTTCTAATCAATAGATCATTCTCAAATCTTGCTTCATTCGTTTATAAGACTTTCATACACTTAATCAAAGGGTAAAGAGTAAAGAAAGCTCATGAATCAATCAAACTTCCATGTAAACATCATAACCTTCAAACATTATCAAAATCAATCATAAGAAACCTCAATTTAGATCACCAAGCCATATAACATTCCTTTGATCTTAAGGACTTTCAACAAGGTCTAGAATGTGGAAGGGGAGGGAAAACTTTAAGGAATGTGATGCATGAATCCGGGAAAGTGGATAACTACTCTTTTCTTCTTCTCTTGCGGTTTCCGCAACACTTTCAACTTAGAGCTTTGCTCTCTTCTTTTCATTTTTCGACTTCACTTTTGGAGTTATGGATAGAGGTGCACAAAAACCGAAGCCTAGGAGATTGGCGTTTCTCAATTTTTATGAGATGCCTCAAACCCTTAGCGCACATACCATAATCCGCTAGGAATATCGCTCAATCCGACTTTGGCAAGACACAAACACCCGGCTATGTGAATGGTGCCGAGTTACTCATCGTCATGATTGACTTCCCCAAACCTATAAATTCTTTCTATTCCTTTGAATGCAAAGTATTGCTTTCATGGCCCTCCCACATCAAACATGCCTTTTTCATTCACTCCTCCAAATTCCCGGATAGGTAAAGGAGGTCATAATTTCAATGAGGGGCTAAATGATTTAAGAAAGAAGAAAGAAAATTGAATTGCCTTAATCATCTCAAAAAGAAGCATAAGAACTTATTATGTGATTTCAACCTTAATTCCTCAACATGATTTAAGTAACGTTCATCACATTATGAAATTTGCAAAAGAAGGATAATCAACTCATTCAATTTCTTTTCAATTCACTAATTGTTTAAGCATGCAATTGTCATCAAAACTTAATTCACAAGTGGTGATTATCATGGAAATCATCTCTATCCTTAGAGGCACAAAATTTTCAAGATTTTTCAATTTTTTTGGGTTTTTCAAACTCTTTTTCATGCAATGCAATATTGAAACGTGCAACAATAGAATGAAACATGCAAGATAGTCTCAATAGAAGCAAATAAAGCGATAGTCACACCCCACCCCATATTTGGAACAAACATTGTCCCTAATGTTCAAGGAAAAGAAAAAGAAGAAAAGAAAGAAAGAAAAAGAACTCACAAAACAGTGGTGGAGCGGCTAAACTGTCGGTCATGCAAGGTCGTCACTGCGGTGGAGGCGGAAATGGAGAGAAGCTAGGATCATAGTACCGCCCGAACTGCTGGCGGTAGACGTCTCTCATCATGTTGTCAAGGTCATCCATACGTGCATCTCTAGCGTCAGCTCGGATCTCCAAAGCTGCCACCCTATCTGAAAGGTTGGTAGCCCGCTCTGGCAACTGCTCATACCAACCAGGCGGCTGGCTGTACCACCCCGGTGCATCTGAAGGTGCTGGTGCTGGTGGCGGCGGTGCCTGTGTAGACCATGGTGGTGGAGCTCCGTACCACGCAGGAGGGGCCTCCATCCAAGTGGGTCTCTAGCTCATGCTGGCGCAACGAGAAGATGATCCTGAAGCTCTGGCGGGACGTGGAGAACGTCTAGGCATGTCAGGAGTTGCGTCCGGCTGATCCGGAAATGTGCCAAAATCCTGCTCAGCTCCTCCTCCTCCCTCATACTCGTCTCCTCCTCTCATCTCCTCCTCCTCTACTACAGGTGGTGGTGGGACATATGGAGGGGCTACAATCCTGTTCGCATGCATAGCAGCGAACGTCGCCTTCCAGTTATGGCGTCCAGCCATAATGGAATACTCTGGGAGCCACTCAATACCTCTCCCCGTCCTACTCTCCCATGGCATGGCAGCATAAGGTGGACCTCTATGGGTAGGGAAGATGAGGCCTCTAGTCATAAGGGCCTGAAGTCCTAGGGGTACAGCGGGGATACGTGTGCAAGCAGAAAAGTCTACCCCTAACGCCCTAGCAAGGTGGATGACTATCCCATCATATCCAATGTTGCCAACCCTCTTGTTCTTTAGCTTGCTCATGGTAGCAGCTAAGAGGGTGGCACAGTTAGTAGGCCGTCCATACAACATGCAGTACAGAAGAAAGAGCTCATCAGTCTTGATCTTCTGAGGTGTCTCCGTCCTAGGGAAGAGACACTCAGAAAGTACCCTATGAGCTATCTTCAAGGCTAGATGGTACATCAGTCTAGCCTTGGTGTCAGCTGGTTGCCCGCGGTCCTCGCTGGCGTACACCATAGCAACCTCCTCCCAAAAATCCTTGGCGTAAACGCCGCTGGGGAAGCGACCATTGAAGGTCTCATGGAACCCAAAGAAGGCTCCAAAATCCCGGATGGAGAAATCATAGTTTCTTTCCATCAGCCGGAAAGAAATTGTCCTATCAACGTGGTTGTGCTCAAAAGAAACCACAACCTCTCTCGTAATCTCCTCATTAGCATCTTCTCGAATAGCCGAGAAGATGACTAATCCGGCTCTATCCAAGAGCCAAGTAAGATCCCCTATGACATGTAGAGGCTCTAAATCCTCCAACAGTAGGTATCTAGGTCCTATGACTGTCCTCTCTTGGATCCTCTCTAATGCATTGAGATGATCCTCATGAATGGTAGGGTTTCTAGGTGGAGGTGGTGATGAAGGTGATGATGAAGGTGAAGGGGATGAAGGTGGTGGTGCTCTAGAGGAGGAAGAGGAAGAGGGGTTGCCCTTCCTCTTTTTACTCTTATCTTTGTCCTTGTTCTTTTCCTTATTCCTACCGGACACTCTCCTCACAAAATCCATGTTCTGGCAGAAACCACGGTCTGTTGTTGGTGTTCCACGGCCGTGGAAGCTACAGAAACCGTGGTTTGTCTCGACTTTTCTCAAAACTCAGCAAAATCACACCAAAATTCACAGCAACAGCCCTAGACTAATTCTCTTCCAATTTCAATCAGTTATTCCTAAGAATTCTAGCAAATGCAAGTCCGAATCGACAAAGATAGAGAACAGCGAAAAACCTTGGTTTTCGGATTTTAAAATCCGAATTCTGCTTTCCTTGATGAATTGCCGCTCGGATTGTTTCTTGGATCTCATTGGTGGTTGGATTTGCTTCAGTTTGGATCAAAGAATCGTTAAAAACGATTAACGAACGAAGATTTGAGGTGAGGGGAGGGATTTCGGCGAAATAGGGCGTGGAATTGGGTTTGTGAGATGTGTTATGTGAAGGAAAGTGGTTTATATAGTGGCCGTAAAAATTTTTGAAAATCACGGTCTGTCGGGGGTTCCACAACCGTGGAAATGTACGGAACCGTGGTTTTGGTGATTTTTCAAAGGCTTTTGTAAATTACGGTCTTAGAGGGTTCCACGACCGTGGTTTAGGCCGTGGAACTCTCTGTAATGCTCCAAAGTCCAAGTTTCGTCACTTTTCTTCAAACTTACTCCTCTCCTTTATTTTCCCACTGTTCCTACATCCAAAAACACGAACATACCGGGGGTATCGAAGGCAAAACAAAGCAAAAACGTCTAGACTAAGCTAAACTATGAATCAAAAACAAAAAAGTAAGTGCAATACCTTGGGTTGCCTCCCAAGAAGCGCTTTGTTTAAGGTCCGTAGCTAGACCAATTTTGCACTTATTCGAGTGCGGTAGGCGCGAACTCTTCAGCTTGGAGTTTCGGTGTATACATCTTGAGTCGTTGACCGTTCACCTTAAAGCTTCCGCCCGCTTCACCCCATACATCAACTGCACTATGGGGAAAAATACGTTTGATTAGGAAAGGTCCGGTCCAACGAGATTTAAGCTTACCTGGAAAGAGACGAAGCCTTGAATTGAAGAGGAGAATTTGATCTCCTTCTTTGAAGTCCTTTGGAATGATATGCTTATCATGCCAACGCTTTGCTCTTTCTTTGTAAATCTTAGCATTTTCATAAGCGTTCAAGCGGAGTTCTTCAAGCTCATTAAGGTTCAAGAGACGCTTCTCTCCCGCTTCCTTCATGCTGAAATTTAACCACTTGATGGCCCAAAACGCTTTGTGCTCCAACTCTACCGGTAAGTGACAAGACTTCCCATACACAAGGTTTTATTGTGTGGTTCCTATGGGGGTCTTATACGCAGTCCGGTATGCCCACAATGCATCATCAAGTTTCAAGGACCAATCCTTCCTAGTCCTTGAAACCGTCTTCTCTAGGATTCCTTTGATCTCCCGGTTTGAGATCTCAACTTGTCCACTAGTTTGTGGATGATAAGGGGTGGCGATCTTGTGAGTAACCCCATACTTAGCTAGAAGAGCTTCAAAGCGCCGGGCAATGAAGTGGGAACCTCCATCACTAATGATAGTCCTTGGTGTCCCAAATCGTGGGAAAACGGTCTTGTTGAAGAACTTGACCACTACCATGGCATCATTGGTGGGAGAGGCAATTGCTTCCACCCATCTAGAAACGTAATCCACCGCCAAGAGTATGTATTGGTTTCCACAAGATGATGGGAACGGTCCCATAAAGTCAACTCCCCAAACATCGAAAATCTCCACCTCTTGGATGTTATTGAGAGGCATCTCATTCCTCCTAGAGATATTTCCTGTTCTTTGACAAGCATCGCAGCAGAAAACAAAGGTTTGCACATCTCTAAATAAAGTAGGCCAATAGAATCCAGATTGCAATACCTTTGCGCTAGTCTTGTTTGAACTAGCGTGTCCTCCACAAGGTAGTGAATGACAATGGCGGATGACACTTTGCATCTCATCTTCCGGCACACATCGCCGAATGATGCCATCCGGACCTCTCTTAAAGAGGAGAGGTTCATTCCAAAAGTATTCCCGAACATCCTTAAAGAACTTCTTTCTTTGTGCGTAGGATAATCCGGGCGGTATCTCCTGACAAACCAAATAGTTAAGAAAATCAGCAAACCATGGTTCGTTACCTTTCGAGATCACATCGATGCACTCCTCTATAATGTGTAAGTGTTCGTCCGGGAAGGAGTCATCTATAGGTAGATGGTCGTCCTCTAGATGTGTTAGGCGACTGAAATGATCCGCAACAGACCTTCTTGTCGCGGATCTCTAGATCGAATTCTTGTAGGAGAAGAATCCATCTAATTAGCCTTGGCTTCGCATCCTTATTTGCAAGGAGATACCGGATCGCTGCATGATCCGTGTACACAATCACCTTTGCACCTACAAGATAAGAGCGAAATTTGTCAATAGCATAAACAATGGCTAAAAATTCCTTTTCCGTAGTGGCGTAGTTGAGCTGCGCTTCATCTAGCGTCTTGCTAGCGTAGTAGATAGCGTGGGTTCGCCCTTCCTTTCTTTGTCCAAGAACAGCTCCTATAGCTACGTCACTAGCATCGCACATAACCTCAAAGGGAAGATTCCAATCCGGAGGTTGGATAATTGGAGCTGAAATTAGAGCTTCCCGAATCATGTTAAACGCATCCAAGCATTCATGCGAAAACTCAAAAACTGCATCCTTCATCAATAGATTAGTTAGCGGTTTTGATATTTTTGAGAAATCCTTTATGAAGCGTCTATCGAATCCAGCATGTCCTAGGAAACTTCTTATCCCTTCCACCGAAGTTGGTGGAGGAAGCTTCTCTATAGTCTCTATTTTCGCTTTATCCACCTCAATCCCTCTACTAGAGATTAAGTGTCCTAATAAAATGCCTTCCTCAACCATGAATTGACACTTCTCCCAATTAAGAACTAGGTTAGTGTCTTCACACCTTTGTAATACAAGAGCAAGGTTAGAAAGGCAATTGTCAAAAGAGGAACCGTATACGGAGAAGTCATCCATAAAAACCTCAATGATTTCCTCAATGTATTCGGAGAAGATGGCCATCATGCACCTTTGAAAGGTAGCTGGGGTGTTGCAAAGCCCGAACGGAATCCTCCTATAAGCAAACGTACCCCAAGGGCACGTAAATGTGGTCTTCTCTTGATCATCCGGGTGTATCGGAATCTGAAAGAAACCACTATAACCGTCAAGATAGCAAAAATGCGAATGTTGCGCTAACCTTTCAAGCATTTGATCGATGAAGAGTAGTGGGAAGTGATCCTTCCTTGTCGCATTGTCTAGCTTGCGGTAATCTATGCACATCCGCCATCCGGTCATGGTTCGGGTAGGAATGAGTTCGTTATTCTTGTTGGTGATGACCGTCATTCCTCCCTTCTTCGGAACTACTTGTACCAGACTCACCCACTTGCTATCGGAGATAGGGTAGATGATACCTGCATCAAGAAGTTTAAGAATTTCCTTCTTGACAACCTCTTTCATGGTCGGATTTAACCGCCTTTGAGGTTGTCTTGAAGTTCTAAAGTCCTCTTCCATTAGGATTTTATGCATGCATAGGGAAGGTTTGATTCCTACTAAGTCTTCTATAGTATAACCTAAAGCTTTCCTATGTTTCCTAAGGACAACCATAAGCTTACTATGTTCATCTATCGTTACATCGGAACTAACAATTACCGGATAAGTAGAGTTAGGTCCTAAGAATGCGTACCTTAGATGTGTAGGAAGTTGTTTCAACTCCATAGCTGTAGGAGTCTCCAATGGCTCTTGAGGAGCTTCTGATGCTTCCTTAGAAGTGTCTAAGGAAGTAGAAGGTGTTGGAGAAGAATCAAGAGAAGTTGAAGAAGTGGCACATTTGCCTTCGTCCACGGCCAAAATTACGGTTTCTCTGGATGCTCACGGCCGTGATTTTGGGCGTGGAATGTAGTTACGGGTGCTCTGTTTCCTCCACGACCGTGTAACCCTCTGGAGTGAGCCACGGTTTGGTTGGTTAAATCCACGGCCGTGGAATATTGTGTATAACCGTGAATTCTCACGTTTTCTGCTTCGTCGTGGAGTTTCTCAAACTCATCCTCATATACTTCTTCTTGTGCTTCTAAGGCTTCAATTGCCTCATTGCACTACTCTTCTTCTCCTACATTCATTAGACTCATAGTAATAACCTTTTGCAAAGGATCTTTGAAGAGAATAACACTTACCTCTTCTCTAGACAACCCTTGTTCATCTTGGATATTGAATATATCCTCATCAAAGATTGGTCCCTTCACTAGAGTGGAAAGAACGAACTCTACCTTCTCTTCTCCTATGTCAAAGGCGAGTCTAGCATTCTTGCAATCGACTATGCAGCCGGAAGTTGCAAGAAACGGTCTTCCGAGAATGATCGGGACCGGACTATCTGCAGGAATGTCAAGCACAACAAAATCAATGGGTACAAAGAATTTACCTAGCTTGACCGGGACGTCTTCTACAATACCGACGGGACGAGTGATGGATCGATCCGCCATGTACAACGTCATCTTCAACGGTTTAGGGTCGCCTAAACCGATCTTCCTACATAATGCAAGTGTTATGATGCTCACACTTGCTCCCAAGTCACATAATGCATCATATGTTACATCTCCCACTCCTATGGGAATACAAAATGACCCCGGATCCTTTAGCTTTGGGGGCATTTTCTCCTTCATGGTCTTGATGAGATCCGAAGAATCCGAACTCCTCTTAACCTCTCCGAAATCTTCTAGCTTCCTCTTGTTGGAGAGGAGCTCCTTTAAGAACTTGCCATAAGCCGGCATACCTACAATAGCATCAATGAAAGGTATGTTAATATGCAATTTGCTCATGAGTTCTATGAACTTACCGAATTGTTTATCTAGACGCGCTCTTGCTCTAGATTGTGGGAACGGTAGGGGAGGTTTGTAAGCCGGAGGAGGAACGTAGACATCTTCCTTCTCCTTCCCCTTCTCTTTTTCTTTCTCAACGGAGACTTCTACAAACTTGGGTTGCGGGTCGGTAGTTGTGACCCCGCTCCTAGTTGTGATTGCCATCACCCTTCCCTTTGGCTTGTCCTCTGTTATTCCTGGAAGTTTCCATTGATTCCTAGGAACTTCCTCCGCATGAGTAAACATTTGGTTTTCTAAAACCTTTTGGGCTTTATCAACCTTAGTTATGTGATCATCAACTTTGATGATGCGAGTCTCTAACCCTTGAAGCTTTCCCAAAATTGTCTCCAACATGGGATCGGGCTTCTCCTTCCCAAAGTGCTTCCTCCATTAGATGTTTGCCCCTGGCTTTTCAAAGGAGTAGAGGAAGAGGAAGGTGGAGTTAGTGAATTTGAATTGGAAGGATAAGAGTTACCGGAGTTTTGTTGATTGGAGCGCCAATTGTTGTTGTTTGAACCCCTATTGTTGTTCCAATTATTGTTCCGATTGTTGTTGTTGCCGTTCCAATTATTCCGGTTGTTGTTCCTGTTGTTGTTGTTGTTGCGGTTTGTATTCTCACCACCGTTGTTGTTGTTGCCCAAGTAGCCAACATCTTTTCCTTGTTGCTTTGGAAAGTTGGTCTTGATAGCTTCCTTCATCTCTTTAATCTCATTGTTGAGGGAGAAAATTTGATTTTGAGCTTCATGTGTGAGCTTTGCTCCTTGCTCCACACGATTTCCCTCCACTTTCCGGTGAGAATACTTCTCTATGACCCTTGCTTGCTTCTCAATGAAGTCCCAAGCGTCATCTTCCCTCATGTCCATGAATTTAGCACATGAGAGGGATTGGAGCTTGACTTGGGTCTCCACATCCAGCCCCTTATAGTATATCTCCAAAAGTGCAAGCTTGGATATGCCATGATCAGGGCAATCCAAGAGCAAATCCTGAAACCTTTCCCAAGATTGAGACAAACTTTCGTTAGATCTCATGGAAAATGCGTTAATCTTACCTCTTAGCTCCGCCGTTTTGGATGGCGGAAAGAACTTAGTGAGGAACTCCGCGGAAAGGTCTTCCCACATGTCTAGTTTCCCACTAGGAAGAGCTTGGTACCAAGATAATGTCTTCCCCTTCAAGGAGAAGAAGAAAGGCTTGAGCTTATAGTTGTTGGTTGTTGCATTCTTCGGCCTCATCGTCTCCATCATACACTCAAAATTTTGTAGGTGTTGGTGTGGAGATTCAGCGCTTGTTCCGCCGAATTGGTTTTGGCGAACAAGAGTAATAACCTGCGGGCTGAAGCTAAACCCTTGTACATCGTCAGCATCGAAGTTCACACCTAAACGGCGTGGTTGCTGCGTTGGATCCATCCTTTGGCCAAGAGTTCTTGGCTCCTCATCCACACGTTCGATCCTCGCATTCCTAGGTGGAACACGGCGATTTGCAGCTGGCCGTGGATAGAATGGATTCACATTGATCGTGGGATCAATTTCCTCTAGCAGTGGCATGGAGGAGTCGCTATCCTCATTGGATGAGTTGACTCTAACCGATCTTCCCGGTCTCCTCCTTTTCTTTTTCTCCTTAAGGTTGTTTATTTCCAACCCCATTTGGAACATCATGTCCGTTAGATCATCAACCTTCACTTGGTGCCGATCCGTCTCTTCTCTACGAGTCTTCTCACTCCATTGGAGATCACGTTCTCTTTCTTCATCCATTTTCTTTTCCTTACGCTTTCTCCTTAAAGTCCTCTCAAGCTCTTGATCAGGAGGTAAGAGGTCTTCGGTGTTCCTAGACCTGCGCATGCACTTGAAAAGATATCAAATAACATGGGAGAAGCTCCCAAGCTTGACAACCGATAACCGAATTTTGCCTAAACCAAATCCCCGGCAACGGCGCCAAAAACTTATTCGCCACTTAGCGTGCGTACAAATAAGCTTTAATTTATAAAACTCAAAATCAAGCAAGCGAACCCGCAGTGTACGAATCGATATAGTTGAGCAAGAATTCCAGAGTATCGAACACAGGGATTTGGGGGGTTAAATCCACTTATAGATTATCAAGCAAGTAAATTTATGAAGCTTTTCAAATTATTGGGAAAACAACAATCCTAAAGATCCAGGAATCCAGTTGTGACAATCGATTCAAGACATACTAAAGATATAAGGACAGAGTTGAGGTTTGCAAAGGTATGCGAATGTAAGGTAATCGTACGGTGAAGTTCCAAAAACCTTATATGACCCACCTAAAAGACACTCTCTATAAATGTTGTTGAGGCTTCAGTATAGAAAGGTTCTAAAGGTAAGAATTAACATCAAATACGCAAACTTGTAATCCAAGGATCAAGACTAACTAAACCGATTAAGGTTGTGACACTCAGAATCGAGGTAGAGGTTGTTGAGGCTTCACTACCACCTAGAAAAGACAAGCCAAGACTAAGTTAAAGCAATTCTTTAACTTTGGATTAAAGTAAAAGCAAGTTCGTAAACTGACACAAAATTACGGGTAGTTCTTGAGTTCCACGGCCGTGGAAGCTCAAGAACAGACCGTGGATTAGGTTCGTCGGCGATTCTCTAACTCTCAGGGTCCAATCTATTTACGATCGATCTATCATCATCTAAGCCACAACTATCAACCCTTCACCTTAGAATTGCTAAAGGGTTTTAGCCAACAACAGTCATATTGATATCAATTTCAAGGTTTAAAAGAATGAAAGATGAAAACTTCCGAAAACCTTCAATAACTTTCAAGTCAATCTCAAGTCCACAAATCAAGAACAACAATATCAATAGATTCGGAATAACACAAACAATCACGAATTCTTAGAATAAGAAGGAAGAACGGGATGTCAATCCGTCTTCTAATCAAACCTAAGTATGGAGCGAAATATCCTTACGACAAATCTTCCGAATCTTCCACTCATCCGTCAATCCGGAAATCCCAATAGCAAAACACAATCTCTCAACGGAAATCTTGAAACCCTAGGCACATGCAATAAGCGTAGGCAAAGTGTAAGCGAAGGTGACGGAATCTCTCTTCTTCCGTCCTTTTATAGTGTAAGATAAAATATTGGCCCGGCCCAATTGCGTAGAAGATCGTGGCTTAAAATATTGCATAAAAGATCGCCAAGATCATGGTCATGGAAGGGTTCCACGACCGTAATTTGGAGCGTGGAAATTGGTCACGGTTTGTTTCAATCCTTCCACGGCCGTAGAAGTTGCTGGAATGAACCACGCTTCCCTTGCCAAGGTTCCACGGCCGTGGACTTGAACGTGGAATGTAGTACGGCCGTATTTTAGAATGTGGTTTAGGGGTAAACCGTAATTCTTCCTTTCCTCGTGCTATTCTTCAAGTTAGCACCATCCTTAGCTCCTATAGATGTCCTCAATCCTTGGATATGTTCAATCAAACTCCATCTTCGCTCAATCCGTTCGGAAATAGCTCTTAATTGCCTACAATCAACATAAAGCTTGTGTAGACCTCTATATCGACAATATAGACAAACTAACTCACAAATGAATCAATGCTTAATCAATGACTATCAATATGGATGAAATACACTTAGAAAACGTGCCTAAAATATCACAATATTTCATGCTAACAATTTGCTGGAGACGGCTTTCCTCCATGCCTTGTGACGTGCTTAGTAGTTGGCTAGAGATGATTTTTCCTCTATGCCTTTGGATAGCGTTATGATCTTGTTGCTGGAGTTGGGGATTGCTCCATGATGTGTTTTGAGGTTATAGAGTGTTATAGGTTGATACGTTTGAACGGAGAAGTGATACCTCCGATAGAGAGAGTGTCTATACCTCGGCGTATGGGTCCGAGAGGATTTGGGAATTGTTCAAGTTTCAGGAAAAAACTTTTTCTTAAGGGGTGTGTGATGTAATAGCTAGGATTTCTGAATTCTAATTAATGTTGATCAACTTAACTATTTATAGTAAATGACATATAACTCGCGAAGATTGTGTAAGTGTTGAGTATAAGTCCCACCCGTTATGTTCCTTGCGTAATTTTGGGCTTATGGTGAAATTTTCACTTTTTCCCCCGGGTAATTATTTTTACCCTCCGGTATTATTTGGAGCATTTGGAAGATCCAATTAATAAAAATGCAGTTAAGAGAGATGATCAGGACATCGGACATGTCCTAGATATGAAATAATATGGAAAGGCAAAACGGACAAAAGAGTCGCTATTTCGTTTCTTAACGGCTAAGAAAGACGGCTTAGGAACACACGTTTTCAGAGGCAATTGTGGAATAATTATCCCTACAATATTCAAGATCTATTATTCCAATTTCGAGAAGTTTGGAGAAGGGTGTTCAACCTGCCATTGGATCGATAAAAGGATAATTATCGACTTCGCTAAAGGATAATTACCGACTTCAATATAAATAGCGGAAAATCGTTTATTAATTCATTTCCTTTCACGTTTCCTCGTAAAAGCTCTGATTTCTCTTAAAACTTCAAACTCATATCTACTCTCCGTTTCTAATCCGATTTCAATTCCGTTTGAGTTTCAGTATTCCTCTCTTCATTCTCTTCATATCGGTACCAAGTTTTTGCATTTCCGAGCAGATAAGGACCTTGTCGAGCATATATGTCACCAGGACAGTTCCGTCGCTCAGATTCCGGTGAATTTGAAGTTGTACATGAGTAAACTGCGTCGTTGTGATTCCGAATCTTCTTTCAAATCGTCAATTGGGTTAGTAACGAATACGTTATGAATTTATTCGTTTTCCGTACTGCGATTTTGCCTAAATTGACCTTAGGCTTTTCAAAATGGATAATTAAAAATTCCATTATGATCATTATATTATTCTAGTGTTTATGGGTTGTTTGTTTGATGAAATTTGATGACAAGTGGGTTTAGAAATGGTCTGCGGGCAAAACGTTATTCTGGTGAAATTTAATTAATTAAATAAAGGTTAATTAATTAAATTAGGATTAAATTTGAGATTGTGGAATACTAATTAGATGCATGCTAGGTGTCAGACTGATTTGTGGATCATGACGATGTTATGGATATCGGTTATGACTTTAAGAATTAGAATGTGTACGAGTATGATGAGATGTTATGTTGAGGATATGCCTTAGGCATTTATGAATGTGTTGAGGATATGAGGTTTAGATTTGAGATATAGGTTGGTTGTGGTTAGTGAGGCGAGTCACCTGACCTTTGCAGTATGTGATTGTGTGTGCCTTGCTATTGCAGACGTTGATTACTTCCCCAAGGGGAAGCTGTGACGTGGTACAGGTTACGAGTATATCAGGTAAGTCCATAGGACTTACTTAGCGTGCAGTTGTGGATTGTATGATTGTGATTGTTGTGTGTGTTCATATGATTGTGCATTTATAACCTAAACCGGACTAGGATGACCATTCATTACATTTATTTTGCCCAAGTGTATTATAACGGGCAATAACCGCCGGTCTCCGCTTGCTGGTTAGGAGGAGGTGCCCTGAAGATGATCTCACAGGAGAGGACGAGTGAAGGTCACCCCCATGCATAACTCCTATGTTACGTTGGATGTGACGGGGTTCTTAAGGCTCCTCGTGTTACCAAAGAAGTTGAATTAGTAATGGAATAACGTAATGAAAGATAATAAATGAATGTGTGTGGCATTACATGTTTGAGATGTTGATGTGTGGTTGTGCTATTACCTTCATGCTTTTCATTGCTGTAGTTAACGGTTTCATACCGTGTTGTAGTGTTTTGCAGGTTAGGAATACTTTAGAGTGAGTCTGATGGTGTGGCAAGCCGAGGACTTCTGTACATTAGGATGCGTGGGATGTGGGATCTTTTGTGGTTGTGGTTTATGTTATTATTTTGTACTCGACTATGAGTTTGTAAACTCTTTTGATGTATCATACTCAGCTTTTGTGTATTTGATTTTAATCTACCTGTGCCTTGTTATAAGATACAGTGAACTTGTTGTCAGGCTAGGGTCAGGATCCATTGTGAGATCCTAGCCCAATGTGACACTCCAAGTCCTGCGGATTTTGGGTGTTATAACTCAACCCCTGGATGGACTCGTAGGATATGCAGCAATGTGACTACGTTGAATTCCTCCTTACACATAGAAGGATAAGGTGTGTGTAACACCCCAAGTTCTAGGAACTCGAAGCGCTACGGGGTAGGACCGCACAATGGGTCCCGACCCTCAGAGTAGCAACAACAAACGGATCTTACAACAAGGCACAACCGAATGAAAACCAAAACACAATAATAAAACTAAAGGTTTAAACAAAAGAAAACACAAAAGCTCCGCAGCCGAGTTCAAAACAAAAGGGAAACAACAAAAGAAACAAAAACCCGATCCCATCCTATAATGTACGGGAACCCCGGCTGACCACACCATCCGGATCACTCAGCAGCATCCTGAACCTGCAGAACATCTCCAACGACGGTATAAACCGTTAGCTAACATTCTAGATACTAGCAAGAGCATAAAGGCACAAACACAAAAAAGTTAAAGAAAACACATAGCATGCACACACATCAACCTGTTATTATCTTTCATTAAGGGTATTCATTACTAATTCAACTTGATAACATAAATTATAGTCTATATTTTGGGACCTGTTCAGACGTGTTATCTTCAATAATCTGCATGTTTGAATGTATATTATGTGATTATATTGTCGTTTCATCTACCTTTGCGGGAATCGAGGTCTACACCAAGTTTCGTTGTAATCGTAGGTAAAATGGCACGTTTTGCATAAAAAAGGAGCTAAAGGAGCGAAGGAGTCATTGGAGATACATTCAGGATCTTAAGGAAGAATCCAGGAAGCATAGAAATGGATTAAAGATTCACTTTGGACCACATTTGAGAGATTTCACATTCAGTTTAGAGCCACCTCGGTCAGCTACAGTACCATCTCGACCGAGGTGATCCAGAGGAGCATCCCGACCGAGGCGAACACCTTGGACGCGGCGAGATATATTTTATTCTTGGCAGAGATCTTTTTTTTTGGAAGGAAGGATCTTATATTTTTAGGCTGGATTTCTGGAAGGAAGATCATATATTTTAGGGATTTATTTATGAGAGATAGATATATTTTATTAGGAAAATATCTTTTCAAGATATTTTATCTTTGGAGGGTAGTTTTCCTGTATAAAGGGTTGGATTTTCCACAAGTTCAACCATGCTTGTACATGCTTAGAGCATCCAGCAGTTGGGAAGGATTTTTGGAAGGTTGAAGGAAGGAAGTTGATAGCTTTTATAGCTTTTGTGAAGGGTTTTGTAAGATTCTCTTAGATTCCCTTCTTGTTGATTGTCTTATTGGATTGTGATCCAAGGAACGCTTGTTTGTTTGATAATTGATTCAGTTATTGAAGCCTTGTTCTTAAGGTTTTTGTGTTCAATTATTTACCTTCTTCCCTTATATTTGATTATTGCTTTCATGATGATGATTGGCTAATTTATTTGTTTGATTCTAGGATGATTGGCTGAAGGTTGTGGAAAAAACAATGATAGAATAATCTTAAATTCCAGTACGACCCTGAAAGCTCGAGTCTTTATCCTTAACCCTAGAACATCTCGCTCAGTCGATGAACAGCTCGGCCGGGGTGGAATTCGTCTGACAGAGGTGACTTTTCTGATCCGAAACTGAGAGTTAAGTGTTAGAGTTTGCCAAATCCTATCCTTATTATACCTTTCCTGGTTCAATGCAAGCCTAGGATGAGACTTACCCGGTAATTCCTTTATTTGTTTTCCTAAGATCATAAGTGTAGATAATAAAGGTTTATCCTTTATTGGGGTTTGAGTGTGCTTTCATCCCATCTTTGTGAGTTAGCCTGAGACTTACCCGGTAAAGGTTGATTCTATTCCCTTAGTTGGAGTGTTAGTTTGAGATTATAGTTATTTTCCTTAATTCCTTGAAACTTACCTGGTAATAGGAGTTACGGTTTGGGATTAGTGAGTAGTGAGACTTACCCGGTGATCTATTTCACTTTAGAAACACCTTCCCTTTGCAAAATCTCAGCATTGTCCGCTTATCTTTAGATCTTGAGTTGGAACAACAACTAGATGCTTTAATCCCTAGAATTGCATATTTACCTTAATTAAATTTTTATCATCTTTGATTGTTTTAATTGCTTTTGTGGTTAGTAATTACATAGACTACCTATACTTGCTTAGGTTTCACCTAAGTCCTTGAGATCGACACCCCGGAATTTCTTGCTTTTACTACGATTGACCCGTACACTGCGGGTTCGCATCCTTGTTTTTAGCATACATCTTGGGTTATAAATTTAAAGCTTGCACACACCATTTGGAGCGAACAAGTTTTTGGCGTTGTTGTCGGGGACTTGGTCTAGACCGAGCCGGTTGCGGTGATCTTTCGGGGCGCTTGCCCCAGTTTCAACTAACGACTTTACTTGAGTGACTTTCGCAGGTTCTTTTTCTTAGGTTTATGCGAAGAAGCCGTGTTGGGAAGGAAATCGTTCCTTAAGATCGCGAACCAGAAAAGACATACAAAAGACGCTTGAAAGAAGCAAAGATGGCCAATCAAGAGAATCGCAATCTTGAGGCCGAATTGAAGGAGGCATTGGAACAACTACGCCTCAACAAAGAAGAATTGCGACTGGAAAAGGAAGAAACTCGCGCAAGGACGGAAGCGATCGAAGCAGATATGGCGACTTTACGGGACCAATATCTACCTCGACCAGCTCTAGTTCTTCGACCGAGACAGGACCCAACTCCAGCTGCCCCGGCCGAGATACTCCCACCTCGGATGCCAGTCCGAGATGCTCTTTTTGCAGGTATTCCACAGACCGTAGGGCAAAGGATGGACCCCAATCAGCAACTGAGGCGTCCAGGAGTCAACCTTGGTGATCCAGCGGACCATGATTATGAGCTTCGACTACTATCCGCAGGCAATGCCAGTTTGGAGTGTTAGAGAGGGAATCTCTGCATCAACATCTACAAAACTATGAGATCTTGATGGAGACCTTGAGACCTTCAATGCTGGAAAACAATAATTACAAGCTAAGGCCTTTCTACTTCTCTTTGAAAGATAGAACACTTACTTGGTGTCAATCTCTTCCTCCAGAAAAAATCAATACTTGGGAGGAGATGACGGAGTTCTTGACTAAATTCTTTCCCCCCTCTAAAACCGCTGAAATGAGAGGGAAGATTAATGCATTCATCATGAAGGACAAGGAGAGCATGTCCAAGTCATGGGAGAGATTTAAAGACATTCTTTTGGATTGCCCACATCATGGGATTCAAAAGATAGAGTTGTTGTTGATATACTTCAAGGGACTGGACGGCAACACCCAGTATAACCTTCAACTACTATCCGCAGGCACGTTCATGGACATGCCGATTGACGAAGCTTGGGACTTCATAGAAAAGAAAGCTTTGCACATGGAGAATTACTCCCACCAAGGAGTTGAAGGTCGAGTTAAAAGAGTTAACTTTCAAGAAGCTCACCCAAACAATGATCAACTAACCTCTTTGAAGAATGATGTGAAGCAATTGAAAGACCTTTTGGTTGCTCAAACAAAGAAAGAAGATGAAGGATATCAAGGTTCGAGAAACAACAATGGGTACCGGAACAACAACAACGGTTGCCGGAACAACAGCTACAACCAAAATAGAGGATCCAACATCAATAATTGGAGGACAAACAACCAAAATTCGGGTAAACCTTACTCTAGCTCAAATTCGAGTGACTCCTCTAATCCTTTCCTCTCTTCTTCTTCTTCTTCTACTCCATTCAACAGCCATGAGCAAGGATCGAGTTCTTCCCAGCCGGAAAAGAAAGATGTGGTGTTGGAGGCCATCTTGATCAAGCTCAACTCTATGGAGACATCCATGACTTCATTTTCGAAGGCTCAAAAAGCCTTAGAACAACAATTCTTTAACAAGGCGAATGAAGCACCAAGAGATCCAGGGAAGCTTCCAGCAAGGACGGAAAGCAACCCTAATGGACAAATCATGGCAATTACAACGAGAAGTGGACTGAAGACTGCACATCCAGTGCCTCGGTCGATGCCAATACAAACAAAGACCACCTCGGTCCAGGCACAGTCGAAGAACACTTCGGCTGAGGTGCCAACCAAGGTGGAGCCATAGAAAGCGGAGGAGAAATCTGAAGTTTATGTTCCACCTCCTGTATATAAACCACCACTTCCATTCCCCAGTCAAGGGCCAGAGCAAATCTAGACAAGCACTTTGGTAAGTTCCTTGACGTGATGAATAAACTACACATTAATATCCCTTTCCTTGATGCTATTCTAGGGATGCCCGCCTATGGGAAGTTCTTGAAAGAGATTCTATCAAGGAAGGGGAAGTTGGAAGACTTTGGTGAAGTAAGGATGAAATCTAAATCCTCGGAGCTCATTCAAATCATGAAGGAGAAGATGTCACCCAAGTTAAGAGATCCCGGCTCGTATTGCATTCCCATTCAAGTTGGGGATGTCACTTATGAAGCATTGTGTGACCTAGGAGCCAACGTGAGCATCATTCCGATGGAGCTATGTGTGAAGATCGGACTTGGAGAGCCCAAGCCGGTGAAGATACGGTTATACATGTGGTACCGCTCCATTACCCATCCCGAGAGAATTTTGGAAGACGTTCCGGTTAAGTTAGGTAACTTCTATTTACCTATAGACTTTGTTGTACTTGACATTCCCGCAGATTATCCCGTTCCTATCATTCTCGTGAGACCATTTCTAGCAAATTCGGGTTGCAATGTGGATTGTAAGAACGCCAAGTTAAAATTCAACATTGGCGGAGATGAAGTGGAGTTTGCATTACTTGCGGAAATGAAGGGAGAGCAGCTAGGAGATGATATCTTCAACATCTATGATGAAGAAGAATCAAGAGAATTGGTGAGCTCTATCCTTATTAAAGATCCACTTGAAAAGGTTATTAGTTTTAGCTTAATGGAGGAAGGTATAGATGCTTCTTGTGATGCAGATATCCGGAGCTTGAAGGCGCTGGAAGAAGATCCAGGAGCTAAAATTGAAAAGCTAATCCAGGAGAAGAAGATCTCCAGTTTCGGTTCCAGTTGCCGTCCCTCGACCGAGGCACCTTCTGGACCAAGCGAGGTGTTCTTGACTGAAGAACATCTCGGTCACCCTCTCTGGACCTCGACCGAAGTTGAAAGCGAGATGATGTCAACTGAGACTTCTGAAAGTCCAGTTCTTCGATCTACTCCACGGGAAGGAGGAAGCAAAGATCCACCTCAGAAAGCACCCCAGTTGTGGACCAGATTCTAATTATCCCGTCATCGTTAGTGCTTCCCTCTCCGAATTATCTAAACTAATGCATGTCCTGACGAAGCATCAAAAGGCTTTAGGTTATACTATTGATGATCTTATTGGCATTAAGCCTTCTTTCTGCATGCATTGAATACTAATGGAGGACGATCATAAGACTTCACGGGAACCTCAAAGACGGTTAAATCCGATCATGAAAGAGGTTGTGAAGAAAGAAATTTTTAAATTGTTGGATGTAGGTATCATATTTCCTATCTCGGACAGCAAGTGGGTGAGCCTAGTGCATGTAGTTCCGAAGAAAGGAGGGACGACCGTTGTGACGAATAAGAACAACGATTTAATCCCAACTAAGACCGTCACGGGCTGGAGGGTGTGCATCGATTATAGGAAGCTGAACATGGCCACTCGGAAGGATCATTTTCCACTTTCTTTCATCGTTCAGATGCTCGAACGGTTGGCCCAACATTCACATTTTTGCTATTTAGATGGCTATAGTGCCTTCTTCCAGATTCCTATCCATCAGGATAATCAAGAGAAGACCACTTTCACTTGTCCATGGTGGACATTTGCTTATAGGAGGATGCCGTTTGGATTATGCAATGCATCCGCTCCCTTCCAGCGATGCATGATGGCTATCTTTTCCGAGTATATAGAGGAGATAATGGAGGTATTTATGGACGGTTTTTCAGTATATGGTTCATCTTTTGATGATTGCCTATCTAACCTTTCTCTAGTGCTACAAAGATGTGAAGACACTAATCTTGTTTTGAATTGGGAGAAGTGTCACTTTATGGTTAATGAAGGCATTGTGCTAGGACACCTCGTTTCTAATCGAGGTATTGAGGTCGATCGCGCTAAGATCGAGATTATTGAGAAACTCCCTCCCCCTTGTTCTGTTAAGGGTGTGAGGAGTTTTCTCGGGCATGCATGTTTCTATAGGATTTTAATCAAGGACTTCTCGAAGATTTCTAAACCACTGACTAACCTATGGAATAAAGATGTTGTTTTTGAGTTTTCCCAGGAGTGTCTTGATGCATTTTACAGGATTAAGGAAGCGTTGATCTCCGCTCCCATTATCCAACCTCCGGATTGGACCTTGCCCTTTGAGATCATGTGCGATGCGTGTGATGTGGCAGTAGGAGCGGTGCTTGGACAAAAGAAGGATGGGCGGACCACCGCCATTTACTACGCTAGCATGACGCTAGATGAAGCCCAGCGTAACTACGCCACCACCGAAAAGGAGCTATTGGCGGTTGTATGTGCTTTCGAGAAGTTTCGTTCTTACTTAGTAGGGGCGAAAGTTGTTGTCTACACCGACCATGCAGCTATTCGTTACTTACTTGCTAAGAAGGATGCCAAGCCACGCCTTATTCGATGGATTCTCTTGCTTCAAGAGTTTGACCTAGAGATCCGCGATAAGAAGGGATCCGAAAATTCCGTTGCGGATCACCTCAGCCGGCTACCTCCCTCTTCACGGGAGAAGGACGAACCACCCATAGACGATTCATTCCCCGATGAGCACTTACACTTGTTGGAGCGTTTGATAGACTTTCTTATCTCACCCCATAATGAAGGTGAAGTATGGGGTGAGGACACCTCCCCACATGTTTAAGGATACCGTAAGGTCCAGCTAGCGACCTTAAATCAAGCGCTGCTTGGGAGGCAACACAAGGTATTGCTTTCTTTTTCCTTTTTCTAGTCTAGATTTAGATAGTTTGCTTTTGCTTTGCTTTGCTTTGTTTTTGGCGTCCTAGACAGACAACAGGTGACATCTAAGGAAGGAATACAACCAAGGAGCAACACTGGAAGGACAGAAGTTCGAGAATTTGAGAAGACGGAGTTTTACTGAGACACATCTCGGTTGCTGTCACAGCACCTTGACCGAGATGATTCTTGAGCAAACAAGGCGACTAGGGTTACTAAAGATCCACCTCGGTCCGTACCACCTCGGTCTAGTCGAGACCATCTCGACCGAGGTGACAGCAGTTCCAGAAAAGGGTATAGAAGGGAGATTGATTTCTCTCTCTTCCCTCTATCTCCCTCTTGACCGAAATGCCCAATTTGCCTCGCTCTTCGATTTTCGCTCGTTTTCGACGATTCTCGCTTCCAAACTGCAAGGAAAGGGTAGAGGATCGATTTGCAAGCAACAATCTGCAGTAAAAACGCACCGAATCGACCAAATCTGGGGTAAATTCGAAAAAACCCTAACTCCCTCTTCTTCCACTGATATCATTCGATTTGGGCTTTGGTTGCCCCTGCATTGTGCTGGAAAAGGATTAAGTACCCCATAGGAACAATTGCTAGTGATATTGGTGGAAAAGAACTGGATTTTTGAGAGAAACGATCGCACAACACTTTGCCTCGGTCCAGTCGGCCTGCGCCTCGGCCGAGGTGCTCTTGAGATTTGTCAGAGTGACCGAGGTGGTCTGACAGTGATAGAAAGAGATGAGTTATGACAGGCAGTTGGTTTTGAGAGATAGATCATCTCCTTCTCCTTCCTCTTCTTCACGCCGCTCTATACCGGTGATCCATGAGCGTCACCAGGTAGACTATGACCGCATAGCGGCACGTCTAGTAGTTGCACCACGATTTCTGGACATTTATGCTTTTGATTGCCTCCACGTAGATGATGATTTGAGGCGGATGATATCTATTGGTGGTGCTGGAGCAGTTTACTGAGATTAGAGCTCCAGCCTATCTTGAGCCGACCTTGGAGTTTGTTAGCTTTGTCATTTATTTGCCCACTGAGCGTGCCATCAAGTACCGGTTGATGAACCGGAACTATCTAGTTCCTATGGACCATTGGAGGGACATCTTTGGTTTCCCGGCGCCCACAGTTGCTGATTTTACTTCTCGAGCCGTAGCTCGAGAGTTTTGGGGCCAGATAGCTCACGTAATTAAGCACGCTGATAGGTGGAGACCTGGAGACTCCACGGAACGGATTATCTTCCACCTAGCTTTTAGACTTGGTCACATGATCTTTAGCGAGACTCTTCTGGCGCGTACTGAGACACCCCGGAAGATTAGACAGGGTGAGTTGCTGAGTCTTTACTGTATGGTTACCGGAGGAGTTCCGGATTTTGGAGTTATGCTAGCGGAGGATCTACACAAGATAAAGGCGAAGGGGGATATCTGCTACGGAGGGATAGTGACTCACATTGCGAGTTACATGGACATGGATCTGAGTGCGTGTACTATGGTGGCGGCTGCCAAGCCGCTCGGGCTGCAGGAGATGATCACTAGGAGGATATTGGTTCCTCTTGGTCTTACTACGCCGTATGTGGCGATGCCCTGGAAGCAGACTGCACCTCAAGGTATTAGGTGGTCAGCTCAGTTCTTAGTTTATGACCCGCACTACTGGCAGACCGCATGGATTCCGCTAATGGAGGATGCCAGAGATGCAGCTTTAATATCCGGAATTTTTATTCCGTTTAATTCCGTAACAAACCGGATTTCGATCTTTTGATCCTTAGCTACCTAAGTAGTTGGACACTATATTTCAAAATTTTATCATTTTATGTAATATCATTTCACATAAAATGATAAGATTTTATTAGTAGCAAACCCTAATCTTGCAAAACCCTAGTTCTTATAATTAGTTCGTAACGACGACTTTTGACGAGACCATGACAAAGCTGAGACGAGGTCATAACAAATTCCCACAAGCAGTTGACAAGGCCGAGACAAGCTGCTGACAAGGCCGAGACAAGCAGTTGACCAGGCCCAGACAAGCAGTTGACAAGGCCCAGACCAGACAAGCAGTTGACAAGGCCCAGACAAGCAGTTGACAAGGCCGAGACAAACAGTTGACAAGGCCCAGACAAGCAGTTGACAAGGCCTAGACAAGCTCTTGACAGCCCACACCCTACCTACTGCTGATGAACTCTTCAAGACAGCCCAGGAACGCCAGACCAGTTCAGCAGCCTCCTTCAAGTAACGAGATTGCTTCACTCCATCCCTACAGCTTCAAGTAGCCCAGCAGTGAAGCCCAGCTCTCACGCCTGTTAGGAACCAGCGGGAGGAACACTTCTCTCCTTCCAAATTGTAACGTACAGGATCTTGAAGATCTTTAGTTACATTGATTCATCCGGATCTGTAGCCTCCTTCCAGTCTTCACGCATGCCCGCCCATATGTCCAAATTCATTCTCTTCTTCCCTACACGGATCTGCCTGTTGTATCCTTCTGTACTCAGACGCTGGGTAAGTTCAACAGCTTTCTCTCCCTCTCATTGCTCCTCACGTAAAGCAACCGGTGGATTACTTCATGCAAGCTTGGGCTCGCAACAACAAGGCAGCCGACGCTCGTCTCCTCTTCTGCACACCCAGCCGGCGGCTCCTCCTTCTGGCGACCTCAAACGCAGCACCAGAGGGCTGCTTCTCTTCTGTCGATCCAGCAGCCCTTGGATACCGAGCAGCCCAGATCCGATCCGCAGCAGCCTTGGTGTTGTCTTTCCCGTGCCTTCGAGTCTCGGAATCGGGTAAGGCTTGTACCCCTTGCTACACTATTCTTTAGTCCACCTTTCCTTGCCTAACTTGGACCAGTTTTCGTCATTAAACCTACTCAGAACAACTATAGGAGAGCTGTACAGATTCATGTTTTTTCTGAGTTTTTGGAAGTGAAAACAGTCAACTTCGGGTCAAGATTTGAGTAAGTTATGCTCCTCATTTTTTGCTGGTTTTCGGATATATCATAGACAGTAGTACATAGTATGACATACTAAAATTTGGGAAGAATCGGAGTTACGGTTTGTGAGTTATTGTGTTCCAAAGTTGACGCATCATGCAGTGTTTATATATGTGCTGAGTGTTGGGAAAAACAGCAAGTGATGCTGTTTTGTGAGATGGTTTTGAATAAGCTCTTGATCTCCGTTGGGCTTGAATTTTGGATATGATATGGTTGACATATTGTTGTAGAACATATTAAAATTTGAGAGGAATCCAGCGAGTGGTTTGGCATTTATGATTTTTCAAAGATTGAGTCGTAAGCAGTTTTTCTGTTGTGCTGAAATTCGGTTTTGTGAGATAGTTTTAAATTGGATTTTGATCTCCTTTGCGGCTGAATTTTGGATATATTAGAGATAAGATTTTATAGTAGAACATATAAAATTTTGGGATAAATCCAGGAAGTAGTTTAGGAGTTATGATTTTTTCAAAGTTAAGACAGTGTGTTGTTTGTTATATGTTGTAACCAACTTTAGAAATATTTGTAGAAGTGATGGTTGAACAGTTTTAAGAAATTCTTGCTCCTAAGAGTAGATGAGATATCATAGATGATCTAGGGAATTAATTCGGAATTTTTATAAGATTATTTGAATTTTATATTTGAAGCCGAAGTTGGACCTTAACGATCTTTCCGAAAATAAGGAAATGGGTAAATTGTCAGTTTGTAACCAAACTCATCTTTAGGAGTTAGAATATGACTCTTTGGTCTCAAATAAGAGTTTAGGCATGAATTAGGGAATTTTTGGAAGTTTCGAGACCAAGGGTAAAATAGTCATTTTACCATAAATTAATAATGTAATCAATTTCGTTCTATTAAGACCTACTATCTTAGAAGTCTTAGACTTCTAATCACCTAGAAACTGTGCTGACACACTTGCCCCCTTTGACAGGCCACTGAATTCCTACTGTACAGATCGATTTGCGAATTAGAAAGTCAAGATCTGATTCACGTAACTCCACGGATTAGGCCGACTTTATTATTTACGTAATTGACCCAAGTGTATGATAACGGGTCGTGACATCATCTGCCTAGCTCTTGCGAGAGTCTAGGAGGTTTCCTGCGACCAGCCTAGTCCGGTAGACGGTCAGATGCATTAGTACCATTCCGCGTTGGTAAACGGAGACAGGGGCGAGGTTTGGGAATCCCTCGTGTCACAAAATAAGTATCATTAGTAATGACCTATCACCTAATTAAAGATAATAAAAGGATTGAGTGTTGCATGTTGATTGTGTATGATGTGTGATTGTGCTTTTACCTTTATACTTATGGATAGAATATTAGCTAACGGTTTTATACCGCTTGTAGATGCCTTGTAGGTTAAGACAGTTGTAGAGAGATCCGGAGGGAATGGCCAGCCGGGTCCACTTACTCATTTAGTTGGGGACGAGGTTGTCTTATATACTTCATATGCGTCGTTTTAGTACCTTTGATTTGTAAGGCTGATACATATTTTTCATGTATATATTGTTTAAAGTTTTCAAATGTTTTTAATACTTTTGTGCCTTGTTGTAAGATCCTAGTGAAATTGTTGTCAAACTATGGTCGGGACCCATTGTGAGGTCCTAACCAGTAGCTCCCCGAGTTCTTAGAATTGGGGTGTTACACCAGCAGCTCAAGGACAGGATGAGGATGAGGATGCTGAGGAGCAGGAGGATGAGGATGAGGATGGCGGTGCTGCCATGGACACAGGTACGGATACAGCTGGGACTAGTGTGCCGGTCGTCGATCTGGACGACGACGAGATAGAGGAGGAGCCATCCGCAGCACCAGCACGTCCAGCGAGGCGTAGGGTACGCAGACATAGGGATCCAGTCGCTCACCGCCGGATCGATTATCTGACGGACCAGGTGATAGATTCCTACGCCGCCTTATCCCTGGACATTAGAGAAATGCAGGAGAGACTGCACTACCAGCACACGATGGCTGAGATTCAGTTTCAACATATCATGGGCTACCCATTCGACCCATCTCAGTACCCGTACGTGCCACCACCACCACCACAAGATCGGGACTAGAGGATTAGAGCTTGCTGATTTCTTTTCTTTATTTATTATGCAGCTCAGCTTTATCCGGTTAGTACTATGTTTCTTTAGACTTATTCTGACCCATTAGGACAATGTGTCCCAAGTATGGGGTATGTGGATGTATTATATGACCTTATGTGTACGCTTGTATGACTCTTGATTCGGATATTTATCGTTTTATCTTGCTCTATGTGTTTATCTGAGACTACATGCATGCATACAGGTTATTTAATTGAGAAAAACGTCAAAAACTGGTTTGAAAAAATTCTTTTTTTTATTGACCTCGACCAATGTGACTCTGACCAATCGAGGTATAGTACCTCGGTTGACTTAGAACATCTCGACCGAGGTGGTTTAACTGGAACAGTTTTCGAAATGATTTTTGTGCTTCTTATCTGGATATGACCTCAGTGATGATTTTGTTTGCTGACTGGTTTTGAAAATTGTTGCTAAATGCTTTGTTTGAAAATTGTTGCTAAATGCTTTGTTTTTATCCAAATTATGTTGCTAAATGCTTTGTTTGAAAATTGTTGCATGTTTAATACTTTGTTTTTATCCAAATTATGTTGAATTTGAAGGTTGACACCACATGATAAGTTCTCTCACTTTCTTCCTAGAAAGACCAAGGCAATTCATTCTTTTCTTTTCTTCTTCTTGATCATGCTTAGCCCCTCATATACATATTTGCCTTCCTTTACCTATCCGGGAATTTGGAAGCAAGCAAGTGAAAGAAAAAGTTGAGATGTTGGCTGAAAGTGTTAGAAAGAAACACATAGGTTTGGGGAAGTCAATCATGATGATGAGTAACTCGGCACCATTCACATAGCCGGATGTTTGTGTCTTGCCAAAGTCGGATTGAGCGATATTCCTAGCGGGTCATGCTATGTGCATCAAGGGTTTGAGGCATCTCGAGAAATTGATGATTGTTGATCTCCTAGGCTTCGGTTATTGTGCACCTCTAGCCATGCATCCCAAAAAGTAAAGTAAAAAGTAAATAAGCAAAGCTTATTGGTGGAAGATGTTGAAGTTGAAAGGAAGTGAAGTAAAGTTCCTTTTCCCGGATTCTAGCACGACATTCCCTATATACATCCCATCCTCACACGTTTCTTTACCTTCTCTTGAAAAGCCCTTGAGACCTCGAGCTTGTTGATTGACTTGGTGTTTTAAACTGGATTATACATGATTAATTTCGATAATTATGATTTATTATGCATTCTATGATTTTATGCAAAGATGAACGACTTTCTTATATTTATAAAATGTTTTGAACATATATTGATTTTAAATTCCATGAAGCATTCTCTTAGAGTGATCTATGAGTGGAGCACACCACCAAAAATGTTTTGAAATACTTTTCATTGATCTTTATGACTTATAATCCATTCTATCTTGTATCTAACATTTGGAACTTGCTTGGGGACAAGCAAGGGCTAAGTATGGGGTATTTTGAAAGCATAAATTATAGTCTATATTTTGGGACCTGTTTAGACGTTTTATCTTCAATAATCTTCATGTTTGAATGTATATTGTGTGATTATATTGTCGTTTCATCTATCTTCAATAATCTTCATGTTTGAAGGTAAAATGGCACGTTTTGCATCAATAAGGAGCTAAAGGAGCGAAGGAGTCATTGAAGCTACATTCAGGAGCTTAAGGAAGAATTCAGGAAGCATGGAAATGGATTAAAGATTCACTTTGGACCAGATTTGAGAGATTTCACATTCAGTTTAGAGCCACCTCGGTCAGCTACAGTACCATCTCGACCGAGGTGATCCAGAGGAGCGTTCCGACCGAGGCGAACACCTTGGACGCGGCGAGATATATTTTATTTTTGGCTAAGATCTTTTATTTTTTGAAGGAAGGATCTTATATTTTTAGGCTGGATTTCTGGAAGGAAGATCATATATTTTAGGGATTTATTTATGAGAGATAGATATATTTTATTAGGAAAATATCTTTTCAAGATATTTTATCTTTGGAGGGTAGTTTTCCTATATAAAAGGTTGGATTTTCCACAAGTTCAACCATGCTTATACATGCTTAGAGCATCCAGCAGTTGGGAAGGATTTTTGGAAGGTTGAAGGAAGAAAGTTGATAGCTTTTATAGCTTTTGTGAAGCATTTTGTAAGATTCTCTTAGATTCCCTTCTTGTTGACTGTCTTATTGGATTGTGATCCAAGGAATGCTTGTTTGTTTGATAATTGATTCAGATATTGAAGCCTTGTTATTAAGGTTTTTGTGTTCAATTATTTACCTTCTTCCCTTATATTTGATTATTGCTTTCATGATGATGATTGGCTAATTTCTTTGTGTGATTCTAGGGTGATTGGCTGAAGGTTTTGGGAAAAAAATGATAGAATAATCTTAAATTCCAGTAGGACCCTGAAAGCTCGAGTCTTTATCCTTAACCCTTGAACATCTTGCTCAGTCGATGAACATCTCGGCCGGGGTGGAATTCGTCTGACCGAGGTGACTTTTCTTATCCGAAACTGAGAGTTAAGTGTTAGAGTTTGCCAAATCCTATCCTTATTATACCTTTCCTAATTCAATGCAAGCCTAGGATGAGACTTACCCGGTAATTCCTTTGTTTGTTTACCCAAGATCATAAGTGTAGGTAATAAAGGTTTATCCTTTATTGGGGTTTGAGTGTGCTTTCATCCCATCTTTGTGAGTTAGCGTGAGACTTACCCGGTAAAGGTTGATTCTATTCCCTTAGTTGGAGTGTTAGTTTTAGATTATAGTTCTTTTCCTTAATTCCTTGAAACTTACCCGATAATAGGAGTTACGGTTTGGGATTAGTAAGTAGTGAGACTTACCCGGTGATCTATTCCACTTTAGAAACACCTTCACTTTGCAAAATCTCAGCTTTGTCCGCTTATCTTTAGATCTTGAATTAGAACCACAACTAGATGCTTTAATCCCTAGAATTGCATATTTTCCTTAATTGACTTTTTATCATCTTTGATTGTTTTAATTGCTTTTGTGGTTAGTAATTACATAGACTACCTATACTTGCTTAGGTTTCACCTAATTCCCTGAGATCGACACCCCGGAATTTCTTGCTTTTACTACGATTGACCCGTACACTGCGGGTTTGCATCCTTGTTTTTATCATATATCTAGGATTATAAAGTTAAAGCTTGCACACACCATTGGGAGCGAACACAACTTCTTTTGTCACACGAGAATCACCCGAAACTCGCCTCCGCTTCTGTCTACAATTAGGAATAGATTAGTATTTTCCGTTACCTACGGGTCTGGATTGCAAGAGCATATTCTAGTCTCTTGTAGAACTAGACAAGTGGTCACCGCCTGGTTAATATACACTTGAGCCAATTAAGGTTATTAAAGGGTAAAACCTATTTCCAATTATCCATTATAAACATAATAAACAACACAAACAAGCCAATACAATCCATCTAATACGCGGAATAAAGCTAAGTAAGTCCAAGGGACTTACCTCACTCGAAGATAACTCAAAGCATAACAACAACTCAGGAACAACTCAAGAGAAAGCTTAGTTTTCCTCAGGAAAGGAGCAAGGAAATCCTGTTCACACAAGCAACACGGATCAGGAACGGAACGGTTGCTAGAAGTCTATAACTTGTAGTCTCAACGATCTCTAAGAGATCTCCACAACCTAAGGCCTCTACCTTAGTCTTATAGCAACTCAGGGGACAAGGAACAACCACAAGGAACTAAGAAAAGAACGAGGAAAGGAAGGAAGGAAGCAACGCACCAAAGACGGGAGTTACTATAGAGGAAACCGTAGGGGCGGTTGAACAGAGACGCAGGGGCGGCACGTGACAGAGGCGCAGGGGCGGCTCTGTGCAGGCACGGTGGAGGATCTTCGTCAAAAGCTAAAATCGGGCTTCTCTTCGAGAGATCGCGCAGCAGGGGCGACCAAACTTCGCACTTTTGATTCCAACACGTCAAAACTCAACTTGAAAGAGCCTGAGAACAACAAAGGATCAACAACGGAATGCTCCACAAGAATCAAGGCTCGTGCTTGATCCTTGGAGAAGAAGAATAGAAAAGAAAGAAAAGAAGAAACCGAAACAAAAGGAGAAGCAAGGTGCAATAGCTAATGAACGTGATGAAGAACAAGGGACGAAGAACTTACACGTTCAGCAAGAACATAGGGGCAGGGTTGCAACAGTCTAGGGTTTAAGAATACATAAGCAAGAAACGGGGAAAAGAGGAAAAGACGGGAATATAAAGGGACGGGCTGGAAAGATAGACGGAAAGGCGTCTAGGGTTTAGAAAGAAGATCAAGAAACCGGCCCAAAAGATAGAATATTGGATATTCTATCTATGGAAGGAAGATAAAAGAATGGTAGAATGATCGGGCACGATTTGTCATCATCCGCAGGGGCGGATCACATCAGCCGCAGGGGCGGCCTTCTTCACCGCGGGGCGGTGAAGGCAAAAACCGAGCTCTTACATCAGATCCCCCTAAAAGTAAGTTTTGTACCGAAACTTGCAAAAGCCCAACGATCACCGCAACACATAGAAATAGAATTGAACTCATATATTCCCACTCGGGGAACGTAACTCAACACGTCACAAAAAGCGTACGCAACGCAACAAAGGAAAAACAAAATAAAATGACTAAGCTAACGGTGCATCTAGATCAACGTAAAACTCCGGATAGTTCCTCTGGATACTATCCTCTGTCTCCAAAGTTGCCTCATCAGCTCCTCGCATCGACTACTATATACCTTCATCATCGGTATGTCCTTTGAACACAATAGTCTCGTACTACGCTCTAAGACAACCACCGGGTGCTCTATGAACGTGTGGTCTGGCTCGATCACTAGATCCTCATGACTGACAATGTATCTCGGGTCTGGTATGTACTCCCGTAACTGAGACACATGGAAAACTGGGTTAACACCCTCGAGTCTCGGTGGCAACTCAAGTCTGTATGCTGCCTCTCCAACTCGCTCAAGAATCTCAAACGGTCCAGCATATCTAGGACTCAACTTCCCCTTGACATTGAAACGTCTGATGCCTCGTGTCAGGGATACTGTCAACCAAACCTAAGCTCCAACTTGGAACTCTAGAGGTCTGCGCCTCTTATCTGCATAAGATTTCTATCGACTCTATGTTTCTAACGTCCGCTCTCGGATCACCGCTACTCAAGCCAAGTCGTTCAGAATCTGCTCAGGTGCTACTCCGCTAGCACTACTCGGCTCATCCCAACAAAACGGTGTACGGAATCTCTGTCCATATAAAGCTTCCTAAGGAGCCATCCTGATCGATGCGTGCAAACTGTTGTTATATGAAAACTCCACCAAGGGAAGGTGATCTGGCCACACCTTTCCCCAGTTTAACACGAGGCTCACAACATATCCTTCAGAGTCTCGATGGTCCGCTCGGACTGACCATCAGTCCGAGGATAATAAGTAGTCGTGAACTACAAACTCATACCTAGGGCGACATGAACTTGTAGCCAGAACCTCGAAGTGAACCGTCCGTCTCTGTTGGAGACAATAGTCCTAGGTACTCCATGAAGTCTAACTATCTATCTCGTGAACTCCTCTGCCAATCGACTCACCGGCCACATTTCCTTGATCGGAATGAAACGTGCGGTCTTGGATAGTCGATCTACTATGACACAGATAGCATCAAAGCCTCGACTCGGTCTCAGACCGGTAACAAAATCCATAGAGATGAGTTCCCACTTCCACTAAGGGACGGGAAGTGGGTGTAGCTCGCCTTCTGGTCTATGATGCTCGATCTTGACCTACTGACAGGTCGCACACTGAGTTACATATCTTGTGACGTCTGGCTTCAGACCTCCCCACCAGAAAGAGCGTCTGATATCCTGATACATCTTACTCACACCGGGATGTACTGAGTAAGGTGAAGAGTGAGCCTCTTGAAGGATCCTCGGTCTCAACTATCGATCGGACGGCACACAACCACGCTCCTGACGTTTGAAAACTCCATCAACACCAACTGCAAAATGTGGTGCCTCACCTCGAGACATCCGATCTCGGATCTGCGTCAAAGCTGGACAACCCTTCTGCTTCTGTCGGATTTAGGCCAACAAATCAGGTACTATCTCCAAGGTGGACAACTGACTGTCGGAATCCAGAAAGTGGATATCCATCTCTAGCCATGCCAAATCTCGCTGTAACTATGGCAGAGCTGTCAGCCTAGCGATCTCCATCTCTCAAGGAGTCTTCCTACTCAGGGCATCAGCTAACACGTTAGCCTTTCCCGGGTGGTATAAGATCTGAAAATCGAAGTTCTTGATCAACTCCAACCATTTGCGTCGGCGGTTATTCATCTCCCTCTAAGTGAATATGTACTTCAAACTCTTATGGCCTGTGAAAATCTAGCACGTAGCTCCGTACAGATAATGCGTTCAAATCTTTAAAGCGTGAGCAACAACAACTGATGGCATGAATTATATGCCAATATAATCATGCATATTGTAGAGGTTTTAACTTAATTTCACTTGTATTTGGAGAGATTTGTGTACCTTTAAAGTTTATTTCATTTATATCCCGGAAATAGAGGTCTATATGAGTTTTGGTTGAATTAGATGTGAATTCGGTGGAATTGGAAGCAAAAGTGGAGCAAAGACTATCTAAGGTCAATGAGGAAGCTTTGGGAACCTTTGAGGAGCCATTAAGAGCAAAGGAAGTGGGTAAAAGGTTCAATAAAGGAAGGAAGGAAACAAGTCAAGAGACGAGCACTTTTTGTTGAAGAAAATCGAGTCGTTTACACAAAAAATCGGACGATTTTTCTCACAAAAATCGGACGGTTTTTATTGCGTTTAATCGAACGATTTCTCTTCACTTTTCGCCTAAAAATATTACGATCCAATGGCCATCAGTTGTGGGCCTGAGAGGGTTGAAAGAAAGAAACAAGAAGTCAAGATTCAAGAAGTTTGTGAGATCTTTTGTTTCCCTTCTGATTCTTGTGATTTGTGAACACATTGTTTAGTGTTTTGAGAGATTCTTTGTAATATATTAAGGTTTGATTACAAATTCGGAGATTATTTGGTGTTTATACAAAGTTCGAGTTTTATTTGGTTTTCTTCATTCAATCTTGTTTTTTATTTGAATATGAAAACGGTTGGCTAAAAACCTTGTGATTTTGGGGAGAATAGTTGATGATTGAGGTTTAGATGATGATAGACTGAAATCATTTAACCATTTGGACCCTGAGAGTTGAGATTTAACTTTGCGATACTAGATAAATCGACATGTTCTTGAGTAAATCTACCGATTTTATCAAGAACATAACGATTTTTCTTCCTGACGATGTTTAATTGATTTATCCTTTAACCAAATTTAACCCGTGCATAAATCTTAACCTTGCTTAACCTTTTTAACTCTTATTTAAGTGTGAGATGAGACTTCATCATTGATTCTTCATTTGATAACTAAAGTTTGTAAGATTTGGGTAATAGAGAGACTCAACATCCTCGATTTAGGTTTGAGTGTGCTTTCCATCTTTACCTTTGAGAGTCATATCCTTGGGTTTGGGTGATTAGTTTGAGTGTTAATCTTGTCCTTAGATCTTTCTATATTGCAGCCTCAACAACCTTTATAGAGAGAGCCTTTGGGTTAGACATATAGGTTTTGGAACTTCGCCGTATAATACCTTCTTTCGAAACATATAACCTTGGGAACGCCAACTCTGTCCTTTGATCTTTAGAAGTGTCTTGAATCGAAATCCGCAGTCGGATACTTGAATACTTGGAATCATTTGTCTCCATATTAATTACAAAAGCTTATGCACTTTGCCAAATATTTTTGAAATCGATTTTATTCTCACCAAATCCCTGAGTTCGACTCTTGAATTTCTTGCCTTACTACTCTGATCCGTACATTGCGGGTTCTCTTTTGCATAAGTTCTAGATATAAATTTTAAGACTTTGACGCAAACACTTTTGACCGAATATCAGCAAACTCAAGGTCATGGGTAGGCTAATTCTCCTCGTACTTCTGCAGCTGTCTAGACGCATAAGCAATCACCTTTCCCCTCTGTATCTGAACATATCCCAAGTCCAACTTGGATGCGTCGTTGTAAACCACAAAATCCTCAATGCCCTCTGGCTGAGCTAGGATAGGAGCAGAGGTCAACCTCTTCTTCAGCTCCTCGAAGCTCTGCAGGCACTGCTCATACCATACGAATCTCGTAGATTTTTGCAGCAAGGAAGTGAGCGGTCGGGCGATAACTTAAAAGCCCTCAACAAAACGCCGGTAGTACCTCCTCGACGTTCTTAGGAGGCGCCAAGAAGCTACTGACTCAATCTTCGCCGGATCTACCTTGATCCCTTCAGCTGAAACGATGTGACCAAGGAATGCTACCTCGGACTTCCAAAACTCACACTTAGAGAGCTTGACATAGAGCTCTCTATCCTGTAAGACGTGAAGAACAATCCTCAAGTGTCCAGCATGCTCCTCTCTACTGCGAGAGTAAGAAGAAGAAGATGGCTAAAGCATCTATAGGTGAATAGATGAGCGTAGAGCGATGCTCCTCTCTACTGCGAGAGTAAGAAGAAGAATAATCCTCAAGTGTCCGACAATCTTAAAATAGATGAGCTTAGAGCGATAGTTCTAGACATGAAATTAGAGAGGAATGATGCTAAGAAGAAGAAGAAGAAAAAGGCTAAAGCATCTATAGCTGAATTATCCGATGATGATGATATGCCGGAGCTTGAAGACATACCACCATATATTTTAGGGATCTATTTATGAGAGGCAAGAGCTGTTGATGTCGTGGCTGAACCACAAACCCTTGGGCAACGAATGGACCCAATTCAACAACCACACCGTTTAGGTGTGAATCTTGGAGAGCAAGATGATCATGACTTTGGGATGCGTCCATAAGTCATTACTATGATCCGCCAAAATCAGTTTGGTGGAACAGAAGCTGAATCTCCGCATCAACACTTGCAAAACTTTGAGATTCTCATGGAATCTTTGATACCTCAAAGGGTTAACAACAACTACAAGTTGAGACCTGATAGCATGAATTATAGTCTATATTTTGGGATCTGTTTAGACGTTTTATCTTCAATAATCTGCATGTTTGGATGTATATTATGTGATTATATTGTCATTTCATCTTCCTTTACGGAAATCGAGGTCTACACCAAGTTTCATTGTAATCGTAGGTAAAATGGCACGTTTTGCATCAAAATGGAGCTAAAGGAGCTAAGGAGTCATAGGAGCTACATTCAGGAGCTTAAGGAAGACTCCAAGAAGCATGGAAATGGATTAAAGATTCACTTTGGACCAGATTTGAGAGATTTCACCTTCAGTTGGGACCAACCCCGGTCAGCTACAGTACCATCTCGACCGAGGTGATTTTGAGGAGCGTCCCGACCGAGGCGAACACCTTGGACGCGGCGAGATATATTTTACTCTTGGTTGAGATCTTTTATTTTTGGAAGGAGAGATCTTATATTTTTGGGCTGGATTTCTGGAAGGAAGATCATATATTTTAGGGATCTATTTATGAGAGATAGATATATTTTATTAGGAAAATATCTTTTCAAGATATTTTATCTTTGGAGGGTAATTTTCCTATATAAAGGGTTGGATTTTCCACAAATTCAACCATGCTTATACAAGCCTAGAAGGCTGATAGCATCCAGCAATTGAATGACTTTTGGAAGGTTGAAGGAAGATTGAAAGAAGGAAGTTGATAGCTTTTATAGCTTTTGTGAAGGGTTTTGTAAGATTTTGTTAGATTCCCTTCTTGTTGATTTGTCTTGTTAGATTGTCATCTAAGGAACGCTTTTTTGTTTGATATTTGATTCAGTTATTGAAGCCTTGTTCTTAAGCTTTTTGTGTTCAAATATTCATTCTCTTATATTTGATTATTGCTTTCATGATGATGAGTGACTGATTTTTTTGTGTGATTCTAGGGTGATTGGCTGAAGGTTGTGGGCAAAACGATGATAGAATAATCTTAAATTCCAGTAGGACCTTGAAAGCTCGAGTCTTTATCCTTAACCCTAGAATATCTCGCTCAGTCGATGAACATCTCGGCTGGGGTGGAATTTGGCTGACTGAGGTGACCTATTCTGATCCGAAACTGAGAGTTAAGTGTTAGAGTTTGCCAAATCCTATCCGAAATTGAGAGTTGAGTGTGCTTTCATTCCATCTTTGTGAGTTAGCCTGAGACTTACCCGGTAAAGGTTGATTCTATTCCCTTAGTTGGAGTGTTGGTTTGAGATTATAATTCCTTTCCTTAGTATCTTGAGACTTACCCGGCAATAGGTTCTTTGGCTTGGGATTAGTGAGTAGTGAGACTTACCCGGTGATCTATTCCACTTTAGTAACACCTTCCATTTGCAAAATCTCAGCTTTGTCCGTGTATCTTGAGAGCTTGAGTTGGAACCACAACTAGATGCTTTAATCCCTAGAATTGCATATCTCGTTAATTGACTTTTTATCATCTTTGATTGATTTAATCGCTTTTGTGGTTAGCAATTACATAGACTACTTATACTTGCTTAGGTTTCACCTAAGTCCATGAGATCGACACCCCGGAATTCTTGCTTTTACTACGATTGATCCGTACACTGCGGGTTCGCATCCTTGTTTTAAGCATACATCTTAGGTTATAAATTTAAAGCTTGCACACACCGTTTGGAGCGAACAAGTTTTTGGCGCCGTTGCCGGGGACTTGGTCTAAATCGAGCCGGTTGCGGTAGTCTTTCGGGGTACATGCCCCTGTTTCTACTAACCACTCTACTTGAGTGACTTTCGCAGGTTCTTTCTCTTAGGTTTATACGAAGAACCCGCGCTGGGAAGGAAATCGTTCCTTACAATCCCGAACCAGAAAAGACATACAAAAGACGGTTGAAAGAAGCTAAGATGGCCAATCAAGAGAATCGCAATCTTGAGGCCGAATTGAAGGAGGCATTGGAACAACTACGCCTCAGCAAAGAAGAATTGCGACTAGAAAAGGAGGAAACTCGCAAAAGGACGGAAGCAATCGAAGTAGATATGGCGACTTTACGGGACCAATATCTACCTTGACCAGCTCCAGCTCCTCGACCGAGGCAGGACCCAACTCCAGCTGCACCGGCCGAGATACTTCCACCTCGGATGTCAGTCCGAGATGCTCTTTTTGCAGGAATTCCACAGACCCTAGGGAAGAGGATGGACCCCAATCAGCAACTGAGGCGTCCAGGAGTCAACCTAGGTGATCCAGCGGACCATGATTATGAGCTTCGTCCGCAAGGTATTTCCATGATTCGCCATTGCAGTTTGGAGGGTTAGAGAGGGAGTCTCCGAATCAACATCTACAAAACGATGAGATCTTGATGGAGACCTTGAGACCTTCAAGGCTGGAAAACAACAATTACAAGCTAAGGCCTTTCTACTTCTCCTTGAATGATAGGGCACTTACTTGGTATCAATCTCTCCCTCGAGGAAAAATCAACACTTGGGAGGAGATGACGACAGAGTTCTTAACTAAATTCTTTCCCCCCTCAAAGACCGCAGAAATGAGAGGGAAGATCAATGCATTCATCATGAAGGACAAAGAGAGCTTGTCCGATTCATGGGAGATATTTAAAGACATTCTTTTGGATTGCCCACATCATGGGAATCCAAAGATAGAGTTGTTGGATATATACTTCAAGGCACTAGACGGAAACACCCAGTTCAACCAGCAACTACTATCCGCCGGCACATTCATGGACATGCCGATTGACGAAGCTTGGGAGTTCATAGAGAAGCAAGCTTTGCACATGGAGAAATACTCCCACCAAGGAGCTGAAGGTGGAGTTAAAAGAGTTAACATTCAAGAAGCTCCACCAAGCAATGATCAACTCACCTCCTTGAAGAATGATGTGAAGCAATTGAAGGACCTTTTGGTTGCTCAAACCAAGAAAGAAGATGAAGGATATCAAAGCTCGAGGAACAACAATGGGTACCGGAACAACAACAACGGTTCCCGGAACAATAACTACAACAACAATAGAAGATCCAACAACAATAATTGGAGGGCAAACAACCAAAATTCGGGTAACCCTTACTATAACTCCAATTCGAATGACTCCTCTAAACCTTTCCTCTCTTCTTCTTCTTCTTCTACTCCATTAAAGAGCCAGGAGAAAGGATCCAGTTCGTCCCAGCCGGAAAAGAAAGATGCGGTGCTGGAGGCCATCTTGATCAAGCTCAACTCTGTGGAGACATCCATGAATTCATTTTCAAAGGCACCAAAAGCCTTAGAACAACAATTCTTTAACAAGGCGAATGAAGCGCCAAGAGATCCAGGTAAGCTTCCAACAAGGACGGAAAGCAGCCCTAAGGGACAGATCATGGCAATAACGACGAGAAGTGGACTGAAGACTGCAGATCCAGTGCCTCGGTCGATGCCAGTACAGACGAAGACCACCTCGGTCCAATCAATGACTATCAATATGGATCAAATACACTTAGAAAACGTGCCTAAAATATCACAATATTTCATGCTAACAACGGACACGTGAATGTGGTCTTCTCTTGATCGTCCGGATGGATCAAAATCTGGAAGAAACCACTATAACCGTCAAGATAGCAAAAATAGGAGTATTGTGCTAACCTCTCAATCATTTGATGAATGAATGGTAGCGGGAAGTGATCCTTCCTAGTTGCATTGTTCAGCTTGAGGTAATCAATGCACATTCTCCATCCCGTCACGGTTCTTGTAGGAATGAGCTCATTGTTCTTGTTAGTGATAACCGTCATTCCTCCTTTCTTCGGGACAACTTGAACGGGGCTCACCCACTTGCTATCGGAGATAGGATAGATGATACCTGCATCAAGCAACTTAAGAATCTCCTTCTTAACAACCTCCTTCATGATCGGGTTTAACCGTCTTTGAGGTTGTCGTGAAGGCTTAAAATCTTCCTCCATTAGAATCTTGTGCATGCATAATGATGGTTTGAATCCTACAAGATCCTCTATGGTATAACCTAAGGCTTTCTTATGATTCCTTAGAACAGCCATTAGTTTCTCATGTTGATCTTCACTAAATCCGGAACTAACAATTACGGAAAAGTAGAATTAGTTCCAAGAAATGCATACCGAAGATGTGTGGGAAGTGGCTTCAATTCCATAGCTATTGATGCCTTTGATGAGTCTTGAGATGTGTCCGACGCTTCCTTAGAAGTTTCTAAGGGTGTAGGAGTGATTGAAGAAGACTCAAGAGCATTTGTGGAAAGAACGGAATTGTTCTCAGAATGTCCCAAAAGTACGGCACCACTATTACTTCCACACCCGTGGTTTAGGGCGTGAAACTTAATTACGGCACCATTATGATTTCCACGGCCGTGGTTTTGGCCGTGTAACTTACTGTTGCTCTCAAAATAGCTGGTTATGGTCATCATGGGTGAAACCACGGACGTGGAATAGCACGACTGGCCGTGGTTCCTCACGTTTTCTGACCCATTGTAAAGGTTTTCAAACCCTTCCTCTTGCACTTCCTTGAGCTCTTCCAAGGCTTCAATTTCATCATTGCAATCCACTTCTTCTCCCTTTTCCATGATGCTCATTGTTATGACCTTTTGCAATGGATCTTTGAATACAATCGAGCTCACTTCTTCTCTAGACACTTCCTCGTCATAGATATTGAACATGTCCTCCACAAGAGCTGGCTCTTTCACCAAAGTTGAGAGAACAAACTCAACGTTCTCTTCTCCTATGTCGAAAGCTAATCTTGCATTCTTGAAATCCACCATACAACCGGATGTTGCAAGAAACGGTCTTCCGAGTATGATCGGAACCGGACAATCTGCATAAATGTCAAGCACAACAAAATCAATTGGAATGTAAAACTTACCGAGCTTGACTGGGACGTCTTCAATTATACCGACGGGACGAGTTATTGATCGATCCGCCATGTATAACGTCATCTTCACCGATTTAGGTTCACCTAAACCGATCTTCCTACACAAGGCAAGCAAGATGATGCTTACGCTTGCTCCCAAGTCACAAAGGGCGTCACATGTGACTTCTCCTACTCCAATTGGAATGCAAAATGACCCCGGATCTCTCAGCTTTTGGGGCATCTTTTCAGTCATTGTTTTGATGAGCTCCGAGGATGCCGAACTCATCTTGACTTCTCCAAAGTATTCTAGCTTCCTCTTGTTAGAGAGGAGCTCTTTCAAGAACTTCCCGTAAGCTGGAATACCTACAATAGCATCAATGAAAGGTATATTAATATGCAGTTTGCTCATTAGTTCAATGAACTTACCGAATTTTTTATCTAGACGCGCTCTTGCTCTAGATTGCAGGAATGGTAAAGGAGGTTTGTAAGCTGGAGGAGGAACATAGACATCTTCCTTCTCCTTCCCCTTATCTTTTCCTTTCTCAGCTCGGACATCTACAAAGTTGGGCTACGGTTCGGTGGTTGTCATGCCACTCCTATTGGTGATAGCCATCATCCTTCCCTTTGGGTTGTCCTCTGTCTTCCCGGGGAGCTTTCCTTGATCTCTAGAAACTTCTCCGGCCTTGCTGAATACTTGATTTTCTAAAGCTTTGTGAGCTTTATCAAGCGAAGTTATGTAACTCTCCAACCCTTGGAGCTTTCCTAAGATAGTCTCCAACATAGGATCGGGCTTCTCCTTTTCCTTATTGTATGAACCATTTGATGTTTGTCCCTGGCTTTTCAAAGGAGTAGAAGAAGAAGGAGGTGTTAGAGCTTTTTCAGCATGTGAATAGGGATTACCTTGATTTTGTTGGTTGGATCTCCAATTGTTGTTAATGGAGTTCCTATTGTTATTATTATTCCAATTGTTGTTCCGATAATCATTTCTATTCCCTTGGCGGTTATCTCTGCCTAGATAGTTGGGCTCTTGTTCCTTAGCCTTTTGGAGGCTAGTTTTGATGACTTCCTTCAACTCTTTGATCTCATTGTTGAGGGAAAATATTTGGGTTTGTGCAGCTTGTGTTAGCTTAGCCCCCGGATCTCCTTGATTGCGGCTGTTTGGATCCACCTTCCGGTGGGAATACTTCTCAATCACTTGGGCTTTCTTTTCAATGAAGTCCCAAGCGTCATCTTCTCTCATGTCCATGAATGTACCACAAGAGAGAGATTGGAGGTTGAATTATGTGCCCACATCCAACCCCTTGTAGTAAATCTCCAATAGCTCCAGCATTGAAATGCCATGGTGTGGGCAATCCAATAAGATGTCCTGAAATCTTTCCCATGATTGAAACAAACTTTCGTTAGCTTTCATAGAAAATGCATTGATTTTACCTCTCAACTCCGCCGTCTTGGATGGCGGAAAGAACTTGGTGAGAAACTCCGAAGATAGATCCTCCCATGTGTTAAGCCTTCCAGTTGGAAGAGCTTGATACCAAGCCAAAGCTTTGTCCTTCAAAGAGAAGAAGAACGGTTTGATCTTGTAGTTGTTGTTAGTAGCCCTATTTGGCTTCAATGTCTCCATGAGAATCTTAAAATTCTGCAAATGTTGGTGTGGAGATTCAACACTAGTTCCACCAAATTGACTTTGTCGAACAATGGTGATAACTTGTGGGCTAAGACTGAATTCCTCGATGTCCTCAACTCCGAAATTCACACCTAGACGGCGTGGTTGCTGAATTTGATCCATCCTTTGCCCAAGAGTTCGTGGTTCATCCCCTCCATGAGAAACTCTCTCATCTCTAACGGGAATGCGAGGAACAACCGGTGGTCTTGGGTTGTTATGAACGGGATGGATCACCGGATCAATGTCCTCTAGTTCCGGCATATCATCATCCTCATCATCGGATGATTCAGCTCTAGTGGACTTATTTGGTTTCACCACCTTCTTCTTCTTAGCATCATTTAGCTCCAACTTCATGTCCACCATCATAGCTTTGAGCTCATCAATTTGGAATTGATGACTCGTTAACTCGTCCAAAAGAGCTTTCTCACTCAACTTAAGTTGAAGTTGAGCTTCATCCAACTCTGTCTGGATGTTTCTCTCGTTGTTTTGAGCCATCTTTTTCTCTTTCAACTTTCTTCTCAAAGTTTTCTCAAGTTCTAGATCGAAACGAACTAGATCTTTGGTAGATCTAGTCTTTCGTATATACCTAAAGAATCTGTAAAAAATCACTCACAAAGAGATATCAAATAACAAGAGCAAAAGCTCCCATGCTCGACAACCGAAAACCGGAATTGGTCTAGACCAAATGCCCAACAACGACGCCAAAAACTTGTTCGCCTCAAAGCATGGGTGCAAATAAGTTTTATTTATAAAACTGATACAAAAGCAAGCGAACCCGCAGTGTACGGATCGGAGTAGTTAAGTAAGTATTCCGGAGTATAGAACTCAGGGATTTGGGGAGTCAAATTCAGTTTCGATAAAATCGAGCAAGTAAAAGTATAAAAGCTTTGCAAATATCGTGGAAAACAACAACCCCAAAGATCCAGGTGTCTAATTGTGGAAATCAATTCAAGATATATTATAGATATAAGGACAAAGTTGAGATTGCAAAAGTATAACTAAAGTAAGGTAATGTACGGTGAAGTTCCAAAACCCTATATGTCTAACCCAAAGACTCTCTCTATAAAGGTTGTTGAGGCTGCAGTATAGAAAAGATCTAAAGGTAAGAATTGATCTCAAATACCCATACCCAAGGAATCAAAGATAGGCTAAAACGGTTAAGGTTCTGACACTCGAAACCAAAATAGAGGATGTTGAGTCTCACTACTACCTACAAAAGGTCAACCAAGCCTAGGTTAAAGAAAATCTTTAACTTTGGATCAAAGCAAAAGCAAGTTCATAAAATAGGGAAAATCAAGGCTAGATCTTGAAGAACCACGGCCGTGGAACTCAAGAGCAGACCGTGGTTTACGGTGTCGACGATGTTTCTCACACTCTCAGGGTCCACTCAAGTTACAATTGATCTATCATCATCTAAGCCACAACTATCAACCCTTCATCTTAGAATTGCTAAAGGGTTTTAGCCAATAACCATCATTACGATATCAAAAATCAAATTAAGAAGAATGAAAGATGAAAACCCTCGAAAACTCAATAACAACTCAAAGTCAACCTTGAAATCCGAACAACAATTATGTTTATTAATTCAGAAAAGTAGGAATAGAAACCCTCACAATGATCTAGAGAAACCACAAAGAACGGGATGTCAATCCGTTCTCAAATGAAAACCCTAGAATATCCAAAAGTACACAATCTCCGAATCGCGTCCTTCTCGAATCTCCAATCCTCAAGGTCAAAATGAAACCCTAAGGCTGTCTCCAAAGCTCTAAGCGAAGCTATAAGTGGGGGATATGAGTGGGGATCCCGAAAACTCCTTTCTCGAGCCTTTTTATAGGGCGAAATAGGGTTACGAGAAAGCCCAATGACGTGGCTGACGTGGCAAATATAACACGTCACAAAATCACCAAAATCACTGTCATGACCAAGTTTCCACGGCCGTGGTTTAGGCCGTGTAACTTTCTGTTGTGGTTCAACTCACTTTCCACGATCATATTGCCAAATCCACGGTCATGGTTTAGAGCGTGGTTCTTCAAATGACCTCTCCACGACCGTAATTAAGGGCGTGGTTCCTAAAAATCTTTGTTCTTGCCTTTGTTTCGTGACATTCTTCATTCATGCTCCTTCCTTAGCCTCTCCAATGCATCTCCTTGCCATCAAGCATGATCAAACACTCCTTTCCTTCCACATTTTGCTCCACTCCAAGTCTTTATTCACCTAAAAACAAAACAAAACTAGTGTAGATCTCTATATCGACAAAGTGGGTGAACTAGCTCACAATTGCTTCAAACTCATATCTATATACACATAAAAGAGGGAAAAACAACTAAAACAAGTTCCTAAAATATAGTCTTATTTCATACTAACAAAATACCCCATACTTGTCTCTTTGTTGTCCCCAAGCAAGGTTTTCAAAAGCTTAGAACATAAGGTAGAATGAAATATGAATGCAAAACAAAACAAAACAATCTGTTTGGATAATGTGCTTCTAGTCAATAGATCATCCTCAAGCCTTGCTTTATTCATCCTTGAAAACGTTTATACACACAAACGAAAGTATCCAAAGCAAAGAAACTTCATAAATTGCAAATACTTCAAGACAAGCATCATAACCTTCAAGTATTGTCAAAATCAACCATGTGAAACTTCAATATAGATAAACAAGTCAAATAACACTCTTATGATCTCAGAGACTTCCAAATAAGGCCAAGAATGCGGAAAAGGTGGGAAACTTGTAAAGGAATGTGGTATATGAATCCGGGAAGAAGGGACAACACAAACTCTTTTCTTTTCACCATTTCAACTAACCACCAACTTAGAGCTTTGCTCTAGACTTTTTGCACTTAATTTTTCGACTTTACTTTTGGAGTTATGAACAACGGTGCACAAAAAATGAAGCCTAGGAGATTGGCGTTTCTCAATTTCGAGATGCCTCAAAACCTTGATGCACATACCATAATCCGTTAGGAATATCGCTCAATCCGACTTTGGCAAGGCACAAACACCCGGCGTTGTAAATGGTGCCGAGTTACTCATCGTCATGATTGACTTCCCCAAACCTATATTTGCCTACACTTGAATTCAAAATATTACTTTCATGTCCCTCCCACATCAAACATGCCAAGATCAACTCTTCCTAATTCCTGGATAGGTAAAGGAGGCAATAATTTTCATTGAGGGGCTAAATGATTAAAGAAAGAAGTAAGAAAATCGAGGTGACTTAATCATTTCATAAAGAAGTATAAGAACTTATATTGTGATTTCAACCTTCGTTTCTCAATATAATTTAGATAAAAACCTTCACATTATGAAACTTGCAAGAAAGGATAAACAACATACTCATTCTCTTCACAATTCATAATTCAATTCAAGCATACAATTGTCATGAAAAATTCATTCCACAAGTAGTTTTCATCATAGAATTCATCTCTAATCTTAGAAGCACAAATTCTTTTCAAAATTTTCAAATTTTTATGGGTTTTTTAAAGCCTTTTTCATGCAATGCAATAATGAAACGTGTGAAAAGGAAAGGAAACATGAAAGTGTTCATAGTCATGCAAAGAAAAGTTAGTAGAGTTATTACAAACGATAGTCACACCCCACCCCATACTTGAAACATACATTGTCCTCAATGTTCAACAGAAATAAAGAAAATAAAAGAAAAGCAAAAGAAACTCACTAATGGCGGTGTAGTGGCTGAAACCGGCGGTCATCACAACATCATCATCAATGTGGAGGAGGCGGTGGTGGATATGGAATGAAATCTGAGCTAAAAGGCCGGCCAAAATGCAGGCGGTAGACGTCCCTAAAGATACGGTCGTCCATACCATGCTGGAGCGTCTTGAGAAGGAGGAGTCGGTGCCACCGGTGCATGCTCATACCATGGAGGAGGAGCTCCTATCCATGACGGTTGCTCTCCATACCAAGCGGGAGGGGTCTCCATCCAAGTCGGACTCTCACTCACACTAGCCCTGTGTGAAGAAGAGGAACGGGAATGTCTAGAAGGTCGGGGAGATCGTCTAAGTGGCTCCGGGAAATTAGCCGGCTGATCCGGGAATGTACCAAAGGTATTCTCAGTTTGATGATGCAGATCGTGTCTCCATGGGGGACGAGAGTTTAGAGAGTACCTCAAACGTTTTGAGGAGGTTGTCAGAGCTGGTAGACGAGCCCCTGATCTACCAAGGCACGAGGGATCTTCTGAGATATCTTAGGGATCCACACAGGTGCCATCTATGCCGACACGTGATGCTGAGACTGCTCGAGCTGTAGAGGAGACCAGAGGGCCTCGACTAGATGCCTGGTTAAATGCGTTTCATCAGCAGGGAGTATAAACCTTCTCATGAGAGATTGGGTTACAGATAGAGGTAGATAGGACATGTAGACTCAGCTTTAGAGTCTATTAGATGTCTTGAGGATAGATGGATAGAGCTAGTCTAGTGTCTATTCCGTGACCTTGCACATCAGTGGTGGAAGACAGTACGGACCAGAGCCACTAGTTATGACCACATGAGGAGCATGATTTGAGAGCAGTTCTGCCCTACCTCACTAAGGATGGTGAAGCTGCAGGACTTCGTGGAGGCTGGTTTTGAGGATGTACCTATTGCAAATGCCATCCGCCGCTTCCAGACCGAGTTAGCTTTGCTGGGTCCAGCTACACAATCTGAGAACTAGCATGTATATCTGTTCTCTTGTTGTTTGAGGGAGAGCATGCGTTTATATATGGCGGGATTCCATTACGAGTCCCTAGCTGATTACCAGGACAGGGCTTTTGCTTTTGAGAGAGAGTGAGCCAGTCAAAGGAGAGCTTCTCAAACGGGATGGTCACAGAAGAGGCAGCGCACTAGGCAGACCAGTGGAGTTGGAGGAGCAGGACAACGAGCTGCCTTCTATAGGCAGGGTTGAGTTACTTCTAAACAGGGTTCTTCCTCTGCCAATGTAGTTGGAGGTGGTCAGAGGACCCATCAACAGTAGACACAAGGACAATAGAGAGTCCCATATCGTCCATCTGCTCAAGGATCTGATCCCGAGCCGAGTAGAGGAAGAGCTCGTGGTGGGAGTACCACATATGCGGGAGGAGCTAAGGGTAGAGCTTTTGTGTTGAGGAGTGTAGAGGATCCACATGCACCGGTTGCTACAGGTACCATTCTGCTTCATGGTTTACTTGTTAGAGTTTTGTTTAATATTGGTGCTACGCATTCATTTATTTCTGATACATGTGTTGAGCGTCTGAGTTTAGCTTCCATAGAGGGGATACACTTTACTATTGGGTTACCTGATGGTAGTCGGGTCAGAGGTACCCACGAGATACGTAGTTGTCACCTTTGTTTAGGGACTCGTGTTTTACTTGTTGACTTCTTAGTCATGCCATTGATGCATGAAGAAGTCATATTACGTATGGATTGGATGCGTTGACAACGTGCGATTTTAGATGTTGGTAGACGGACTGTTACAATCTCTACCGAGGTTGGTAAGATTGAGGTCTTCCAAGGTTGGGACCTTGGGAAGACAGGTTCTGTCATCAGTGCCGTACGAACAACTAGACTGATCGCATAGGCATGTGATGCCTTCTTGTGCTACGCTATGAAGGATGGAGAGAGTCCAGCTTTGGATGACATTCCAGTGGTCTGTGAGTTTGTAGACGTATTTGTTGAGCTGTCGAGCTTGCAACCTCAAAGGAGTGTGGAATTAAATATAGAGTTAGAGCCTGCTACGAGACCAATCTCGAAGGCCCCATATCGTATGGAACCTATCGAGATGTTGGAGCTGAAGAAGCAACTCGCGGAGTTGGCTGAGAAGGGCTTCATACGCCCTCATGATTCACCATGGGGTTCACCTGTCCTCTTCGTGTGGTAGAAGGACGGATGTTTCAGGTTATGCATAGATTATAGAGAGTTGAACAAGGTGACCATCAAGAACAGGTATCCATTGCCTCGTATTGATGATCTACTTGATCAGTTTCAGAGAGTGACAATTTTCTCCCGGATTGACTTGCGCTCAAGATATCCCCAGCTAAGGGTGAGAGAGCAGGATGTACACATGACGGCATTTCGTACCCATTATGGACACTATGAGTTTGTAGTGATGCCATTCGGGCTGACGAATGCCCCAACAATCTTTATGGAGTTGATGACCAATATATTCATCGACTTCTTGGATTAGTTTGTGGTGGTCTTTATTGACGACATACTGGTATACTCCCGTAGCAAAGAGGAGCATGCCGGTCATTTGAGGACGGTTTTGCGGATTTTGAGGGTTAGAGAGTTGTATGCCAAGCTCTCTAAGTGCGAGTTTTGGATGTTTGAGGTTGCTTTCCTTGGGCATATCATCTCCGCCGACGGGATTATGGTTGATCAGGAGAAGATCGAGTTCGTTGTTGCATGGACGACACCGACGAACATCAAGGAAGTGCGTAGCTTTCTTGGCCTAGCCGGTTATTACAAACGCTTTGTGGAGGGATTTTCTGTGATTGCCCGTCCACTGACGAGTCTTCTGAGGAAGACTACCAGGTTTGTGTGGACCGACCAGTGTGCTTAAAGTTTTGAGGAGTTGAAGAGACGTTTGACTTCTGTTCCTATATTGGCACAACCAGAGGGTTCTGATGATTTTGTGGTCTACAGTGATGCATCCAAGCTACGCTTGGGATGTGTGTTGATGCAGAGAGGCATAGTGATTGCTTATGCGTCTAGACAACTGAAGACGTATGAGGAGAACTACCCGACTCATGATTTGGAATTGGCAGCGGTAGTTCTTGCTTTGAAGATCTGGAGACATTGCCTGTATGGTGCCAGATGTTTGATCTTCACAGACCATAAGACTCTGAAGTATATTTTCACGTAGTGGGAGTTGAATAACCGCCAGCGTCGATGGCTTGAGTTGATCAAGAACATTGACCATGCGATTTTGTATCATCCTGGAAAGGTGAATTTTGTAGATGACGTCTTGAGCAGGAAGACGCTTCGAGAAAAGGTGATTGTCAGATTGATAGTCTAGCTTGTGCTTCTGAGGGATCTAGCCTGGCTAGAGCTGGACATCCAGTTTCCTGATGAGGATGCCCAGTTATATGGTTCAGAGGTTTTACCTAGTCTGTTGGATGAGATCTAGCAAGAGCAGGGGACCTGCCCGACCTTGATGAGGATAAGAGAGAGGATGTCTCGTGGAGAGGCACCATAGTTTTCCGTTGGGGCTGATGGAGTGATGAGGCGACATGACCGCGTCTGTGTTTCTAGAGATGCAGAGTTGAGATAGAGGATCTTACAAGAGGCTCAATGTACACCTTACTTAGTACATCCCGGTACGAGTAAGATGTAACATGATGTGAGACGGTTATATTGGTGGGGAGGGTTGAAGCCCGATGTAGCCAAATTTTTGGCTCAGTGTGCGACTTGTCAGCAGGTCAAGATCGAGCATTGCAGACCTGGAGCTAGCTCCATCCACTGCTAGTACCGCAGTGGAAGTGGAAGAACGTCTCCATGGATTTTGTGACAGGTTTAAGACGCAGTAGGAGTTTTGATAATATCGGGGTTGTTGTTGACAGATTGACGAAGACGGCACGTTTCAATCCTATTAGAGAGACGTGGCCAGTGAGTAGATTGGCTGAGGAGTACAATAGACAGATAGTGAGACTCCATGGTGTACCGAGGACGATCGACTCTGATCGAGATGGGCGGTTTACCTCGAGGTTTTGGCAGTAGATTCAGTCTGCTTTAGGGACGAGTTTACACTACATGACTCCGTTTCACCCCCAGACCGATGGTCAGTCTCAGAGGACCATCAAGACCCTGAAGGATATGTTGCAAGCTTGTGTGTTGGATTGGGGATAGGGATAGTCTGATTACTGTTCGCCCTAAAACGTGTGCGTCAAACAAGTCTTAAATTTATATCTAGAACTCAAAAGCAAAGCGAACCCGCAGTGTACGGATCAGCTGTAGAAAGGTAAGAATTCCAGAGTCGAACTCAGGGATTTGGTGAGAAAAATTCCGATTTCAATTATCTAGCAAAAGTATAAAAGCTTTTGTGATATGATAAAGAGAGAAATGATTCCAAGGATTCAAGTATCCGATTTAGACTTTCGATTCAAGACACTTCTATAGATATAGGACAAAATTTATATTGCCAAGATTAAATGTTCAAAGGTAGGATTCGTACGATGAAGTTCCGAAACCTATATGACTAATCTATAGATTCTCTCTATAAGGGTTGTTGAGGCTGCAATATAGAAAGATCTAAAGACAAGAATTATGTTCTAACTAACTATCTAAAACTCCAGGATATGACTCTCCAAAGTAAAAATAGAAAGCACACTTAAAATCTTAATAAAGGATGTTGAGTCTCTTTATTACCCAAATCTTGCGATCTTAATCTATTAAATGTAGAAACAGGTTTGAAGTGCCTTCATACATTCAATTAGAGGGTAGGAAGGTTAATCAAGATTGGGGTTTAGGCAAGGATTAGTTTTGATTAAAGATTAATTCAATTAAAGTTCGTCAGAAGAATAAATCGTGCTGTTCATACGAAAAATCGGCCGATTTTCCTCAAGAACAGCCCGATTTTCCTGTTTGTCGCAAAACTAAAATCTAAATTCTCAGGGTCCTAATATTTGAATGAGTTCAGTCTATCATCATCTAAGCCTTAATCATCAACTCTTCTCCCCAGAATCACAAGGGTTTTAGCCAACCATTTTCAAAATCGAATCAAATTAATTATTGAAGAAGATATCGCAAAGAAACCAAATCTTGAACGGAAAATTCAATAACTTTCAAATCTGTTTAACAATCGTCAAATCTGTTCAATGTATCTCTCAAACAACTCAATGTCGTGTTCACAAACCACAAGCAATACAATGGAATAAAGAAATCTCACAATCAAAGATCAAGAATGACTTTCCGGCAAAAGCTCTTCAATCTCTCTCCAAGAATCGTTGATTTCTCCAAAACGTGTAAAGATTATCCAGTGCGACCTTCTCGTTTTCGTTCCTAGGGTTCTCTTCTATACTTTCTTGTCGATGGGCCGTTTGGCAAAACTCTCCTCTAGCCCAAAATAATTGGGCTTTGTGTCGTCTATCCATTTGGCCGAATCGTGAAGAAAATCGACCCAGTCGATTTTGGTGCAAAACCGTTCGATTTCAAGGTATGAAAATCGTCCGATTTTTATATATATTGGCACGATTTTCTTCAACAGAAAGTGCTCTTCCTTTGGTTCGTCTTCTATGCTTCTCCTTTGCAATTCCTTAGCTCTTTGTGATCCTTCTAAGACTCTTTTAGCTTCCTTAACATCCCTAGGTGCTCCTTGCTCCATTTTTGCTTCCAATTCAACTCTATTTACGTGCAATGCATCCAAAACTCGTGTAGACCTCTATTTCCGACAATTAATTGAATAGAACATATAAGGCATACAAAATCTCTCTAAATGCAAGGTAAATAGAGATAATGTGCTGTATTATGCATGAATATGATGATACATAATTCATGTCATCAAAATACCCCATACTTGCCTCTTGCTTGTCCCTAAGCAAGACTCAAATTCAGAATATAAGATGTCATGGATTATGCATGTATGAAACTCAAAAACTTTTCTTTTGGTAGTGCTCCTTTTCATTGGATCGCTCTCAAAGTGATATTTCAAGGCATAAAAGAGGCAAAGCATGTATCAATGATGACTATAAGATGAACAAACTCCCTTTTCTTTCTTGAAAGCATAAATAAAGAACATGATAAAGGTGTAGAGGTAATCAAATTCAAACAAATCTAAGCCATTAAGTCTTAAACACATGCATAAAAGTCTCAAGGTCTTCAAATCAAAGGAAAGGTTTCAAGAAACGTATTTAAGGGAAGGAGTTCTTTTTGGCAATTGTGGTGCTAATCCGGGAAAGAGGAACACAAAACACCTTCAAGAATTTTCTTCACCGCACATGCTTCGCATGTAGAAAGCTTTGCTTTCATTACACTTTACTTTTTGAGAGTATGGACAACGGTGCACAAAAACCGAAGCCTAGGAGATCGGCGTTTCTCAATTTCGAGATGCCCTAAACCCTTGATGCACATACCATATCCCGTTAGGACTTGTCGTTCAATCGGACTTTGGCAAGACACAAACACCCGGCTATGTGAATGGTGCCGAGTTACTCATCCTCATGTTCAACGTCCCCAAACTCATGAATTTATACATTTTCTTTTTAATACTTTTCTTTGGCCCTCCCACATCAAACATGCCTTTTTCAATCACCTACCCTAATTCCCGGATGGTAAAAGGGGGTTACATATTTCATTGAGGAGCTAGCATGATCAAGATATGAGAAAAGAGAAGAAGTGAATTGCCTTAGTCATCCTTAAATGATGTAAAAGAACTTGCAATATAGCTTCGACTATTATTTCATTCTCTCATCAAAACAACTAAATCATATAACTTATTCATGTATTCAAGTAACAAAAGCAATTTCATTCATGCTATAATCAAGATCTCAACATAACTAAGCATCTTTTTGCCTATCCATATACACAATGTTCATCATAGAGGTCATTTCCATATAAGAAGCACTTAAAATTTTTGAAAATTCATAGGTTTTGAAAAAGATCATGCAAATGCAAGTGTCATAATAGAAAGCAAGTAGTGCAAGAGTTATTACAAGCCAAATTGTCAAGAGTAGTGGAAAGTACATAGAGTGCTAGAATGAAACATAAGGTATTGTAAGTACCCCCACCCCATACTTGACATCCACATTGTCCCCAATGTGAAAATCAAGCATAAGAAGAAGAAAAATACTTAGCGTCCGTCTCCTCCCTGTAGTTCCTGAACTGAGTGTTCAGGGTGTCATAATCGGTGCGGAGGGCACGGTAGTCGGTGCTGAGGCTCTGGAAGCTAGTGACTAGCTCCCTGAAGTGGCGTGGAGCTCGGCGTCCTCGTCTAGGGCCTGGAGCATGTGCATAAGAGTGTCGAGGTGGTTGTATGTCATCCTCCGTCTCCTCATCCTTCCTACTAGTCCTGCTCGGTCCTACCCCATGAGTGTTAGTGTCCATGGCATCCGTAGCGTGCCCGCTATGAGTATCACTCTCAAACTCGAGCATGGTCTCCTATCCGCCATCCTCATCCTCCTCCTCTGAATCACCTGAATTCCTTATGGAGGAGTCGATTGCCGTGCGTGCTGTTGTTAGATCATTGCTCCTTGTTGAAAATGCTTCAGTTTGGAACCAAGAATCACTCGAAATGGTTAAGGAATGAAGATTGTGGGGTGTGGCGATTTTTCGGCGTTCTTGAGAGAGGGAAATCGAGAGTTGGAGATGTGGGAATGAAGAAGATCGAGTGTGATTGCCTTATATAGGGTCGATGATTTCTGAAGAAAATCGGCCGATTTTTCTGGTCGATTTATTTGTCGGGGCGATTTTTCTTTCTTACTGAAAAAATCGGACGATTTATTTTGGCAGGTCGATCTCCAGGTCGATTTATGTTTCTTTTGAAAAAAATCGACTTGCTCTGTTACTGAATCGGACGATCTTTTTATGGTAGCTCGATTTCCTTCCTTGTTTTTCTTGAATCTCGAAGATATAGCTCATTTGTGCTCCATTCTCTATGAATCTCTCACATTTGAACCTGATTTCCTGCGATTAATGACATGACAAACCAAGAGTGCATCGAGGAACAAATAAAAACGAAAAATGAAGAATTAAAGCGATTAATCTATTCTAACTAAGTGAGGGAAAGAGGGGAAAACTATACTATCATTGGGTTGCCTCCCAAGAAGCGCTTTATTTATCGTCTTTAGCTGGACGGTGTATGATGTTGTGTTCAATGGAGGAGGATAGGAGCTATCTCCTCGACCGGAGCTTCCGGTGTGTATTTCTTCAACCGTTGGCCATTAACCTTAAAACTTCCGCTTTGTTCACCCCATACTTCAACTGCACCATGGGAGAAAATTCTTTTAATTACAAAAGGTCCTGTCCAACGGGATTTAAGCTTACTTGGGAATAGACGAAGCCTTGAGTTGAATAGGAGGACTTGGTCTCCTTCCTTCAAGTCTTTCGGGATGATGTGCTTGTCATGCCAGCGCTTTGTCCGTTCCTTGTAAATCTTTGCGTTCACATACGCATTTAGTCGGAGCTCATCCAGCTCATTGATATCTAGGAGTCGCTTCTCTCCGGCTTCTTTCATGTCGAAGTTGAGCCACTTGATAGCCCAATAAGCCTTATGCTCTAGCTCTACAGGAAGATGACATGATTTACCATAAACGAGATTATAGGGAGTCGTACCTATTGGTGTCTTCAAGGCTGTCCTGTATGCCCATAGTGCATCGTCAAGCTTCATTGACCAATCTTTCCTCGTTTTAGAGACGGTTTTCTCTAAAATCCCTTTAATCTCTCTATTGGATATCTCGACTTGTCTGCTGGTTTGCGGATGGTAAGGCGTAGCTATCTTATGGGTCACCCCATACTTAGCTAATAGAGTCTCGATCAACGGGCTGTGAAATGCGTTCCTCCGTCACTAATGATGGTTCGGGGAGTTCCGAACCTTGGGAAGATCGTTTTGTTGAGGAATTTCACCACTACCATTGCATCATTAGTAGGAGAAGCGATTGCCTCTACCCATCTTGAGACATAGTCTACGGCAAGAAGTATATACTTGTTGCCGCATGAAGATGGGAAAGGTCCCATAAAATCGATGCCCCATACATCAAAGATCTCTACTTCTTGTATGTTGTTGAGAGGCATCTCATTCCTACTGGATATATTACCTGTCCTTTGACAAGCATCACAAGAAACAACAAACTTTTGCACATCTTTGAAAAGTGTAGGCCAATAAAAGCCGGAGCGAAGTACCTTAGCACAAGTCTTGTGGGAACTAGCATGTCCGCCACATGGTAGAGAATGGCAGTGTCGGATGACACTATCTATCTCATCTTCGGGAATACATCTCCTGTAGATGCCATCTGGACCTCTTTTGAATAGAAGTGGTTCGTTCTAATAGAATTGCCGGACGTCCCTAAAGAACTTCTTCTTTTGAGCATATGAAAGTCCGGGTGGAATCTCCTGACAAACAAGGTAATTTACAATGTCAGCAAACCATGGATCATTACCTTGTGATATGTGTTGAAGACACTCTTCAATCTCGTGCAGCTGCTCGTCAGGGAAGGAGTCGTCTATCGGAAGTTCATCCGACTCACCGGTGAGTTGCGGAAGACGACTAAGGTGATCGGCAACGGAGTTCTCCGATCCTTTCTTATCACGGATCTCTAAATCGAACTCTTGCAAGAGTAAGATCCATCTTAGAAGCCTTGGTTTCGCATCCTTCTTTGTGAATAAGTATCGGATTGCGGAGTGGTCCGTATAGACTATCACTTTCCACCTACAAGATAGGAACGAAATTTCTCAAATGCATATACTACGGCTAAAAGTTCCTTTTCCGTAGTTGCGTAGTTGTATTGAGCCTCATCTAGCGTTTTGCTAGCGTAGTAGATGGCATGAGTGCGACCATCTTTCTTCTGTCCAAGAATGGCTCATATAGCGACATCGCTTGCGTCGCACATGACCTCGAAAGGAAGAGTCCAATCGGGTGGTTGAATGATTGGTGCCGAAATCAATGCTTCTTTGATCCTGCAAAAAGCATCTAAGCAATCTTTCGAGAATTCGAAAGTTGCATCTTTCATCAAAAGATTAGTCAAAGGTTTTGAAATCTTAGAAAAATCCTTTATGAATCTCCTATAGAAGCCTGCATGTCCTAAGAAGCTTCTAATTCCTTTTACTGATGAAGGGGGAGGTAACTTCTCAATGGTTTCTATCTTTGATCGATCTACCTCTATTCCCCTTTGTGACACTAAGTGACCTAACACAATTCCTTCGGTGACCATGAAATGACACTTTTCCCAGTTTAAGACTAAGTTAGTGTCCTCACATCTCTTAAGAACTAGTGAAAGGTTATAGAGACAGTTATCAAAGGAAGAACCATATACCGAAAAGTCGTCCATGAAGACTTCCATGATATTCTCTACGTATTCGGAGAAGATTGCCATCATACACCTTTGGAAGGTGGCTGGAGCGTTGCATAAGCCGAATGGCATTCTTCTATAAGCGAACGTACCCCATGGGCACGTAAAGGTTGTCTTCTCTTGATCATCCGGATGAATTGGGATCTGAAAGAAACCGCTATATCCATCTAAATAACAAAAGTAGGCATGTTGGGCTAACCTTTCCAACATTTGATCGATGAAAAGAAGGGGGAAGTGGTCCTTCCTTGTGGCCACGTTCAGTTTGCGGTAGTCGATGCACATTCGCCACCCTGTAACTGTCCGTGTAGGGATGAGTTCGTTATTCTTGTTGGCAACAACGGTAATGCCTCCTTTCTTGGGTACTACTTGTACCGGACTCACCCATTTGCTATCAGAAATAGGGAAGATGATACCTGCATCAAGTAGCTTAAGGATTTCTTTCTTCACGACCTCTTTCATTGCCGGATTTAACCGTCTCTGAGGTTGGCGCGAAGGTTTGTAATCCTCTTCCATTAATATTTTGTGCATACATAGAGAAGGCTTTATTCCTACTAAATCATCAATGGTGTAACCTAGTGCTCTCCTATGTTGCTTCAGAACATGCATGAGTTTCTCTAATTCATCATCATTCAGATTTGCATTGACTATAACTGGGTATGTGGAATTAGTGCCAAGGAATGCGTACCTTAAATGCGTGGGAAGTTGCTTCAATTCTAATGATGGAGGTACCTTGGTCGGTGATGAATCGTGGCTTTCGGGTGTTGTGGGAGAGGTCTCTACAGGTGTGGGTACTTCATCATTAGATTCGGAAGCGGCTGCGGTGAAGTTTGGAGAATCCATAGAGTTACTCATTGAATCGACCCCCCCTATAATAAATCGGTCGATCTTCTGCACGATTTTTCTTTCTGTCGGAAAAAATCGTGTTACCTCTTCATGAATCGGGCGATTTATTGTTGTCAGGTCGATTTTAGTTTCTGTCGAAAAAAAATGGATTGCATCTTCAGAAATCGGACGATTTATTTCTGGCAGGTCGATTTTCTTCACAGTTTCCGGAGTCCACTCTAGTTCTTCAATTTTTGCTCCTAGTTCTTCCTCCACATCATTTAATGCTTTCACATCCTCATTGCAGTCATGTTCCGCCCCTTCCTCCATGATGCTCATGCTAAGAACCTTTTGAAGAGGGTCTTTCATCAAGATCGAACTTACTATCTCTCTAGACTCTTCTTCATCAACAATTTCAAAAACGTCATCTTTCAAGGCCGGCTCCTTGATTAAGGAAGATAGTACGAATTCTATCTTTTCTTCACCAATATGGAAGGATAGCTGGCCGTTCTTGCAATCTACCATGCATCCAGATGTGGCGAGGAATGGTCTCCCAAGGATGATGGGAACCGGGTAATCTGCAGGTATGTCAAGAACGACAAAATCTATAGGGATGTAAAAATTACCTAGCTTTACCGGAATGTCTTCTAATATTCCCACCGGCTTAGTGGTAGAACGATCAGCCATGTAGAGTTTGATCTTCACCGTTCTAGGTTCTCCTAGACCAACTGCCTTGCATAGAGCGAGAGGTATGATACTCACACTTGCTCCAAGGTCGCAAAGAGCATCATAGGTAGCTTCTCCCAAAGTGATGGGTATGCAAAAGGATCCTGGATCGCGGAGCTTGGGTGGCATATTCTCCGTCATAGTCTTGATGAGTTCGGATGACTCCATACTCATCTTGACTTCTCCTATATCTTCCAACTTCCTCTTGTTAGAGAGGATCTCCTTGAGGAATTTCCCGTAAGCCGGCATACCTAAAATCGCATCCATAAAAGGTATGTTAATATGGAGCTTACTCATAAGTTCAACAAACTTACCGAAATGTTTATCTAGGCGTGCACGCGCTCTAGATTGAGGAAAAGGTAGAGGTGGTTTGTAAGCGGGAGGAGGAACATAGACTTCTTCCTTCTCTTTTGCCTCTCCTTCTTTTGTGGAGGTATCAACTACTTTGGGTTGAGGGTCGGCGGTCGTCTTCCCGCTCCTAGTAGTTATTGCCATAACCCTTCCCTTTGGGTTATCTTCTGTCTTTCCGGGAAGCTTCCCTTGATCTCTTGGAACTTCTCCGGCCTTGTTGAATACTTGGTTTTCTAAAGCTTTGTGAGCTTTGTCAACCGAAGTTATGTAACTCTCCAATCCTTGTAGCTTGCCTAGGATTGTCTCTAGCATGGGATCCGGTTTGTTTGATCCGCTTGATTGTCCCTGGCTTGTAGAAGGAGTAGAAGAAGATGGAGGTGTTAGAGCCTTTTCAGCATAAGAGTAAGGATTACCTGGACTTTGCTGATTTGACCTCCAATTGTTGTTATTTGAGTTCCTACTGTTGTTGTTATTCCAATTGGAGTTTCGGTTGTTATTGTTGTTGTTGCTTCAATTGGAATTCCGGTTATCACTCCTTTGATTGTTATCTCTTCCCATGTAGTTGGCTTCTTGCTCCTTGGTCTTTTGAAGACTCGTTTTGAGCACTTCCCTCAATTCTTTGATGTCATCTTTGAGGGAGAATATTTGTGTTTGAGCCGCTTGATTCAACTTGGCTCCCGGATCGCTTTGATTCCGGCTATTTGATTCCACCTTCCGGTGGGAATACTTCTCAATCACTTGGGCTTGCTTCTCAATGAAGTCCCAAGAATCATCCTCTCTCATATCCATGAATGTGCCGCAAGATAGAGATTGGAGGTTGAATTGTGTCTCCACATCCAACCCCTTGTAGTAGATCTCCAATAATTCCAGCTTGGAAATGCCATGGTGTGGGCAATCCAACAAGAGATCTTGAAACCTTTCCCAAGATTGAAACAAGCTTTCGTTAGGTTTCATAGAAAAATCATTTATTTTACCTCTCAATTCCGCCGTTTTAGATGGCGGAAAGAACTTGGTGAGGAATTCCGAAGACAATTTCTCCCATGTAGCTAACTTCGCAGCCGGAAGTGTTTGGTACCAAGCTAGAGCCTTGTCCTTCAAGGAAAAGAAGAACGGCTTGATTTTGTAGTTGCTTCTAGTAGCCTTCTTTGGCTTCATAGTCTCCATGAGAATCTCAAAATTCTGCAAGTGTTGATGCGGAGATTCAGTACTTGCTCCGCCATATTGACTTTGGCGAACCATAGTGATGACTTGTGGTGAGAAGCTAAACTCTTGGATGTCTTCAGCTCCGAAATCCACACCTAGACGGCGTGGTTGCTGAATTGGATCCATCCGTTGCCCCAAAGTTCGGGGTCTATCTTCGTTATTGACAGCTCTAACGTTCCTAGTCGTAATGCAAGGGACGACCTTAGGTGTTGGAGTGTTTCGGGTAGGACGAAGTGATGGATCAATCTCTTCAAGTTCTGGCATGTCCGGATCAATCCCGTCATCATCGGATGAGTCATTTTGAATGGATTTAGTTGGTGTCTTGACTTTCTTCTTCTTCTTGGAGTTGTTCAACTCCAACTTCATGTCCAACATCATAGCACTTAGTTCATCAATCTGAAATTGATGACTTATTTTAGCTTCTTTTCGGGCTTTCTCACTCAACTGGAGTTGGCGTTGAGCTTCGTTCAGTTCAGCCTTATAGTTTCTCTCATCGTTTTCAGCCATTTTCTTCTCCTTCAACTTTCTCCTCAAAGTTTTTTCTAATTCGGGATCGAAAGGAATTAGATCTTTAGTGGATCTAGTCTTTCGCATATACCTAAAGAACCTGCAAAGATCATTCAAGTAGACAAATCAAATCACAAGAGCAAGAGCTCTCAAGCTAGACAACCGAAAACCGGATTTGATCTAGACCAAATCCCCGGCAACGGCGCCAAAAACTTGTTCGCCCTAAAACGTGTGCGTCAATCAAGTCTTAAATTTATATCTAGAACTCAAAAGCAAAGCGAACCCGCAGTGTACAGATCAGCTGTAGAAAGGTAAGAATTCCAGAGTCGAACTCAGGGATTTGGTGAGAAAAATTCCGATTTCAATTATCTAGCGAAAGTATAAAAGATTTTGTGATATGATAAAGAGAGAAATGATTCCAAGGATTCAAGTATCCGATTTAGACTTTCGATTCAAGACACTTCTATAGATATAGGACAGAATTTATATTGCCAAGATTAAATGTTCAAAGGTAGGATTCGTACGATGAAGTTCCGAAACCTATATGACTAATCTATAGATTCTCTCTATAAGGGTTGTTGAGGCTGCAATATAGAAAGATCTAAAGACAAGAATTATGTTCTAACTAACTATCTAAAACTCCAGGATATGACTCTCCAAAGTAAAAATAGAAAGCACACATAAAATCTTAATAAAGGATGTTGAGTCTCTTTATTACCCAAATCTTGCGATCTTAATCTATTAAATGTAGAAACAGGTTTGAAGTGCCTTCATACATTCAATTAGAGGGTAGGAAGGTTAATCAAGATTGGGGTTTAGGCAAGGATTAGTTTTGATTAAAGATTAATTCAATTAAAGTTCGTCAGAAGAATAAATCGTGCTGTTCATACGAAAAATCGGCCGATTTTCCTCAAGAACAGCCCGATTTTCCTGTTTGTCACAAAACTAAAATCTAAATTCTCAGGGTCCTAATGTTTGAATGAGTTCAGTCTATCATCATCTAAGCCTTAATCATCAACTCTTCTCCCCAGAATCACAAGGGTTTTAGCCAACCATTTTCAAAATCGAATCAAATTAATTATTGAAGAAGATATCGCAAAGAAACCAAATCTTGAACGGAAAATTCAATAACTTTCAAATTTGTAAAACAATCGTCAAATCTGTTCAATGTGTCTCTCAAACAACTCAATGTCGTGTTCACAAACCACAAGCAATACAATGGAATAAAGAAATCTCACAATCAAAGATCAAGAATGACTTTCCGGCAAAAGCTCTTCAATCTCTCTCCAAGAATCGTTGATTTCTCCAAAACGTGTAAAGATTATCCAGTGCAACCTTCTCGTTTTCGTTCCTAGGGTTCTCTTCTATACTTTCTTGTCGATGGGCCGTTTGGCAAAACTCTCCTCTAGCCCAAAATAATTGGGCTTTGTGTCGTCTATCCATTTGGCCGAATCGTGAAGAAAATCGACCCAGTCGATTTTGGTGCAAAACCGTTCGATTTCAAGGTATGAAAATCGTCCGATTTTTATATATATTGGCACGATTTTCTTCAACAGAAAGTGCTCTTCCTTTGGTTCGTCTTCTATGCTTCTCCTTTGCAATTCCTTAGCTCTTTGTGATCCTTCTAAGACTCCTTTAGCTTCCTTAACATCCCTAGGTGCTCCTTGCTCCATTTTTGCTTCCAATTCAACTCTATTTACCTGCAATTCATCCAAAACTCGTGTAGACCTCTATTTCCGACAATTAATTGAATAGAACATATAAGGCATACAAAATCTCTCTAAATGCAAGGTAAATAGAGATAATGTGCTGTATTATGCATGAATATGATGATACATAATTCATGTCATCAATTACCTCCCACTTGTTGAGTTCTCATACAACAACAACTAGCATGCATATACTGGGATGGCTCTTTATGAGGCATTGTATGGACGTAGGTGTCATACACCTTTATGCTGGGATGAGCCTAGTAGTATCAGTTGGATAGCGCTAGAGCATATTCAGGATGATATGGCTCGAGTAGCGCTGATCAGAGAGAGGATGTTGGTTAAACAAATCCGCCAAAAGTCGTATGCATACAAGAGGCGTCGGCCTCTAGAGTTCGAAGTAGGAGCTCATGTCTGGTTGAGAGTATCACCGACGCGAGGCATTAGATACTTTTGCATAAAGAGGAAGCTATGTCCCCGATATGTCGGCCCTTTTGAGATATCGGATAGAGTTGGGAGGGTAGCCTACAAATTAGCTTTGCCTCCGAGGTTAGTGTTCGCCACTTAGCATGCGTGCAAATAAGTCTTAAATTTATAAAACTAGAAATCAAGCAAGCAAACCCGCAGTGTACGGATCGATATAGTTAAGCAAGAATTCCAGAGTATCGAACACAGGGATTTGGGGAGTAAAATCCAATTATAAAAATGTCAAGCGAGTAAATGTATGAGCTTTGTAAATTATTGGGAAAACAACAATCCTAAAGATCTAGGAATCCAGATGTGGCAATCGATTCAAGATATACTAAAGATATAAGGACAGAGTTGAGGTATGCAAAGGTATACGAACGTAAGGCAATGTACAGTGAATTTCCAAGACCTTATATAATTCACTTAAAGGCACTCTCTATAAAGGTTGTTGAGGCTTCAGTATTTAAAGATTCTAAAGGTAGATATTAACGTCAAATACCCAAACTTGTAATCCAAGGTTCAAGACTAACTAAACCGATTAAGGTTGTGACACTCGAAATCGAGGTAGAGGTTGTTGAGGCTTCACTACCACCTAGAAAAGGCAAGCCAAGACTAAGTTAAAGCAAATCTTTAACTTTGGATTAAAGTAAAAGCAAGGTTCGTAACTGACACAAAATTACGGGTAGTTCTTGAGTTCCACGGCCATGGAAGCTCAAGAACAGACCGTGGATTAGGTTCGTCGGCGATTCTCTCTAACTCTCAGGGTCCAATCTGTTTACGATCTATCTATCATGATCTAAGCCACAACTATCAACCCTTCACCTTAGAATTGCTAAAGGGTTTTAGCCAACAACAGTCATATTGATATCAAATTCAAGATTTAAAAGAATGAAAGATGAAAACCTTCGAAAACCTTGAATAAATCTCAAATCAATTTCAAATCCACAAATCAAGAACAATGATGTAAGTAGATTCAGGATAACACAAATAATCACAATCCTAGATAAGAACGAAGAACGGGATGTCAATCCGTCTTCTAATCAAACCTAAGGACAAAGATGAAATCTCCTTACGAACAATCTTCTAAATCTTCACTCTTCCCGTAAGTTTTTCCGTCAATTCGGAAATCTCAATAAAGCTAAGCACAGTCTCTCCACGGAGGTCTAAGCGAAGGTGTAAAACTAGGGTAAGCGGAGGTGACGGAATCTCTTTCCTTCCGTCCTTATATAGGCCCAAATAAAATGTGTCTTCGGCCCATGTGCGTAGAAGATCGTGGCTTAAAATATTGCGTAAAAGATCGTCAAGATCACGGTCGTGGAAGGGTTCCACGCCCGTAATTTAGAGCGTGGAGTTGGATCACGGTTCCTCAAATCCTCCACGGCCGTGTAAGTTGCTGGAATGCTCCATGCTTGTCTTGCCAAAGTTCCGCGGCCGTGGATTAGAGCGTGGATCCTAATACGGCCGTATTTTAGAGCGTGGAACACATGTAGATCGTAGTTCTCCTTTGTCTCGTGCTATTATTCAACTTATCATCTTCCTTAGCTCATAGTGATGTCCTCATTCCTTGGACATGCTCAATCTACCCCCATTCTCTCTCAATCCGTTCGGAATTAGCTCTTAATTGCCTACAATCAACACAAAGCTTATGTAGACCTTTATATCGACAAAATAGATAAACTAACTCACAATTGCTTCCATGCTTTATCAAGGAATACCAATATGGATGAAATACACTTAGAAAACGTGCCTAAAATATCACAATATTTCATGCTAACAAATAAACCCATACTTGCCACTTGTTTGTGTCTAAGCAAGGTCTTTCAAAAGCTTTAAAAACTCAAGTTAGGATGAAATATGTGTACCTTCTCAAAGCAAAACTTCTTTTAGATGAAAGTGCTTTCTAATCAATAGATCATCCTCAAATCTTGCTTCATTCGTTTATAAGACTTTCATATACATAATCAGAGAGTAAAGAGCAAAGAAAGCTCATGAATTAATCAAACTTCCATGTAAACATCATAACCTTCAAACATTATCAAAATCAATCATAAGAAACTTCAATTTAGATCACCAAGTCATATTACATTCTTTTGATCTTAAGGACTTTCAAACAAGGTCTAGAATGCGGAAAGGGAAGAAAAACTTTAAGGAATGTGGTGCATGAATCTGGGAAAGTGGATAACTACTCTTTTCTTTTTCTCTTGCGGTTTCCGCAGCACTTTCAACTTAGAGCTTCGCTCTCTTCTCCTCACATTATTTTTCGACTTTACTTTTGGAGTTATGGATAGAGGTGCACAAAAACCGAAGCCTAGGAGATTGGCGTTTCTCATTTTTACGAGATGCCTCAAACCCTTGATGCACATACCATAATCAGCTAGGAATATCGCTCAATCCGACTTTGGCAAGACACAAACACCCGGCTATGTGAATGGTGCCGAGTTACTCATCATCATGATTGACTTCCCCAAACCTATAATTTATTTCTATTCTTTTGAATGCAAAGTATTGCTTTCATGGCCCTCCCACATCAAACATGCCTTTTTCATTCAACTCCTCCAAATTCCCGGATAGGTAAAGGAGGTCATTATTTCAATGAGGGGCTAAATGATCAAAGAAAGAAGAAAGAAAATCGAATTTCCTTAATCATCTCAAAAGAAAGCATAAGAACTTATTATGTGATTTCAACCTTGATTTCTCAACATGATTTAAGTAACAATTATCACATTATGAAACTTGCAAAAGAGGAATAATCAACTCATTCAATTTCTTTTCAATTCACTATTTGTTTAGGCATGCGATTGTCATCAAAACTCAATTCACAAGTAGTGATTATCATAGAAATCATCTCTATCCTTAGAAGCACAAAATTTTCAAAATTTTTCAATTTTTATGGGTTTTTCAAAAGCTTTTTCATGCAATGCAATAATGAAACGTGTAGCAATAGAATGAACATGCAAGGTAGTCTCGATAGAAGCATACAAAAGTGAGTAAGAGTTATTACAAACTATTAGTCACATTGTCCCTAATGTTCAAAAAGGAAAAGAAGAAAAGAAAGAAGTTGGGATCATAGTACCGCCCGAACTGCTGGCGGTAAACATCTCTCATCATGTGATCCAGATCGTCGGCTCGTGCATCCCTAGCATCAGCACGGATCTCCAAAGCTCTAACCATATCGGAAAGGTCGGTAGCCCACTGTGGCAGCTGCTCGTACCAACCAGGCGGCTGGCTGTACCACGCCGGTGCATCTGAAGGTGCTGGTGCTGGTGGCGGCTGTGAATGCCAAGGCGGTGGAGCTCCCATCCAATCCGGCTGCATCCTATACCAAGCAGGAGGATCTGCCATCCAAGTCGGCCTCTCGCTCACACTAGCACGGCGAGAGGATGATCCTGAAGCTCTAGCGGGCGGGGAGAGTGTCTAGGAAGGTCAGGAACTGCGTCCGGATGATCCGGGAATGTACCAAAGTCATGATCAGCTCCTCCTCCCTCAAACTCGTCATCCCCTCTCATCTCCTCCTCTACAACTGGTGGTGGTGGAACATAAGGAGGGGCTACCAATCTGTTCGCATGCATGGCAGCGAACGTCGCCTTCCAGTTATGGCGTCCAGCCATAATGGAATACTCGGGGAGCCACTCAATGCCTCTCCCGGTCCTACTCTCCCATGGCATAGTAGCATATGGTGGACCTCTATGGGTGGGGAAGATGATGCCTCTAGTCATGAGGCTCTGTAGTCCTAGGGGTGTAGCAGCAATACGTGTACAAGCCGAGAAACCAACCCCTAACTGTCTAGCAAGGTGGGTCACCATCCCACCGTATCCAATGTTACCAGCCCTCTTATTATTTAGCTTGCTGATAGTAGCAGCTAAGAGGGTTGCACAATCTGCTGGTCTACCGTATAACATACAGTAAAGAAGAAACAGCTCGTAAGTCTTAATCTTCTGAGGCGTCTCCGTCCTAGGGAAGAGACTCAGAAAGTACCCTATGAGCGATCTTCAAGGCTAGGTGATACATCAACCTAGCCTTGGTATCAGCTGGCTGCCAGCTGTCCTCGCTGGCGTAGATAATGGCGATCTCTTCCCAGAAATCCTTGGCGTACACGCCACTGGGGAAACGGCCATTGAAGGTCTCATGGAACCCCAAGAAGGTTCCAAACTCCCTGATGGAGAACTTATAATCTCTTTCCATCAGCCGGAAAGAAACAGTCCTATCTATATGACTATGCTGGAAGGAAACCACAAACTCCCTCGTGATCTCCTGATAAGCATCTTCCCGAATAGCGGAGAAGATGACTAGACCGGCTCTATCTAAAAGCCAAGTAATGTCTCCTATCACATGTAGAGGCTCTAACTCCTCAAGTAATAGGTACCTAGGTCCTATGACCGCTCTCTTATGGATCCTCTCTAAGCATCGAGATGATCCTCATGGATGGTAGGGATCCTAGGGCGAGGTGGTGATGGTGATGATGGAGGTGAAGGGATGAAGGGGGTGGTGCTCTAGAAGAGGAAGCATCATTGCCTTTTCTCTTTTTGTTCTTATCATTGTTCTTATCCTTGTTCCTACCGGACACTCTCCTCACAAAATCCATTTTCTGTCAAATTCCACGGTCTGTTCTAGGAGTTCCACGGCCGTGGTTCTTCCTAAAACCGTGATTCGGCACGTAATTTCGCAAATCTCAACAGAATCACACCAAACTCAGCAGCAAACAGTCCTAGACTAATTTCCGTCCTATTCCAATCAGTTCTTCCTAAAAATTCTAGCAAAACGAAGCCAAATCGACAAAGAGAGAGAAAGAACCAAAAACCTAGGTTTTCGGATTTTGTAATCCGAATTCCGCCTTCTGCGGTGATTTGCCGCTCGAATTGTTGCTTGGATCTTGTAGGTGATTGGATTTGCTTCAGTTTTTGTCAAAGAATCGTCGAAAACGATTAACGAACGAGGATTTGAGAGAAAGGGCGTGGAATCGGCGATTTTTGGGCGTGGAAGGGGTGTTTGTGGTGTGTTTTGTGAAGAAACGTGATTTATATAGTGACCGTAAAAGTTTTGAAAATCACGGTCAGTCAGGGGGTTCCACGGCCGTGGAAATGTACGGAACTGTGGTTTTGGTGATTTTTCTCAGGCTTTTGAAAATTACGGTCACTGTAGCTGTCACGGCCGTGGTTTAGGCCGTGGAACTCTCTGTAATGCTCCAAAGTCCAAGTTTCGTCACTTTTCTTCAAACTTTCTCTTCCCCTTTCCTTTTCCACTGTTCCTACATCCAAAAACACGAACATACCGGAAGGTATCAAAGGCAAAACAAAGCAAAAACGTCTAACCTAACTAATATATGAATCAAAAACAAAAAACGACAATGCAATACCTTGGGTTGCCTCCCAAGAAGAGCTTTGTTTAAGGTCCGTAGCTAGACCAAATTCGCACTTATTCGAGTTCGGTGGGCGCGAACTCTTCAACTTGGAGTTCCGGTGTATACTTCTTGAGTCGTTGACTGTTCACCTTAAAGCTTCCGCCCGTTTCACCCCATACTACAACTGCACCATGGGGAAAAATACGTTTGATTAGAAAAGGTCCGGTCCAACGAGATTTAAGCTTACTTGGAAAGAGACGAAGCCTTGAATTGAAGAGGAGAACTTGATCTCCTTCTTTGAAGTCCTTTGGAATGATATGCTTATAATGCCAACGCTTTGCTCTTTCTTTGTAAATCTTGGCGTTTTCGTAGGCGTTCAAGCAAAGTTCTTCAAGCTCATTTAGGTCCAAGAGACGCTTCTCTCCCGCTTCCTTCATGCTGAAATTCAACCACTTGATTGCCCAAAACGCCTTGTGCTCCAACTCTACCGGTAAGTGACAAGACTTCCCATACACAAGGTTGTATGGTGTAGTTCCGATGGGAGTCTTGTATGCAATCCGGTACGCCCACAATGCATCATCTAGCTTCAAGGACCAATCTATCCTTGTCCTTGAAACCGTCTTCTCTAGGATTCCTTTGATCTCCCGGTTTGAGATCTCAACTTGTCCACTAGTTTGTGGATGATAAGGGGTGGCGATCTTGTGAGTCACCCCATACTTAGCTAAGAGAGCTTCAAAGCGCCGGACAATAAAGTGAGAACCTCCATCACTAATGATGGTCCGTGGTGTCCCAAATCGCGGGAAAATGGTCTTGTTAAAGAACTTAATCACTACCATGGCATCATTGGTGGGAGAGGCAATCGCTTCAACCCATCTTGAAACATAATCAACCGCTAAAAGTATGTATTGGTAACCACAAGATGATGGGAATGGTCCCATGAAGTCTACTCCCCAAACGTCAAAGATCTCTACCTCTTGGATGTTGTTGAGGGGCATCTCATTCCTCCTAGATATATTTCCTTTTCTTTGACAAGCATCGCAGCAGGAAACAAAGGTTTGCACATCTTTAAATAGAGTAGGCCAAAAGAATCCATATTGCAATACCTTAGCGCTAGTCTTGTTCGAACTAGCGTGTCCTCCACATGGTAGTGAATGACAATGGCGGATGACACCTTGCATCTCATCTTCCGGCACACATCGCCGAATAATTCCATCCGGACCACTCTTAAAGAGGAGAGGTTCATTCCAAAAGTATTCCCGAACATCCTTAAAGAACTTCTTTCTTTGTGCGTAGGATAATCCGGGCGGTAATTCCTAACAAACCAAATAGTTAACAAAATCAGCAAACCATGGTTCGTTACCTTTGGAGATCACATCGATGCACTCCTCTATGATATGTAAATGTTCGTCCGGGAAGGAGTCATCTATAGGTAGATGGTCGTCCTCTAGATGTGTTAGACGACTCAAATGATCCGCAACAGAATTTTCCGAGCCCTTCTTGTCGCGGATCTCTAGATCAAATTCTTGTAGGAGAAGAATCCATCTAATTAGCCATGGCTTCGCATCCTTCTTTGCAAGGACATACCGGATCGCAGCATGATCCGTGTACACAATCACCTTTGCACCTACAAGATAAGAGCGAAATTTGTCAATTGCATATACAATAGCTAGAAATTCCTTTTCCGTAGTGGTGTAGTTGAGCAGCGCTTCATCTAGCGTCTTGCTAGCATAGTAGATAGCATGGGTTCGCCCTTCCTTTCCTTGCCCAAGAACAGCTCCTATAGCTACGTCACTTGCGTCACACATAACCTCAAAGGGAAGATTCCAATCCGGAGGTTGGATAATAGGGGCTGAAATTAGAGCTTCCCGAATCATGTTAAACGCATCTAAGCATTCCTGCGAAAAATCAAAAATTGCATCCTTCATCAATAGATTAGTTAGCGGCTTTGATATTTTAGAGAAGTCCTTTATGAAACGCCTATAAAATCCAGCATGTCCTAGAAAACTTCTTATCCCTTTCACCGAAGTTGGGGGAGGAAGCTTTTCTATTGTCTTTATTTTAGCTTTATCCACCTCAATCCCTCTACTAGAGATTAAGTGTCCTAATACAATGCCTTCCTTCACCATGAATTGACACTTCTCCCAATTAAGAACTAGGTTAGTGTCTTCACACCTTTGTAACACAAGAGCAAGGTTAGAAAGACAATTGTCAAAAGAGGAACCATAAATGGAGAAGTCATCCATAAAAACCTCCATGATTTCCTCTATATATTCGGAGAAGATGGCCATCATGCACCTTTGAAAGGTGGCTGGGGCGTTGCAAAGCCCGAATGGCATCCTCCTATAGGCAAACTTACCCCACGGGCACGTGAATGTGGTCATCTCTTGATCATCCGGGTGTATCGGAATCTGAATTAAACCACTATAACCGTCAAGATAGCAAAAATGTGAGTGTTCCGCTAACCTTTCAAGCATTTGATCGATGAAGGGTAGTGGGAAGTGATCTTTCCTCGTCGCGTTTTTTAGCTTGCGGTAGTCTATGCACATCCGCCATCCTGTTACGGTTCGGGTAGGAATGAGTTCGTTGTTTTTGTTGGTGATGACCGTCATTCCTCCCTTCTTCGGAACCACTTGTACGGGACTCACCCACTTGCTATCGGAGATAGGGTAGATGATACCTGTATCAAGAAGTTTAAGAATTTCCTTCTTGACAACCTCCTTCATGGTCGGATTTAACCGCCATTGAGGTTGTCGCGAAGTTCTAAAGTCCTCTTCCATTAACACCTTATGCATGCATAGGGAAGGTTTGATTCCTACTAAGTCCTCTAAAGTATATCCTAAATCTTTCCTATGTTTCTTAAGGACAACCATAAGTTTATTATGTTCATCTATTCTTAAATCGGAACTAACAATTACCGGAAAGGTAGAATTAGGTCCAAGAAATGCGTACCTTAGATGAGTAGGAAGTGGTTTCAATTCCATGACTATCGGAGTTTCCAATGGCTCTTGAGGAGTATCTGATGGTTCCTTAGAAGTGTCTAAGGATGTAGAAGGAGTTGGAGAAGAATCAAGAGAAGTTGAGGAAGAGACACAATTACCTTCGGAATCACCCAAAATTACGGCCTCTTTGACTTCTCCACGGCCGTTATTTTGGGCGTGGAAAGTAAATACGGTGGCTCTGTTTCCTCCACGGCCGTGTAACCCTCTGGAATGCTCCACCCTTTTGTTGGTGAAATCCACAGCCGTGGAATATAGTGTATGACCGTGGATCCGTACATTCTCTGCCTCGTCGTGGAGTTTCTCAAACTCTTCTTCACACACTTCTTCTTGTGCTTCTAAGGCTTCAATTGCCTCATTGTACTCCTCTTCTTCCCCTATATCCATTAGACTAATAGAAATAACCTTTTGCAAAGGATCTTTGAAAAGAATAGCACTTACCTCTTCTCTAGATAGCCCTTCGTCATCTTGGATATTGAATATATCCTCATCAAAGATTGGTTCCTTCACTAGAGTGGAAAGGATGAACTCTACCTTCTCTTCTCCTATGTCAAAGGCGAGTCTAGCATTCTTGCAATCGACTACGCAGCCGGATGTTGCAAGAAACGGTCTTCCGAGAATGATCGGGACCGGACTATCTGCAGGAATGTCAAGCACAACAAAATCTATAGGAACATAGAATTTACCTAGCTTGACCGGGACTTCTTCAACAATACCGACGGGACGAGTTATGGATCGATCCGCCATGTACAACATCATCTTCACAAGTTTAGGGTCGCCTAAACCGATCTTCCTACATAATGCAAGTGGGATGATGCTCACACTTGCTCCCAAATCACATAATGCATCATATGTGACATCTCCCACTCTTATGGGAATACAAAATGACCCCGGATCCTTTAGCCTTGGGGGCATCTTCTCTTTCATGGTTTTGATGAGATCCGAAGAATCCGAACTCATCTTAACCTCTCCAAAATCCTCTAGCTTTCTCTTGTTAGAGAGGATTTCCTTTAAGAACTTACCATAAGCCGGCATACCTACAATAGCATCAATGAAAGGTATATTAATATGCAATTTGCTCATGAGTTCTATAAACTTACCGAATTGCTTGTCTAGACGCGCTCTTTCTCTAGATTGCGGGAACGGTAGGGGAGGTTTGTAAGCTCGAGGAGGAACATAGACATCTTCCTTCTCCTTCCCCTTTTCTTTCTCTTTCTCAACGGGGACTTCTACAAACTTAGGTTACAGGTCAGTAGTTGTTACTCCGCTCCTAGTTGTGATTGCCATCACCCTTCTTTTTGGGTTGTCCTCCGTTTTTCCTGAAAGTTTCCCTTGATTCCTAGGGACTTCCTCCGCATGGCTGAACATTTGGTTTTCTAAAACCTTTTGGGCTTTATCAACCTTGGTAATGTGATCATCAACCTTGATGATGCGTGTCTCCAACCCTTGAAGCTTCCCCAAAATCGTTTCCAACATGGGATCGGGCTTCTCTTTCTCCGAAGTGCTTCCACCATTAGGTGTTTGCCCCTGGCTTTTCAAAGGAGTGGAAGAAGAGGAAGGTGGAGTTAGTGAATTTCCTGAATTGGAAGGATAAGAATTAGCGGAATTTTGTTGATTAGGACGCCAATTGTTGTTGTTTGAACCCCTATTGTTGTTCCAATTGTTGTTCCGGTTGTTGTTGTTGTTCCAATTATTCCGGTTGTTGTTCCGGTTATTGCGATTGGTATTCTCATTACCGTTGTGGTTATTGTTGTTGCCTAAATAACCCACATCTTGCTCCTTGTGCTTCGGAAAGTTGGTTTTGATGGCTTCCTTCAACTCTTTAATCTCCGTGTTGAGAGAAAAGATTTGAGTTTGAGCTGCTAGTGATAGCTTTGCTCCTTGATCTACATGATTCGCCTCCACTTTCCGATGAGAATACTTCTCTATAACTCGCACTTGCTTCTCAATGAAGTCCCAAGCGTCATCTTCCCTCATGTCCATGAATGTACCACATGAAAGGGATTGGAGCTTGAATTGTGTCTCCACATCCAGCCCCTTATAGTATATCTCCAATAGTACAAGCTTGGATATGCCATGATGAGGGCAATCCAATAGTAAATCCTGAAATCTTTCCCAAGATTGAAACAAACTTTCGTTAGATCTCATAGAAAATGCGTTAATCTTACCTCTTAACTCCGCCGTTTTGGATGGCGGAAAGAACTTAGTGAGGAATTCCGAAGAAAGATCCTCCCATGTTTCAAGCTTCCCACTTGGAAGAGCTTGATACCAAGACAATGCTTTCCCCTTCAAGGAGAAGAAGAAAGGCTTGAGTTTGTAGATGTTGGTAGTTGAGTTCTTAGGCTTCATTGTCTCCATCATAATCTCAAAGTTTTGTAGATGTTGGTGTGGAGATTCAGCACTTGTTCCACCAAATTGGTTTTGGCGAACAATAGTAATAACTTGAGGGTTGAAGCTAAACCCTTGTGCATCGTCAGCATCAAAGTTCACACCTAAACGGCGTGGTTGCTGCGTTGGATCCATCCTTTGGCCAAGAGTTCTTGGCTCCTCAGCCACACGTTCAACCCTCGCGTTGATCGTGGGATCAATTTCCTCTAGCGGTGGCATGGAGGAGTCGCTATCCTCTTTGGATGAGTTAGCTCTAACCGATCTTCCCGGTCTCCTTCTTTTCTTTTTCTCCTTAAGGTTGTTTATTTCCAACCTCCTTTGAAACATCATGTACGTTAGATCATCAACCTTCATTTGATGATGATCCGTTTCTTCCATACGAGTTTTCTCACTCCATTGGAGTTGAGCTTCCTTTTCCGCTAACTCCGATTGGAGATCACGTTCTCATTCTTCAGCCATTTTTCTTTCCTTAAGCTTTCCCCTCAAAGACCTCTCAAGCTCTTGATCAAGAGGTAAGAGGTCTTCGTTATTCCTAGACCTGCGCATACACTCGAAGAGATATCAAATAACAAGGGAGAAGCTCCCAAACTTGACAACCGATAACCGAATTCGGCTAGACCAAATCCCCGGCAACGGCGCCAAAAACTTGTTCGCCACTTAGCGTGCGTGCAAATAAGTCTTAAATTTATAAAACTAGAAATCAAGCAAGTGAACCCGCAGTGTACGGATCGATATAGTTAAGCAAGAATTCCAGAGTATCGAACACAGGGATTTGGGGGGTTAAATCCAATTATAGAATTGTCAAGCGAGTAAATGTATGAGCCTTGTAAATTATTGGGAAAACAACAATCCTAAAGATCCAGGAATCCAGATGTGGCAATCGATTCAAGATATACTAATGATATAAGGACAGAGTTGAGGTATGCAAAGGTATACGAATGTAAGGCAATGTACGGTGAAGTTCCAAGACCTTATATAATTCACTTAAAGGCACTCTCTATAAAGGTTGTTGAGGCTTCAGTATAGAAAGATTCTAAAGGTAAATATTAACGTCAAATACCCAAACTTGTAATCCAAGGTTCAAGACTAACTAAACCGATTAAGGTTGTGACACTCGAAATCGAGGTAGAGGTTGTTGAGGCTTCACTACCACCTAGAAAAGGCAAGCCAAGACTAAGTTAAAGCAAATCTTTAACTTTTGATTAAAGTAAAAGCAATGTTCGTAACTGACACAAAATTACGGGGTAGAGGTTGTGACACTCGAAATCGAGGTAGAGGTTGTTGAGGCTTCACTACCACCTACTAAAAGCAAGTTAAAGTAAATCTTTAACTTTGGATTAAAGTAAAAGCAAGGCTTCACGGCCGTGGAAGCTCAAGAACAGACCGTGGAGTAGGTTCGTCGGCGATTCTCTCTAACTCTCAGGGTCCAATCTGTTTACGATCGATCTATCATCATCTAAGCCACAACTATCAACCCTTCACCTCAGAATTGCTAAAGGGTTTTAGCCAACAACAGTCATATTGATATCAAATTCAAGATTTAAAAGAATGAAAGATGAAAACCTTCGAAAACCTTGAATAAATCTCAAATCAATTTCAAATCCACAAATCAAGAACAATGATAGAAGTAGATTCAGGATAACACAAATAATCACAATCTTGGATGAGAACGAAGAACGGGATGTCAATCCATCTTCTAATCAAACCTAAGGACAAAGATGAAATCTCCTTACGAACAATCTTCTAAATCTTCACTCTTCCCGTAAGTTTTTCCGTCAATTCGGAAATCTCAATAGGGCTAAGCGCAGTCTCTCCATGGAGGTCTAAGCGAAGGTGTAAAACTAGGGTAAGCGGAGGTGACAGAATCTCTTTCCTTCCGTCCTTATATAGGCCCAAATAAAATGTGTCTTCGGCCCATGTGCGTAGAAGATCGTGGCTTAAAATATTGCGTAAAAGATCGTCAAGATCACGGTCGTGGAAGGGTTCCACGCCCGTAATTTAGAGCGTGGAGTTGGATCACGGTTCCTCAAATCCTCCACGGCCGTGTAAGTTGCTGGAATGCTCCACGCTTGTCTTGCCAAAGTTCCACGGCCGTGGTTAGAGCGTGGATCCTAATACCGCCGTATTTTAGAGCGTGGAACACATGTAGATCGTAATTCTCCTTTGTCTCGTGCTATTCTTCAACTTATCATCTTTCTTAGCTCCTAGTGATGTCCTCATTCCTTGGACATGCTCAATCTACCTCCATTCTCTCTCAATCCGTTCGGAATTAACTCTTAATTGCCTACAATCAACACAAAGCTTATGTAGACTTCTATATCGACAAAATAGATAAACTAACTCACAATTGCTTCCATGCTTTATCAATGAATACCAATATGGATGAAATACACATAGAAAACGTGCTAAAATATCACAATATTTCATGCTAACAGTTAGAGGGTGTTCACCCTGTGTTCGATGTGTATCAGCTGAGAGAGTACATACCAGATCCGAGGCACATTGTGAGTTATGATGATTTGGTGGTGGGGCCAGACCACACCTTTGCTGAGCATCCTGTTGCAGTCCTAGAGCAAGGTGTGAGACGCCTGCGTTTGAAGGACGTTCCTATGATGAGGATATTGTGGTCTAGACGTGGACCTTAGGAGGCTACATGAGAGACTGAGGATAGTATCCAAAGGAACTATCAAGAGTTTTATGCCGAGATAGACGCATCTACGGTCGATGAGTAAATCTTAGTGCTATGTTGGTGAGTATGTGTTTATGTGCTTATATGCCTTGTTGTGCTATTCCAAGCTAGCTATGATATATTTTATGATCTTATTAGATCTTGTTGTGCTAGCGTGATGTCTGTTACAGCTGGAGATGGTTCTTTCCTTCATGCTATTTGAGTTGATTAGGATTCAACTTGAGATGGTTCTTTCCTCCATGCTACTTTAATGGACATAGTTTCAGTGGAGATGTTATTCCTCCATGTGTTTTATATTATGATGGTTTGGCTAACGATGTGCTTCCTCTATGCCTTGTAATGTGGTAAGGCGAGAGCTTTGATTCCTCTGCACCTTTGGGTAGCGTTATGGCCCTATTTTATGGAGTTGATGATTCCTCCATGTTTATGTTGAGGTTATAGATTAGTATAGTTTATGATCGTCTGAGCTGAGATGTGATACCTCCGATAGAAAAAGAGAGTTATACCTCTCCAAGAGGATTTGGGATTTTGCAAGTTTTGGGACAAAACTTGTTTTTAGTGGGGTGAGATGTAAGAGCCTAGTTGCTGAGTTGCTGAGAAAGTGAGCTGAGGGCCAGGATTTAGCCTGGACCGCACCTGCGTGACCCTGGAGGCGCCCCTGCGGTTTGCCTCGCCTTCCCTTGCGGCTCACAGAGTCCGCCCCTGCGGCTCTGTGTGCTGCAGCCGTCTTCTTTGACCCTTTGACCCGTGCTTTACACTTTTTACCCCTTTATAATTTCATCCCTCTCTTTCCTGGAGAGCTTGGTTGGTAAGCTTCCTTGGCTTCTCTTATTTCTTTCTTCTTTTCTTCTTTTTTCCCTCTCTTTCCTTAGCCTAGCTTAGTTTCCTTAGGCTTGGATCATGTTCTAGCCATGTTTGGCTTGTTTTGATGTATATATATGTATGTTCTATATGTATGTTGTTGTTGGAGTGAAGGAGTAAAGAATCGAAGTAAGAAGTGAAGAAAGGGTAAAGGTGGTATCTTATGCTGTCCAGCCGCCCCTACGTCACCTGTGAGCGACCCATGCGGCCACCTGCATCAACAAGGTCTTGCACTTGGTTCTGCAGGTGTGTGTTACTTCTAGGCTTTCCTTAGGATGCCTTTGTTCCCTCCTTTCCTAGTGTGAGTGTAAAGGATCATGCTAGAGGTGTGAGGATGTGTTTGGTTTAGGTTATGATCGGTTTATGCCTTGTACGGCTTTTAAGGAGTTAAGTTGATGTTGCTTAAGGTTTCGAGGTTGAGTATGATCTCTATGTATCCCTTTGGGTCTAGGTGTGACCCTTTTGATGAATAGATGCTGATATATTTCTATGCATTGTTATTAGGCACTGCCCCTCTCTGTGGAGTGGAGGTTGGTTGTGGTTGAGCTGTATACGAGGTTGAGGTAAGTTCGTTGGACTTACTTAGCTGCCATCCTTATATTGGGTATTGCATGAGTGGTGTGTGCTTTATATGTTTGCTATGATAGCATAAGATGTCGTTTATACTGACTTTATAGGAAGGGAGAAATCCACTCCCATAGGGTACACGGATTGTGTGACCGATACTTTTGCAGCTGGCTAACAGGCTCAGAGGCGAGGATGTATCGGTCCTCGTGTGACATACTTTCACACACACACATACACATCCATACGGTTTAAGTGAATGACAATTATATATATATATATATATATATATATAGATATATATATATATGTATATATATATATACGGTTTAAGTGAATGAGTATTATATTGAGATGATAAACTCGGTAAATGCGTGATATCATGCAGATGTGTTTATCTTTCCATGATTGTGATTGTGCTTATGCATTACTCTATATATGTATGGTTAGCTAATGGTTTATTACCATGTTGTAGATGCCCCACTGGATCGGCGTGCTGCTGACTGATCTAGCAGAGTGGCAGGCCGAGGACCTCTCGTACATAGGTTGTTGTGGCCTTTAGGGTTTGTTTACCTTTCCCTCTTGCGTGAGGATGATCTTTTGTTACCTCCTGTGTGAGGCCGTTGTTGTTTATACTTGGCTATATTGTGTTAACTTTTGGTTGTACAGCTTACACAGTTTTATGTATTTGTCTGTCAATGCCATTTTGTAAGGTCCAGTGAACTTGTTGTTAGGTTAGGGTCAGTATCCATTGTGAGAACCTAGCCCAATATGGCACTCCGAGTCCCGCGGATTCGGCGTGTTGCAGGGATGAGCTGTCCCGGAAATCGCCGAGGACGCCACGCCAGACAAAGCAGCCACTAGAGGAGCCGCTTGCGCCTTGCCTTGCCGGACCTCCCTGGGATTTTCCCTAGCCTCCGCCTCACAGCTCTCTCTTTTGGGTTCTGTTGAAGGTTGAAGATGGACATTTGGGATAATTACAAAGAAGAACCCATATTTATTCTTTGCATTTTTGGCCCATAGTTTTGATAATTTAATGTTATGCCCCTGCATGCTTAATTACATATTTGGCCCAAAGTTTTAATTTCTCAAAATGGCCCAAGTTTCTAGAGTTGAATACTGTGCCCAGATAATGTACTTACGGTTGTTAAATTTGGGCTTTACTTCGAGTTATATTCTTATTTATATATGCCATATATATTATGCACTTTTTGGATTTATTTCGGGTTATGGCTCAAAGTTTTAACTATGGGTTTTTAACGTTGGTTTTTGGAAAACGAGTTTTACCTTAGGATTTTATATATTATGTTGTCCGTTCAAATTTAGCGTATAAGCTAAATTTTCTTACCTTTGGCTTTAGGTCCGGAAGCGCACCGATAAAGGCCAACAAATCCATTCTCGACATCCGTAGATTGTCTTCCGCCTTTGAGCTTGTGTGAGTACCTTCTTCCTTAATCTAGTTATGTTTAGTAGTATCATGCTAGGATGGATCTCGCATAACCTAGTGAGACTGCCAAGTAGTGGTTGTAGACCCTTAGGTGAGTTTTAATGTTTTCATATTGTTTGATGGATTGATGTTGTTATGAGCTTGGGGTAGTATTGTTAATCTGTGAGGTTGTTATAAGGTTTTAAGTTATATGGTTGATCTTGTGATCGTTCTGAGGCTCGAGGTTGGGGTTATATGATCTTGTGGGATTTTGGAGCTTAGGATTGACTTATCCTAGCATGGTGTTGTTACCGTTGAGTTTGATTGGACTAGGCATGTTTATCGTAGTATGTGTTATGGGTTATGATCTTGCGAGATCATAAGGCCTAAAAGTCTAAGGACTTCTAGCTTGTGTTGAATGTGATATTAGCATGAGGGATTCTAGGATGCAGTCCTAGAACGAGAGTCAAATGATCTTTCGTAGATCATTTGTGTAGAAGTCTAAGACTTCTTGAGTTGAGCGAGTTGTTGATATAGATATCTTGTTGTGAGCAGGTGTAGACTTCTTCCCGAGGGAAGCAAGAGTGTTGCGTGAGTTATCGTTTGGGACGAGGTAAGTGTCCGGACTTAATTAGCTTGTATTCTTCGTATTAGTTTCGATGCGTGTTTGCTTGTGTGTGTTCATAATTTATGTTAGAACAACTAATCCAGAAATAGGATTACCTACCTTTATATACTATTTGGCCCAAGTGTATGATAACGGGTGGTGACAACTTGTCTAGCTCTCGTGAGAGTTAGGTAGGCCTTGGTGACTATCCCGTGCTGGTAGACGGTTGGATGCATCAATACCATTCCATGCCGGTAAGTAGGGACCGAGGCGAGTTTCGGTGACTCTCGTGTCACAGCCTAAGTCAAATTAGAACGGGATGTGACTTAATAATAATAAGATAATAAACCGGACTTGTGTACTTTGTTATATATAGGGTGTGACTGTTGATTTACTTGTGTTTGTGGCTTCAACCTTGATTGTAATGCTTCGCATATTAGCTAATGATTTTATACCGATTGTTGGAGATTGCCTTGTAGGTTAGAAATGCGTCCGAGAGATCCGGAAGAGTGGGCAGCCTGGGTTCCGTACATTTTGGGAGTGGGTTTTGGTTGGAGTAGGGTTGTGTTTTGTTCTTTGTTTATTGTGTTTCTATGCCGCGTGTATGGCGTTTGGTCTTTGATTTGTATCTCGGCTGATGTCTTTGTTTGTATGCTTTCGGGTTTCATTACATTGCATAAAAATGTATTTCGGTTTTGGCCTTTATTTGTGTCTTGTTGCAAGATCCGATGAAATTGTTGTCATGTTTAGTGTTGGGACCCATTGTGAGGTCTCTACCCGTAGCATCCCGAGTCTTGCGGATTCGGGGTATTATAATATGGTATCAGAGCCCTAGGTTGACAACAATGGCACTCGCAATCTTCTAAAGGCCAAATAGAGGGAAAGAGAACCCCCAAGGGTTGTAAATTTAAAATGATTTTTCATTTCCAAAATCACGAGCATAGTCAGTCGGGGTAGAATGTACGGACCACGACTCCTTCCGCGGATCTCGGTAGCTTAGTTTATTGGATTTCGATATATATATATATATATATATATATATATATATATATATATATATATATATATATATATATATATATATATATATATATATATATATATATATATATATATATATATATATATATATATATATATGCATATATATATATATATATGTATATATATATATATATATGTATATATATATGTATATATGTAAATATTTATATGTAGATTGTAGTTACATGATGGACTTGATGTATATGTATAGTTATATGTGTGGACTATTATACGTGGTAGACCTTGTTTTGTTGTAATGGATTTCCGGATGTGGTATATGAGTAGTAATATGGACATAGGACTTATATAGGTTTATATGCGGATTCTTATTATATATAGTAGCATATGGATTTCGGACCAAATAGAAAAAGTGATTGTATGACATCATCACCTTTAAGACGCCGCCGTTTGGCTTGAGATAGTGCTTATACGTGGATGAGAACGCTCAAGTATCGAGGTGAACCTTACATTTTGGCGAACGGTATAGAGTTTCTCGGATTATTTTAAAAGGATGTCGAAGAGGAGGAGTAGAGTTGACGTAAACGAAGGACAACCAAGTAAAAGAAAACTCGAGGCAACTTAAGAGGAACCGAGATGGAAGCAATACAAAAAAAAGGGAACAACATTAAAGTGTAGAAGCGGTTCCAAATAAGCCATGATTGAACGACAACGAGACCAATAGAAATAATGAACTTAAGTTCTTCGAGAAGACGCGTGGACAACTAAAGATGCGAATCGAAGAGGAGATGTGTACACTTTAGCAAGGTTAAAGGGTGGTATTCCTTCAAGATGTAAAGTTTTCTATAGGCGCTCCTAAGCTTTGGAGTCAAGATGAGAAGTGTGATTGAACCAACTACAAATGATTTAAGATACCGTAAGTGAAGCTTACGAGGTAGCAATAAGTGAAGTATCAACATTACAAGAGTTAGAAGAAGAAGGGCACGGTGGAGATTCACGTGGAGTTGACAGGTTTCGTTAAAATGATGATGCTAAAAAACACCAAGAAGAAAGAAGAGTGAGTAGATTTTGGACCCTGGTGGATGAGAAACGCAACAAGAAGCTCTTGATTAGAAAAAGACATAAGATACCAACCAAGAGAAACACGGGTGGATGCTAACTAAGGTGAGAATATTTGAGAAGTGCATTTGTAAAATATCATGGACGAGTGTTTAAGCCTATGGAAATGGGTCATACGTCACAACAGGGTTGAGAAGGTATAGTTATCTTACAAAAGAGGAAGGAAGTGTGGAGCGTAGAAAGAGCTAACGGAGTTCAAGGTAGTGTAGAAGGAGCTAGGAGAGTTATAGTTGTAATACCCTAAAATTTGTGTTCGATAAATTCCAAATCAAACGGACCTAGCCGGTTGATTATTGTTCTGAGTTTTTTAATTTTACGACTTGTCAACCGGGCCCGTTAGCTGGGCCCAATGGTGATAAATAGGTTCAAGTTTTTAACCTCCTTTCTTTTTTTCCCTAACCCTAGCCACCCTTGTTTTTTCACCCCTTTTTTCCTCACTTGGTGAACCTTCCACATCTTGCTCTTTGTTGGATCTCGCACACTGCCCTACTCCATCTTCCTCTAATGACCAACGCCTCCTTCTGCAATGAGATCGATGCCCCTTCAACGGTGAAACCGGCGGCAGTCTAACCTTGCCGGACCTCCTCTTCGTTCTTCCCTCGGGCCGCCGTAGCTTATCCCTGTCTCTGGCCGTAGAAGACCCGCGTTCGAGCTGCGTATCAAGCCGTAGAAGACCGACGTCCATCGGCCGTCGAAGACCTGGGCGTGCCTTCCTCCTCCTCCTAATAGCTGCCCACGCCGACCTTCCGTCAACTCCGTCGCAACCTGGGAAAGAGTCCGAGGGCTCTCTAGCTACAATAGCCAATGAAGACTCTGTCTTCGTCCGCAAAAGGCTGCCTTGACGCCGCCATCCTGCTCTGCCGCCTGCTCTTCGAACTTCTGATGCCCCTCCCTCCTTCCTTGTGTGAAGGGTATCCAATGTGGGTTAGGTGAGGTTCTATAGTAACTATTTTTCTCTTTGCAATGTTAATGTCTATTTATGTATGTTGGGTATAGTAGTTGTTAGAGTGAAGAGTCTTCTAAGTATTTGTGTGGTGAGGTGTAATTGGAGTTGTGCATTATGTATGTGAGATATGAGTTAGTGTGTAAGAGGAATGTGGTATACATGAATATATAAAGATTATAGTCTATTGCTTCTTGGTTGTGGAAGTGTCGAGAGGATGATATAAAGAGGACTTGTGAATGACTTGTGTAAGTCAAGATTGTTGAGATATGCATGGAGTTGGACTTATGTATTGTTTCTATGAGAAGTTTGTTGGAGAATGTTAAGTTTGTATGATTGTAGTTAGTTGATTGAAAGTTATAAGGTACTAAAGTCGGACGATGAAAAATTTATATAAGAGTGGGGTTTTGGCTAAGTATGTGAGGTTTTGTATCTTAAAGCCACTTTTGGATTTTTCTATAGGGTTAATAGTTGATTATTTTGGGATTTCCTAGTCCTAGTGATGAGAGAGTATGTCATAGAGGAATTATATATATTCCTTTGAATGTTTGAATTTTGTTATGAGAATTTTAAGTTTAAAAAAAGTGAGACCTTAGTGAGCTTTTCATAGAAGTTAAGAAGTTAAAAAAATTTTCAAGTTAGTAAAATCTTTCCGTTGAGTGTTTGATGGTGGTTTTGGGTTCCAAAGGATGTTTCGGAAGTATTCTAGGAACTCGTTTGGGTTTTCTAGACCTAGGGGTAGAATCGTCTTTTTATTTTTATAAGGGTGAAATGTTAATTTTTCGTAATATCACCTTTAGTATCTTAGAAGTTGGAAAGTTCTATGAGGTTAAGACATATTGCTGACCCACTTTCCTTTTATTTCAGACAGTTGAGTTCCTATGTTGCGGATTGAATTCGTTTGAGTTATCGAGAGTTGTGACTTGGTACAGGAAGTCTCCGGACATACTTAGCTAGCTTCTTTGTATTAGATTCATTGCGTGAAATTGTTGTTAGGCTAAGGGTCGGGACCCATTGTGAGGTCCCACCCGTAGCATCCCGAGTCCGAAGGATTTGGGGTGTTACAAAGTGGTATTAGAGCCAAGTTCACGAGCATAGTCAGCTATGGTAGAATGTACGGACCACCACTCCTTTCGCGGATCTCGGCTACTTAGTTTATTGGTTTTGATATAGTTAAAGTATATATTATATGTGGATATGTATATATGGATTGTAGTTGCATGATGGACTTGTTAGGTATCCTTATGGGTTGTAGTATGTATGATGGACTTGTTATGTATAGTAGTGGCATGACCTTATATTAATATATGCTTACACATGTGGCTTGATAGGATCTTATTAGCTTTTGTGCCTTGTATGGTTGTAATTTATCTTCTTGGATTTGATATGTTGGTAGTAGAGCGGACCGAGTTAAGGGTTTAATGGGATATAACTGAATTCCGGTAATTCCTAAGACCGCAAGTTCCAACCCTATCAAGAGGTTTGACCGAGGATGTGTTGTAACGAGCGAGAGTTGGGTCAATCATTCTAATTTATGGTAGGCGCCATTATGACTAATGAGAGATCAATAGTTAGCCGCAATAACGTTTGCTATCCGGGTAGTAGCGGGATACGGTAAAAGTAAATTTGAAATTAGCGGGTTGAGAACCCATTATGGGCAAAGCACAATGTGGGGGATGTTTTTACATGTAATCAGTGGTCATGATCAATTGACGGTGATGGGATTTTATTTTGTGTCTAATATCATCATTCAGGAGATATTACTACATCACTTTAAGATTGTTGAAACCGAGCAAGAAGTTCGAGGTTAAGTTAATGATAATTTGGAGATCTACACCACAATATGTTGACACCAGGTTTAAGACACGAAAAGAAGTTGATGATGATTTATTAAGTGAAGAACGTTATGAGCAAAGTCATATTAGGAGACAAGACGAAGTGAGTCGTGATACCAAGAGCATTAGGTACTTAGTAAGTGTCGGGAGACGTATTAGCGCGTTGTTTCAGATCTGATAGTCGGAACCTTTTTAGAAGGCCGGAAGCAAGTGATTGCAACGAAAGGAAGAAAGTTGGTAAATTTATTCTCAATAGAGTCATCAAACGATCTAGGAGGAGTGAGTTGTGAAAGACAACCGTTATTGATTTTAACGCGGATTGAAAAGTGATTGAGTAATGTTCGCTCGAAAACTGTGTGCGTCAAAGTCTTAATATTTATATCTAGAACTCAAAGCAAAGCGAACCCGCAGTGTACGGATCGGCTGTAGTAAGATAAGAATTCCTGAGTCGAACTCAGGGATTTGGTGAGAATAAATTCAAATTCAATTATCTAGCGAAAATGCAAGAGCTTTTGTGATTAATAAAGGGGGAAATGATTCCAAGGATTCAAGTATCCGATTTCGGTTGTCGATTCAAGACACTTCTAAGTGATATAAGGACAGAGTTTATATTGCCAAGATTATATGTTCAAAGGTAGGTATCATACGGCGAAGTTCCGAAACCTATTTATCTAGCCCAAAGGTTCTCTCTATAAGGGTTGTTGAGGCTGCAAAATAGAAAGATCTAAAGACAAGAATTATGTTCAAACTAACTATCTAAAACCTCAAGATATGACTCTCCAAGATAAAGAATAGAAAGCACATTTAAAATCTTAATAAAGGATGTTGAATCTCTCTATTACCCAAATCTTGTAATCTTAATCTATTAAATGTAAAATCAAGTTTGAAGTCTCTTCACACACTTAATTAGAGGTTAAAAAGGTTATTCAAGGTTGGGATTTAGGCAAAGATTAACTTTGATTAAGAAATGAATCAATTAAAGCTCGACAGGGTATTAAATCGACCTACCATAAATAAATCGGACAAAATATCCAAGAACAGGGCGATTTTCCTGTTTGTCGCAAAGTTAAAATCTAAACTCTCAGGGCCCAAATGTTTGAATGAGTTTAATCTATCATCATCTAAGCCTTAATCATCAACTATGCTCCCCAGAATCACAATGGTTTTAGCCAACCATTTTCAAAATCAAATCAAATTAAAGATTGAGTGAAATAATTCAAATAAACCCGAATCTTGAATAAAAACTCAACAACCTTCAAATCTGTAAACCAATCTCAAATGTAATCAATGTATCTCTCAATTTACTCAATATCGTGTTCAAAAACCACAAAGACTTCAATGGAATACAGAAATCTCACAAATATGATCAAGATTGACTTCCCGGCAAAAGTGCTTCAATCCTTCTCCCCGAATCTTCAATCTCTCACTAACGTGTAAAGCTTTCCCGTTGCGGCCTCTTCGATTTCGTTCCCAGGGTTCCCAACTATAGTTTCTTGCTAGTGGGCCGTTTGGCAAAACCCTTCTCGAGCCCAAAGTTGATGGGCTTTGTGTCGTCTTTTTATTTGGCCGAAAAACAAAGTAAATCGGGCTGGCCGATTTATACATAAAACCGTTCGATTTTTAATGATAAAAATCGTCCGATTTATATATTAAATGGCACGATTTTCTTCAACAGAAAGTGCTCGTCCTTTGGCTTGTTTTCTTCCTCTTCCTTCTGCTTCTTTTATGTAATTCCTTTGCTCTTTGTGACTCCTCTAAGACTCCTTTAGCTTCCTTAATGACCTTAGATGCTCCTTGCTCCACTTTTGCTTTCAAATCCACTCCATTTACCTATAATTCAACCAAAACTCGTGTAGACCTCTATTTCTGAAATATTATTGAATAGAACACAAAAGGTACACAAGTTCTCCTTAAATGCAAGGAAAATCGAGGTAAACCTCTACAATATGCATGATTATAATGGTATATAATTCATGTCATCAAAATACCCCATACTTGCCCCTTGCTTGTCCCTAAGCAAGACTCAAATTTAGAATACAAGATGTCATGGATTATATATGTATGAAAACTCAAAAACTTTTCTTTTGATAGTGCTTCTTCTTATTGGATCACCCTCAAAATGATGTTTCAAGGCATAGGAAGGCAAGGTATGTATCAATGATTACAATAACATGGACTAACTCTCTTTTCTTTCTTAAAAACACAAATAAAGGACATGATAAAGATGTAGAGGTAATTAAAATCAAACAAGTCTAAGCTATGAAGTCTTAAATACATGCATAAAAGTCTCAAGGTCTTCTAATCAAAGATAAGGTCTAAGAAACGTGTTAAGGGGGGGAATTCTTTTAGGCAATTGTGGTGCTAATCCGGGAAAGAGGAACAACATAATACGTTCAAGAACTTTACTTCACCACACATGCTTTGCATGTAAAAGCTTTGCTTTCTTTATACTTTACTTTTTGAGAGTATGGATAGAGGTGCACAAAACCGAAGCCTAGGAGATCGGCGTTTCTCAAATTTCGAGATGCCTCAAACCCTTGATGCACATACCATATCCCGTTAGGAATTGTCGTTCAATCGGACTTTGGCAAGACACAAACACCCGGCTATGTGAATGGTGCCGAGTAACTCATCCTCATGTTCAACGTCCCCAAACTTATGAATTGCTACACTTTCACTTAACACATTTTCATTGGCCCTCCCACATCAAACATGCCTTTTTTTCAATCACTTATCCTAATTCCCGGATGGTAAAAGGAGGGTTACATATTTCATTGAGGGGCTAGCATGATCAAGATATGAGAAGAGAAAAGAAGTGAATTGTCATAGTCATTCTTATATGATGTAAAAGAACTTGCAATATAGCTTCGACTATTATTTCATTCTCTTATCAAAACATCTAAATCATATAACATATTCATGTGTTCAAGTAACAAAAGTAAGCTCATTCATGCTATGATTAAAATCTCAACACAACCGAGTCATCTTTTTGCCTATCCACATCACAATTATCATCATAGAGGTCATTTCCATCATAAGAAGCACAAAAATTTTTGAAGAGTCATAATTTTTTAAAAAGATCATGCAAATTCAAATGCATAGTGAAAAGCGAGTAGTGTAAGAGTTATTACAAGCCAAATCATCAAAAGTAGTGTAAAGTGCATAAAGTGCTAAGATGAAGTAAAAGATATTGTAAGTACCCCCACCCCATACTTAACATCCACATTGTCCCCAATGTGAAAATCAAGCATAAGATGGAGAAAAATACTTACAATGTAAAAGAAGTGGAAGCTCAATCCTCGGTCGGTGGTGGTGGTGGAGGATACGGATACATCGGTGCACTAGGATCATAGAAGTGGCCGAACTGATGGTAGTATAAGTCTCTCATCTGGCCGTCGTAGGAGGAATGCCTAGCATCCGTCTCCCGCCGGTACTCCCTGAACTGAGTGTTCAAGGTGTCATAGTCGATGTGGAGAGCGTGATAGTCGGTGCAGAGGCTCTGGAAGCTAGAGACTAAGTCTCTAAAGTGGCGGGGAAGTTGACGTCCTCGTCCATGGCCCGGGGCATGTGCAAAAGAGTGGTGAGGTGGCTGCATGTCATCCTGTGTCTCCTTAGTGCCTCTACTAGTCCTGCTAGGTCCTGCTAGGTCCTGCACCATGAGTGTCGGTGTCCATGGCATCCGTGGCGTGACGACTATAAGTGTCACTCTCGAACTCAAGCATGTTCCCCTGGTGTGCTCCATCCTCATCATCCTCCTTGTCCTCAGCGTCACCTGTATCATCATCATAATACATAGGAGAAGACATCTCCTCAAGCATCAATTCGAACGTTTCCTTCCAATTCCTCCTATTCCGAATAGTGTATTCGGACTTCCAAATAATCTCGGATGGCTTCTTCTTTGGATCCTTTGCCCACGGCATGGGCACATGAAGGGTTCCTCTCCCTCGAGGAATCAAAACCTGTCGGACAATCAATCTCCGTCAACCTAATGGAAGGGCACTCTCAGCTAGAGTGCAACCCGAGAAGTCTAACTCCTATGCCTTAGCCATATGAGTGACAAGGCCTCCATCACAAATGTCACCTTTTACCTTGTTGGCTATCTTTCCTAGATAGTCAGCAAGCATGGAGGTCATGTCGGGGACGGTAGTGCATGTCATACAGTATAAGATGAAGAGCTCATCACTAAGGATCTTCTCTTATAATAGCAAACTGACTCAGTACGAGCAAATAAGCTTTCACTAAGGATCCTATTTACTACCTTAAAGGAGAGGTTGTACATACTACCCTCTTTTAAATTCCCGGGTCTCCACTTATCTCCTCCATATTCTCCCACCGAAATAGTTTCCCAAAAAGCACTAGCGCTTACTCCTCTCGCAAATGTGCCTGCATTAGAGTAAGAGAAACCAAACAAATCCCCAAAGTCATCTATACTCATAGCATGGTCGCGGTTCATGAGACGGAAGGAGACCGCTCTCTCTCTAGGGTCATGCTCGAATGTGCTAAGGAATTCTAAGGTGATCTCGGTGTAAGCATCTTCTCTTATCATAGCAAACTGACTCAGCCCAGCTTTATCTAACATCATGTCCACATCCTCTCGAACAAACAAGGAGTCTAAGTCGTCTAGCACAATGTATCGAGGAGGGGTGAATGGGCGATCTAAGATACGTTCATATCTTTTTTTGTGTTTGGATACGGGAAGTGGAAGTTTGGGAATGGTTTGAGAGGGTGGTGGAGGTGGGGGAGGGGCTTTGGAAGAAGATCCCTTCTTCTTCCCCGTATTTCTAGTTATTCTCTTCACAATATCCATTTCTGCACCTAAAAATCGGCCAGTTCTTGGCAAAAATCGTCCGATTTTTCTGGGTTAGGTCGATTTTTCTGTCTATTTCTATGATTCTCACAATTCTGTAAAGTTTTGTCTCAACTATCACCACACACAGTCTCCTATAGCAATTCCTAAGCAAACCCCTCAATCAATCTCAGCAAACAAACACTTTCTAAGCAAGATTCAAATTCGAATGAGAAACTTTGGTTTCGGAATGAAAAACCTGAATTCCGGATGGAAGAGTCGATTGCTAGTTTGTTTTTGCTAGATCCTTGTTCATTGTTGAAAATGCTTCAGTTTGGAGCCAAGAATCGTTCAAAACGATTAAGGAATGAGGAATTTGGGTGATGGGCGATTTTCGGAGCTTTTGAGAGAGAGAAATCGAGAGTGGCGGTGTTTTGGGATGAGGGAATCGAGTGTTTAAGTCTATATATACGCTCGAGAATTAATGAAGAAAATCGGATGATCTTTAGGGTCGGTTTAATCGTCGGGGCGATTTTTCTTTCATTTTCTCTGAACACAAGGAAAATCGGACGATTTTTGTGGAGGGGGTCGATTCAGTGGTCGATTTTTCTTTCCGTTGTCAAAAATCGACTTGCTCTATTCCTGAATCGAACGATTTACTTTGTGTACCTCGATTTCCTTCCTTGTTCCTCTTGGAAATTGAGATTTGAACTAATTTATGCGATTAATGACACGACAACCAAGAGTGCATCGAGGAACAAATAAAAGCGAAAATAAAAGAAACAAAGCAACTAAACTAAGTTAACTAAGTGATGAAAGAAGAGAAAAACGATACTATCATGGGTTGCCTCCCAAGAAGCGCTTGGTTTATCGTCTTTAGCTGGACGGTGTATGATTTGCGTTCAATGGAGGAGGATAGGAGCTATCTCCTCGACCGGAGCTTCTGGTGTGTATTTCTTCAACCGTTGGCCATTAACTTTGAAATTTCCGCTTTGTTCATCCCATACTTCAACTACACCATGGGGAAAATTTTGTTTCATTACATAAGGTCCTGCCCAAAGGGATTTAAGCTTACCTGGGAATAGTCGAAGCCTTGAGTTGAATAGAAGGACTTTATCTCCTTCTTTCAGATCCTTTGGAATGATGTGCTTATCATGCCAACGCTTCGTCCTTTCCTTGTAGATCTTTGCGTTTTCATACGCATTTAGCCGGATCTCATCCAGCTCATTGATATCTAGAAGTCGCTTCTCTCCAGCTTCTTTCATGTCAAAGTTGAGCCATTTGATGGCCCAATATGCTTTATGCTCTAGCTCTACAGGAAGATGACAAGATTTACCATAAACGAGATTATATGGAATCGTACCTATCGGTGTCTTAAAGGCGGTTCTGTACGCCCACAATGCATCGTAAAGCTTCATTGACCAATCCTTCCTTGTTTTAGAGACAGTTTTCTATAAAATTCCCTTGATCTATCTATTGAATATCTCAACTTGTCCGCTTATTTGCGGATGATATGGTATAGCTATCTTATGGGTCACCCCATACTTAGCCAATAGAGTCTCGAATCGACGGGCTGTGAAATGCATTCCTCCGTCAGTAATGATGGTTTGGGGCGTTCCGAACCTTGGGAAGATCGTTCTATTGAAGAACTTCACCACTAGCATTGCATCATTAGTAGGAGAAGTGATTGCTTTAACCCATCTCGAGACATAGTCTACGGCAAGAAGTATATATTGGTTTCCGCAAGAAGATGGCAAAGGTCCCATAAAGTCTACTCCCCATACATCGAAGATCTCTACTTCTTGTATGTTGTTGAGAGGCATCTCGTTCCTTCTAGATATATTACCTGTCCTTTGACAAGCATCACAAGCAAAAAAAATATTTTTGCACATCTTTGAATAGTGTAGGACAAAAGAAACCGGAACGAAGTACCTTAGCACAAGTCTTGTGGGAACTAGCATGTCTTCCACATGGAAGAGAATGCCAATGGCGGATGACACTTTCCACCTCATCTTCTGGAATACATCTCTTGTATATGCCATCGGGACCTCTTTTGAATAAAAGAGGTTCATTCCAATAGAAGTGTCGGACGTCCTTAAAGAACTTCTTCTTTTGAGCATACGATAGTCCGGGGGGAATCTCCTGACAAACAAGGTAATTTACAATGTCAGCAAACCATGGATCATTACCTTTTGAGATGTTTTGAAGACACTCTTCAATCTCATGTAGTTGCTCGTCAGGGAATGAGTCGTCTATAGGAAGTTCATCCGTCTCGTCGGTGAGGTGTGGAAGACGACTAAGATGGTCAGCAACGGAGTTTTCCGACCCTTTCTTATCACGAATTTCCAAATCAAACTCTTGTAAGAGTAAGATCCATCTTAGATGCCTTGGCTTCGCATCCTTCTTTGTGAATAAGTAGCGTATTGCTGAATGATCTGTATAGACAATCACCTTTGCACCTACAAGATAGGAACGAAACTTTTCAAAAGCGTAAACTACAGCTAAGAGTTCCTTTTCCGTGGTAGCATAGTTGTATTGAGCCTCGTCTAGCGTCTTGCTAACATAGTAGATGGCATGAGTGCGACCATCTTTCTTCTATCCAAGTACGGCTCCTATTGCGACATCGCTTGCATCGCACATAACCTCGAAAGGAAGAGTCCAATCGGGTGGTTGGATGATTGGTGCTGAAATCAAAGCTTCTTTGATCCTGCAAAAAGCATCTAAACAATCCTTCGAAAATTCAAAAGTTGCGTCTTTCATTAAAAGATTAGTTAAGGGTTTTGAAATCTTAGAAAAATCCTTTATGAATCTCCTATAGAAGTCTGCATGTCCTAAGAAGCTTCTTATTCCTTTTACAGAAGAGGGAGGAGGTAGCTTTTCAATAGTTTCTATCTTAGCTCTATCAACCTCTATTCCTCTTTGTGATACTAGATGACCTAACACAATCCCTTCAGTGACCATGAAGTGACACTTTTCCCAGTTTAAAACTAAGTTAGTATCCTCACATCTCTTAAGAACTAATGAAAGGTTAGAGAGACAGTTATCAAAGGAAGAACCATATACCGAAAATTCATCCATAAAGACTTCCATGATGTTCTCTACGTATTCGGAGAAGATTGTCATCATACACCTTTGAAAGGTTGCTGGAGCGTTGCATATACCGAACGGCATTCTTCTATACGCGAATGTACCCCAAGGGTATGTGAAAGTCGTCTTCTCTTGATCATCCGGGTGAATGGGAATCTGAAAGAAACCGCTATATCCATCTAGATAACAAAAGTAAGAGTGTTGGGCTAACCTTTCCAACATTTGATCAATAAAAGGAAGGGGAAAGTGGTCCTTCCTAGTAGCCACGTTCAGCTTACGGTAGTCGACGCACATTCCCCACCCCGTAACTATCTTTGTGGGAATAAGTTCATTGTTTTTGTTGGCAACAACGGTAATGCCTCCTTTCTTTGGTACTACCTGTACTGGGCTCACCCATTTGCTATCGGAAATATGGAAGATGATACATGCATCAAGTAGCTTAAGGATTTCTTTCTTCACGACATCCTTCATTGCCGGATTTAACCGTCTTTGAGGTTGACGTGAAGGTTTTGTAGTCCTCTGCCATTAAAATTTTATGCATACATAGGGAAGGTTTTATACCTACCAAATCATCAATGATATAGCCTAATGCTCTCCTATGCTGCCTTAAAACCTTCATGAGCTTCTCTAGCTCAACATCGTCTAGATTCGCATTAACTATAACCGTATATGTAGAATTAGTGCCAAGAAATGCGTACCTTAGGTGTGTAGGGAGGGGCTTTAATTCCAATGATGGAGGTGCTTTGACTGATGATTCATGACCTTCCAATGTCATGGGAGAAGCCTCTGAAGGTGGGGAGGGTGTATCATTAGAGTTGAGAACAACCGCAGTCAAGTTTGTAGGATCCGGAGAGTTCTTCGATAAATCGACCTCCCCTGAAGAAAATCAGACGATTTGTGGGTCGATTTTTCTTTCTGTTGTAAAAAATCGACTTACCTCTTCAGAAATCGAACGATTTAATTCGTGTAGGTCGATTTTTTTCACAGTTTCCTTGGTCGATTCCAGCTCTTCAAATCCTATTCCTGATTCTTCGTCCACATCTTTTAATGCTTTCACATCATCGTCACAATCATGTTCTACTCCTTCCTCCATGATGCTCATACTAAGAACCTTTTGAAGAGGGTCTTTCATTAAGATTGAACTTACTACCTCTCTAGATTCTTCTTCATCAAAGATGTCAAAGACATCTTCTCTCAAGGCTGGCTCCTTGATCAAAGAGGAGAGTACGAACTCCACTTTTTCTTCACCTATATTGAAGGATAGGTGGCCATTCTTGCAATCCACCATGCATCCGGATATTGCAAGGAATGGTCTCCCAAGAATGATGGGAACTAGATAATCTGCAGGGATGTCAAGAACGACAAAATCTATAGGAATGTAAAACTTACCGAGTCTTACAGGAATGTCTTCTAATATCCCAACTGGCTTAGTGGTGGAACGATCAGCCATGTAGAGTGTGATCTTCACCGGTCTAGGCTCTCCTAGACCAACTACTTTGCATAAAGCAAGTGGTATGATGCTCACACTTGCTCCAAGGTCGCAAAGTGCATCATAAGTAGCCTCTCCCAAAGTGATGGGTATGCAAAAGGATCCTGGATCACGTAGCTTAGGTGGCATATTCTCCGTCATAGTCTTGATGAGTTCGGATGACTCCATACTCATCTTGACTTCTCCAATGTCTTCTAATTTCCTCTTGTTAGAGAGGATCTCCTTGAGGAATTTCCCATAAGATGGCATACCTAAAATTGCATCCATAAAAGGTATATTAATATGTAGCTTACTCATAAGTTCAATAAACTTACCGAAGTGTTTATCTAGGCGAGCACGCGCTCTAGATTGAGGAAATGGTAGAGGTGGTTTGTAGGCAGGAGGAGGAACATAGACATATTCCTTCTCTTTTCCCTCTCCTTCTTTGGTGGTGGTTTCAACTACTTTAGGTTGAGGATCGGTAGTTGTTACGCCACTCCTAGTAGTGATTGTCATAACCCTTCCCTTTGGGTTATCTTCCGTCTTCCCGAGAAGTTTTCCTTGATCTCTTGGAACTTCTCCGGCTTTGCTAAATACTTGGCTTTCCAAAGCTTTGTGAGCTTTATCAACCGAAGTTATATAGCTCTCCAATCCTTGTAGTTTCCCTAGGATCGTTTCCAACATGGGATCGGGTTTGTTCGATCCATTTGATGACTGTTCCTGGCTTTTCAAAGGAGTAGAAGAAGATGGAGGTGTTAGAGCTTTTTAAGCATGGGAATAAGGATTACCTGGAGCTTGTTCATTTGACCTCCAATTGTTGCTATTGGAGTTCCTATTATTGCTATTCCAGTTAGAGCCCCGATTGTTGTTCCGGTAGTCATTCCTTTGATAGTTGGGCTTGTTTCTCATTGTTGAGGGAAAATATTTGTGTTTGAGAAGCATGGTTCAATTTAGCTCCTGGATCACCTTGATTCCGGCTATTTGGTTCCACCTTCCGGTGAGAATACTTCTCAATCACTTGGGCTTGTTTCTCAATGAAATATTAAGCGTCATCCTCTCTCATGTCCATGAATGTGCCACAAGAGAGAGATTGGAGGTTGAATTGTGTTTCCACATCCAATCCTTTAAAGTAGATCTCCAATAATTCCAGTTTTGAAATGCCGTGGTGTGGGCAATCCAACAAGAGATCCTGAAACCTTTCCCAAGATTGAAACAAACTTTCGTTAGGTTTCATAGAAAAAGCATTGATCTTACCTCTCAATTCCGCCGTTTTGGATGGCGGGAAGAACTTGGTGAGGAATTCCGAAGACAATTCCTCCCATGTAGCCAGCTTTGCAGCTGGAAGTGTTTGGTACCAAGCTAGAGCCTTGTCCTTCGAAGAAAAGAAGAACGGTTTGATGTTGTAATTGCTTGTAGTAGCCTTCTTTGGCTTCATAGTCTCCATGAGAATCTCGAAATTGTGCAAGTGTTGATGTGGAGATTCAGCACTTGCTCCGCCATATTGACTTTGGCGAACCATGGTGATAACTTGCGGTGAGAAGCTAAACTCCTGGATGTCTTCAGCTCCGAATTCCACACCTATACGGCGTGGTTGCTGAATTGGGTCCATCCGTTGCCCCAAAGTTCGGGGCCCATCACCTTCATTAGCAACTCTCACATCCCTAGTTGGGAAGCAAGGAACAACCGGTGGTCTTGGGGTGTTTCGAACAGGATGAATCACTGGATCGATCTCCTCAAGTGCCGGCATGTCCGGGTCAAGTTCTTCATCATCGGATGAATCATTCCTAAAGGACTTAGTCGGTGTCTTGACTTTCTTATTCTTCCTGGATTCGTTCAATTCCAAACTCATGTTCAATATCATAGCCCTGAGTTCATCAATTTGAAATTGATGACTCGTTTCAGCATCTACACGATCTTTCTCACTAAAATTTAGTTGACGTTGAATTTCATCCAACTCAGCTTGGATGTTTCTCTCATTATTTTCAGTCATTTTCTTTTCCTTCAACTTTCTTCTTAAAGTTTTCTCCAATTCGGGATCAAAAGGAACTAGATCTTTAGTGGATCTAGTCTTTCGCATATACCTAAAGAACCAGCAAAGATCACTTAAGTAGACTAATCAAATCACAAGAGCAAGAGCTCTCAAGCTAGACAACCGAAAATCGAATTTGGTCTAGACCAAATCCCCGGCAACGGCGCCAAAAACTTGTTCGCTCGAAAAGTGTGTGCGTCAAAGTCTTAATATTTATATCTAGAACTCAAAGCAAAGCGAACCCACAGTGTACGGATCGGCTGTAGTAAGATAAGAATTCCAAAGTCGAACTCAGGGATTTGGTGAGAATAAATTCAAATTCAATTATCTAGCGAAAATGCAAAAGCTTTTGTTATTAATAAAGGGGGAAATGATTCCAAGGATTCAAGTATACGATTCGGCTGTCGATTCAAGACACTTCTTTGTGATATAAGGACAAATTTTATATTGCCAAGATTATGTGTTCAAAGGTAGGTATCGTACGGCGAAGTTCCGAAACCTATTTATCTAGCCCAAAGGTTCTCTCTATAAGGCTTGTTGAGGCTGCAATATTGAAAGATCTAAAGACAAGAATTATGTTCAAACTAACTATCTAAAACCTCAAGATATGACTCTCCAAGATAAAGAATAGAAAGCACATTTAAAATCCTAATAAAGGATGTTGAATCTCTCTATTACCCAAATCTTGTAATCTTAATCTATTAAATTTAAAATCAAGTTTGAAGTCTCTTCACACACTTAATTAGTGGTTAAAAAGGTCAATCAAGGTTGGGATTTAGGCAAAGATTAACTTTGATTAAGGAATGAATCAATTAAAGCTCGACAGGGTATTAAATCGACCTACCATAAATAAATCGGACGATTTATCCAAGAACAGGGTGATTTTCCTGTTTGTCGCAAAGTTAAAATCTAAACTCTCAGGGCCCAAATGTTTGAATAAGTTCAATCTATCATCATCTAAGCCTTAATAATCAACTATTCTCCCCAGAATCACAATGGTTTTAGCCAACCATTTTCAAAATCAAATCAAATTAAAGATTGAGTGAAAAAATTCAAATAGACCCGAATCTTGAATAAAAACTCAATAACCTTCAAATCTGTAAACCAATCTCAAATGTAAACAATGTATCTCTTAATTTAATCAATATCGTGTTCAAAAACCACAAAGACATCAATGGAATACAGAAATCTCACAAATATGATCAAGATTGACTTCCCGGCAAAATTGCTTCAATCCTTCTCCCCGAATCTTCAATCTCTCACTAACGTGTAAAGCTTTCCCGCTGCGGCCTCTTCGATTTCGTTCCCAGGGTTCCCAACTATAGTTTCTTGCTAGTGGGCCATTTGGCAAAACCCTTCTCGAGCCAAAAGTTGATGGGCTTTGTGTCGTCTTTTTATTTGGCCGAAAAACAAAGTAAATCGGGCTAGCCGATTTATACATAAAACCGTTCGATTTTTAATGATAAAAATCGTCCGATTTATATATTAAATGGCACGATTTTCTTCAACAGAAAGTGCTCGTCTTTTGGCTTATTTTCTTCCTCTTCCTTGTGCTTCTTTTACGTAATTCCTTGGCTCTTTGTGACTCCTCTAAGACTCATTTAGCTTCCTCAATGACCTTAGATGCTCCTTGCTCCACTTTTGCTTTCAAATCCACTCCATTTACCTATAATTCAACCAAAACTCGTGTAGACCTCTATTTCTGAAATATTATTGAATAGAACACAAAAGGTACACAAGTTCTCCTTAAATGCAAGGCAAATCGAGGTAAACCTCTACAATATGCATGATTATAATGGTATATAATTCATGTCATCAAGTAACTAGCGTTCCTACCCATACTCGAGAGTGTATCTTCAATTTTCCACGGATCTTAGTTGGAGGGATACATACTTGAGTTGAGATAGGTCATCGGATTCGAGGATCAAACTGTTGAGCTGGATGATACCGGTGGGCTATTCGAGAGCGTAGTGTCAGATGCTTGTGATGTAAGTACATGTAAAGATTTGTATGAAAAGCTGAAGAGGCTACCTGAGATACTGAGGAAAGAATGAGGCGTAACCATACAAAGATCTATGCAGAGATAGTTCCAACCTCAGGACCGTTGAGTTAGTGCTCGACCCTGTATCTGTGCGTTATTGTTTGCCTTCTTGTTTATGTCATGTTTGAGTATTTAGTTGAGGATGTGTGTTCTCTGGGCGACCTATGGTATGGAATATTTATATGTGGAGATAAAAAATAAAACAATGAGACTTTTTGTGTATGGTTAGATACACGGGATTTTGTGCCTTAAGAGCCGGCCTTATGATTGCCTTCTTTTAAGTTTCAGGAAGAAATATATTTTAAGAGGGAACTGATGTAATACCAAAAGTTTGTGTTCGATAAATTCCAAATTAACCGGACCTAACCGGTTGATTATTGTTCTGAGTTTTTTAATTTACGACATGTCAACCGGGCCCGTTAGCTTTGCCCAATGGTGATATATAGGTTCAAGTTTTTAACCCCCTTTTTTTCCCTAAGCCTAGCCAGCCTTGTTTTTTTTCCCCTTCTTTCCTCAGTTGGTGAACCTGCCACATCTTCCTCTCTTTTGGATCTCGCACACTGCCCTACTCCCACTTCCTCTGGTGAGCAACGCCTCCTTCTGCAATGAGATCGATGCACCTTCAGCGGTGAAACCGGGGGCAGTCTAACCTTGTCGGACCTCCTCTCCTTTCATCCCTCGGGCCGGCGTCGCTATAACACGATTTATGACGTAGGTTTAGGCATCCATTTAGATAGGTTTTTCCCGTTAATCATGCATTGTTTGACATTAGTTCGTGACGGTTTGCACTTAATTCATGTATGTTATCGAGATAGACATCTACATGGACTTTTGCATGTTTTGTAGTTATTTTGGGAGCTTTTGGAGCTTAATCGATACATTCGAGGATCGTTCCTCGTGATGACATACTTCCGGACTCATTGGGATGCAACCTAGGGGCAAAGGAGAGCACATGGGACCTTGTTGGTGCATGCCTTGCACCAACTCATGGCTCAATGATCAAAAGAAGGCTGAAACACCAAAACCACGGTCACTTGCACTTCCAGGGCCGTGGAATTGGACCGTGATTCCCTCTGGACAGCTGGGACAGCTGTCCCACGATCTCCATAACCGACTCTTGCTCTTGGTGGAGGCTATAAGTAGTCTTGCAGGCTGATTCTAAAAGGGATCTCACCAAACACACCTTCTCCCACACTCTCTCATTTCACATCATTGGATTGGAGCTACTCTTGGAGGAGAAAAAAACACTCTCATTTTGGGGAAGAAAAGAAGAACACACCAACATAGAGTTTCATAGTTTTTAGAGTGATTTTTGAGTGCACTTGTTGGAAACGTTTGGAAGGGTTTGTAAGGAACGATTTGAACCTTCTTTTGAAGGGTTGTAAGTCTCTCTCAACATTTATTCATCTTGTTTTCTTGTTCTACTTGTTCATCTATCTTTCATTTTATTTTCTTGGAATGGAAGCAATGAATGTATGCTTGTTGAGTTTTATTGTTAAGATACATGTTGTTGGCTAAATAGATGCGTTTCTAGGGTAAGGGAATGATGGTTATGGCTTGGACTATGATAGAATAGACTTAAATGTATCTTTGGACGATTTGATTGGTTGTACTTAAGTGCTGTTAGAAATCACGGTTTGTTCTTATGCAACCACGGCCGTAGTTCTTATGATCTGACCGTGGTTTGCCTCTGTTACGCTTGTATTGATAAATTTGCATGTTAGGATGTTAGATTGTTGAAATCCTAGTGTTTTAAGCTTAATCTAGCCTAAGGTGACTTAATGCTAGCAACTTAAGTGAGGAAAGAGACCTACCCGGTGACTTCCGATCTTAAGTACCAAAGATGATGAACTCTAGGTAGTAGTGAGCCTCTTAAGCCGCTATTGGATTGAGTGTGCTAGGATTGATGTTTAGGACTTGCCTTCCCGAGACTTACGTGGTAAGGAGAGGTTAGATCCCTAGATAGTAATCCGGTTTGTGTAGATTTTTCAACCTTAGGTTCCTAGAGACTTACCCGGTAATAAGACCTTAGTTGCGGGATTAGTGATCATGAGACCTACCCGGTGTTTGGTTCCATTTGAGAAACACCCTTTCCCAACATACTATAGCTAGTCCAAGATTGATTAGAAGCTTGAGTCCAATGCCATAATCGGAAGTCCTAACCCCTAGAATCCGCTTTTCTCTCTTTGATCACATATCTCGTGTTGTTTGCTTGTTTGTGTTGCTAGCTTAGTTGTTCGTTTGATTTGTTAATCTTGCATGATATTGTGATCCTTGCTAGGTCACCACAAAACCAATCCAGAAACATTGCGATTTTCCTTTGTTTATTCGCTTCTCTTTTCTTAGCCTAGATTTATACTATCCTTAGTCACTATTTCATTCAATTTCACCTTAGTCTTTGTGTTCGACCTCGGAATAATTTCCTTACTACAAACGACCCATACACTGTGGGTTCGCTAGGAGTTAGGAAAAATATACCGAGTTATAAATTTAAGACTTTGCGTGCTACAATTCTAGTGTAACAAGTTTTTAGTGCCGTTGCCGGGGACTAGGTCTAGATTGAGTCATTTTTGTGATTGTTTATAGTGTAGGTCTTTCTTGTTGATTTTGATCTTGTTTGGTTTGTGTCTTTGAATTTTAAGGACATCTCTTACCCTTTAGGTGTATGCGAAGATCTCGTGGCAAGGATTTAGCTCCATTCAATCCCGAACCGGAGAAAACCCTTAGAACTTGATCCAAGAGCATTAGGAAGGGAAAGGAGATGGCCGGAAGAGATTTCCAAGCTGAGTTAGATAAAGCTTTAGAGAAAATTAGGCTAAGGGATGAAGCCTTGGAGAATAAGAGGAGACTTGCCACTGAGAGGCAAGAAGCAACTAGGAGGGAGATTGAAGAGATTAGGCAAGCTCCTGTGCAAAGAGAGCTTAATCTTCAACAACCTACACCTCCACCACAACCGCAGCCGCAGCCGGCGGTTAATATTCGGTTTATGCCCATTGCTATTGAGGAGCCACAAACGTTACGGCAACGTATGGATCTGGCTCAAAGAGTGCAGCGTCCGGGTGTGAACTTAGGAGATCCCGCAGCCCATGATTACGAGCTCTGCCCTCAAGTTCAATAAATGATCCGGCATAATCAATTTGGAGGGATGGAAGGAGAGTCTCCTCATCAACACTTGATGAACTATGAGATCTTGATGGAGACTCTAAGGCCGCCTAGATTGGAGAACAACAACCATAAGCTTAGGGCTTTTTCCTTCTCACTTAAGGATAAAGCCTTGGCTTGGTACCAATCCATTCCACTAGGACATGTGAGTACTTGGGAGGAGATGACAATCGAGTTCTTGACTAAGTTCTTCCCACCTTCCAAGGCAACCGAACTAAGAGGGAAGATCAATGCCTTCGTGATGAAGGATAGAGAAAGCCTATTCAGGTCTTGGGAGAGGTTCAAGGACCTCCTCCTAGATTGTCCACACCATGGTATACCAAAGATAGAGCTATTGGAGATTTACTTCAAGGGGCTTGATGAGGATAGCCAATTAAAGCTTCAATCACTTTCCGGTGGAACATTCATGGAGAAGAATGTGGATGAGGCTTGGGAGTTTGTAGAGAAACAAACTTTGGTGATACAAAAGTACTCTCATAGGAAGAGTGATGGGAGGAAACCGGGAGCATATGAGGTGAGTGAAGTCACCATGAGTAATTTCAAGCTTGATGCAATCAACAATGAGCTTAAGTCTTTGAGGGAGTTGTGTGCTACAACTCTGAAGAATCAAGCAAGCCCTTCAAGTGCAAGTGCAAGCAAATTTGTCTTCCAAGGAGAAAGATGGGAACTACATGGGAAGGGGAAACTTCAACAATTATCAAGGCCCTAGGAACTTCAACAACAACCGGCAATTCAACAATTACCGGCCTAACCACAACCATCCCGGCTTTTCCTATTCTAACCCGGATGGTGCCTTGAACCCTCCCGCTTCCACAAGCGCAACTCCACCACCTAAGGCTTCACAAGAGCCTCCACCCGGATGTACTCAACCTCCAAAGGATAGAACCGAGATGATGTTTGAGCAATTGCTTGGAAGGTTGAGTGGTCTTGAGAGCACGGTGACTTCCATTTCTAAAGCTCAAAAGGTGCTAGAAGCACAAGTGTTCCAAAAGGCGGGTGAAGCTCATAGAGATCCGGGAAAGCTTCCCGGAAGAACCGAAGATAACCCAAGAGGCCAAGTGTTGGCCATCACAACAAGGAGTGGCCTGAGAATGAAAGACCCCTTACCTAAGGGGATTGATAAGGGAAAGCAAGTGGTGATAGAAGAAGAGACATTACAAGAAGAAGGATGATGAGCCAACATATGTTGCACCACCTCCATACAAGTCACCACTACCGTTCCCACAATCACGAGCAAGAGCTCGATTGGACAAACATTTTGGTAAATTCCTTGAACTTATGTCTAAATTGCATATTAACATTCCGTTCATGGATGCTATTCTAGGTATGCCGGCCTATGGAAAGTTTTTGAAGGAAATACTCTCCAACAAGAAAAAATTGGAGGAATATGGAGAAGTTAGAATACAAAGAGATCTTCCGAGTTGATCCAAACTATGAAGGAGGAGATGCCTCCTAAGCTAAGAGATCTGGGATATTTTAGTGTGTCAATTGGGGTTGGAAAAGTGAAGTATGAAGCCCAATGTGATCTTGGAGCAAGTGTAAGCATTATCCCGCTTGCACTTTGCAACAAAGCTGGGCTAGGAGAGCCAAAGCCGGTCAAGATGACCCTCTATATGGTGGACCGTTCAATAACCCACCTCGTAGTAATAATGGAACATATACCGGTTCAGCTCGGGAAGTTCTATGTACCAATAGATTTTGTTCTCTTGGACATCCCAGCGGACTACCAGGTTCCTATCATTTTGGGGAGGCCGTTCATAGTTACGTCCAGATGCTTGGTAGATTGTAAGAATGGATTCCTCTCCTTCAACATAGGAGAGGAAAATATCAAGTTCAAGCTATCCATAATGATGAAGGGACCAGCCCTTGGTGAAGATGTGTTCAACATTGTCGAGCAAGAGGAATGTAGAGAAGTTGTGAGCTCGATCTTGATCAAGGACCCCTTGGAGAAGGTTCTTAGCTTGATTTTTATGTAGGAAGGAGTTGAGGGTGATTGCAATGAAGAAATCAAGGCTTTAGATACATTGGAAAAGGAGACAAATACCGAATTTGAAGTGCACGAAGCCATGCTGAATCACTGTAGGAACCACGGCCAAGGAGAGGGAACCACGGCCGTAATTTTGGCCGTGGAACTCTCTACAATGCTCCAAAGTGCCAGCTTCTCAGATTCCACGGCCGTGGTTGTGCAAGAGGCCGTGATTTGGCCCGTGGTTTCTCCAGAAAGTGGCTTAATTGTTGATCAAGCTTCAAGGAGCCTTGGGGAGTCTTCCATAGCTTTGGAATCATCTCAACCTACATTGTATGGAGCATCTCCAATCGATAAAGGTCCTCCTAAACTTGAACTTAAACCCCTCCCCTCTCATTTGAAGTATGCTTTTCTTGGTGAAGATTCTACTTATCCGGTGATTGTTAATGCATGCTTGAATGATGATGAGTTGAATATGTTGTTGCATGAGTTGAGATTGCATAGGAGAGCTATAGGGTATACCATTGATGACTTAGTTGGCATTAAACCTTCCTTGTGCATTGATAAAATTTGGATGAAAGATAATCATAAACCTTCAATTGAACCTTAAAGAAGACTAAACCCTATCATGAAAGAGGTAGTCAAGAAAGAGATCCTTAAATTGTTAGATGCGGGAATCATTTTCCCGATTTCGGATAGTAAATGGGTTAGTCCCGTGCGTGTAATTCCTAATAAGGGTGGGATGACCGTAGTGACTAATGAGAATAATGAACTAATCCCTACTAGGACGGTTACGGGATGGAGAATGTGTATTGACTATAGGAAACTAAATGTGGCCTCTAGGAAAGATCACTTCCCTCTTCCCTTTATTGACCAAATGCTAGAGAGTTTAGCTCAAATTTCACACTTTTGCTATTTAGATGGCTATAGTGGATTCTTCCAAATCCCTATCCACCCGGATGACAAAGAGAAAAATGCATTCACATGTCCTTGGGGTACATTTACATTTAGGAGAATGCCATTTGGGTTGTGTAATGCACCCGCCACCTTTCAAAGGTGTATGATGGCTATCTTTTCTGAATATATTGAAAACATCATGGAAGTGTTTATGGATGATTTCTCTGTTTATGGATCTTCATTTGATTATTGTTTAGCTAACTTGTCTTTGGTGTTAAAGAGATGTGAGGAGACTAATCTTGTCTTGAAATGGGAGAAATTCCACTTCATGGTAAGTGAAGGCATTATGTTGGGACACTTGGTGTCCAACCGAGGCATTGAGGTTGATAGGGCTAAGATAGAGACAATAGAGAATTTGTCACCACCTACCTCGGTGAAGGGGGTAAGGAGTTTCTTAGGGTATGCCGGTTTTTACCAGAGATTCATAAAAGATTTCTCTAAAATTTCTAAGCCTCTTACTAACCTACTAATGAAAGATGTTGAGTTTGTTTTCTCCAAGGATTGCCTTGAAGCTTTTTGTAGGTTGAAGAATGCTTTGGTCACCACACCTATCATGCAACCACCGGATTGGAGCTTACCGTTTAAGATCATGTGTGACGCGAGTGATGTGGCCGTCGGGGCTGTTTTGGGACAAAGGAAAGACGGGCTTACACATTCCAGTTATTATGCTAGCAAGACGCTAGATGATGCCCAACTCAACTATGCCACAACCGAGAAGGAGTTGCTAGCGGTTATGTATGCATTTGAGAAGTTCTGCTCGTATCTTGTTGGAGTGAAGGTCATTGTGTATACGGATGATGTTGCGATCCATTATCTCCTTACAAAGAAGGATGCCAAGCCTCGTTTGATTCGGTGGATCCTTCTTCTCCAAGAGTTTGATTTGGAGATCCGGGACAAAAAGGGGTCCGAAAATTCTGTGGCGGACCATCTTAGTAGGCTACTTCCATTGGAGATTGGAAAAGATGATATCCCGATTGATGACTCGTTTTGGGATGAGCATTTGCAAATAATGGAAGAATGCTTGCTTCAAGTGTCTAGAGGAAGTGAGCCATGGTATGCGGACATAGTGAACTACCTTGTGTGTGAGGAGGTGCCACCCGGTTTGTCCTATGCCCAAAGGAAAAAGTTCTTCATGGATGTGAGGCATTACTATTGGAGCGAACCTCTCTTGTTCAAAAGAGGGCCGGATGGAGTCTTTAGGAGATGCATCCCGGAGGATGAGGTGGAGAGTGTGATCCGCCATTGTCACTCCTTGCCATGTGGAGGCCATGCTAGCTCACACAAGACGTGTGCAAAGGTATTGCAATCTGGGTTTTATTGGCCTCACTTGTTTAGAGATGTGTAGAATTTAATAGTGGCATGTGTTGCTTGCCAAAGGACGGGCAACATCTCAAGGAGGAATGAGATGCACTTGAACAACATACAAGAGGTGGAGATATTTGATGTTTGCGGTGTGGACTTCATGGGGCCATTCCCCTCTTCATGTGGCAACCTCTACATCCTATTGGCGGTAGACTATGTGTCGAGATGGGTAGAAGCAATCGCCTCTCCCACAAATGATGCCAAGGTTGTGGTGCGGTTCTTCAACCGAGTGATCTTCCCTAGGTTTGAATCACAAAGAGTGATCATAAGTGATGGAGGGAAGCACTTCACCAATAGAAACTTCGGTACACTTTTGGCTAAGTATGGGGTGACTCATAAGGTGGCAACACCCTACCATCCCCAAACTAGTGGCCATGTGGAAATCTCCAACCGGGAGATAAAAGGGATCCTTGAGAAGACGGTTTCTAGGACGAGGAAAGATTGGGCTATGAAGCTCGATGATGCTTTGTGGGCATATAGAACCGCCTTCAAGACACCGATTGGCACCACTCCCTACCAGCTAGTTTATGGCAAGTGTTGCCACCTTGAGGTGGAGATGGAGCATAGGGCGTATTGGGCTATAAGGTGGCTGAATTTCGACCTCAAGGAGGCCGGTGAGAAGAGGTTGCTAGACATGAACGCTCTTGAGGAGATCCGGTTGGATGCCTATGAAAACGCCCGGATCTACAAGGAAAGGACTAAGCGTTGGCATGACAAGCGTCTCATCCAGAAGGAGTTGAGTGAAGGAGACTTGGTCCTTCTCTTCAACTCGTGGTTGCGGCTCTTTCTTGGAAAGCTAAAGTCAAGATGGACGGGTCCTTATGTGGTGAAGAGGATCTTTCCCCGTGGAGCGGTTGAGATAGGAGGGGAGCATTGTGGAGATTTTAAGGTGAATGGGCACCGGTTAAAGAAGTATATCCCGGGAGCCCCGGTGGATATGATTGCCGCACTTCACCTTGAGTGAGACGCTCCCGAATTTGGTCAAGCTATTGTCCTTAAAGAAGCGCTTGATGGGAGGCAACCCATTGGTATTATCTTTCCCTTTTCGTTTTTGTTTTGGTTTTCATTTTTCTATTTTTGTGTGTTTTTGTGTGCTTTGTGTTTGTGTGCTAGAGTCTTGGTAACATGGAGGCCTTGCAAGGCATGAGTTGATGATGATGATGATCCCATATCAAATATGGGTTGAGCGGACGTGGGACTTGGACGGCTAGCGGTGCTTAGCGCGGGTCCCGACGTCATAACGAACACCTTGAGCTCTCTACCATCTTTGATAGATCATCCACCATCAATCCACTTGAGTAAACCAAAATACCAAAGCAAACCATTTTTACATTGTGAGGACCCTTTTTCACTCTTCTTTACTTGAATTGCACATTGGGGACAATGTGTTTCTAAGTATGGGGTCGGGTTTTCATGGTCACTTGCATGATTAGCATCTAGGATAGTTTAATATTGTCACATGTTTCATTATGTTTTGCATTGTACATACATATTTCGAAAATTCCAAAAAATCAGAAAATTTAAAAAATTTTAGTGCTTCTAAGTTTGGGAATGACCCTTATGATGAGTTTTTCTCGTGAATTGGCTATGGATGGCCTTATGTGTTGAATGGATGTATGCATATGTGGACTTGAAGTACTTATCTTGAATCCCATATATCAATTGTGGTGATGATGTTTGCCTTGATTGGATTGAGGATTAATGGTCGAAATTACATTCTAGTTCTTGCACATTATTTAGGAGTGATTAAGACAATTCATCTTTCTCTACTTCTCATCTTGATCATGTTGTTTGAGCACCTCAATTGATATAAAATTTGACCTCTTTTGACCCATCCGGGAATTGGAGCATGTTAGTGTGTTGATGTGTGTAAGAACCAAGTGTGGGGTGAAGTTGTTGATGAAAGAATGTTGTGAATGAAGTGCTGAATTTGATGTGAAAAGTGTAGAAAAAAAATATAGGTTTGGGGACGTTGGTTTTGATGACGAGTAACTCAGCACCATTCACATAATCGGGTGTTTGTGCCTTGCCAAAGTCGGAAAAACCGTTAGTCCTAACGAGCCTTGGTATGTGTGCCCGGTGTGAGGCACCTCGGAAAAATCCCGAGGTCCGCTAATCACCAAGGTTTCGGCTTTTGTACACCAATGCCATTGTCTCAAAAATAAGTGAAAGAAAGGGAAAAAAAAGTGAAAAAGAAAAAGAAAACAAACAAAAAAAATGGAGAAAAATATACAATTGTGAGGAAGTTGATCAAAAATGAAATTGTGGAGTTAGTTCTTTTCCCGGATTAGCATCACATGACCTAAAAATTCCCACCTATTCACAACGTTTCTTGGCCTCTTCTTTCCTAAGTCCTTGTGACCTATTTGCATGTGTGTAAGACTTAGTGATCTAGATTGGATATGCTAATGATCATCTTGACTTCTTCATTTTCACCTTGCATGAATGCTTTTGAGTTAAGTATAATTGTCTTTCCATGCCTTCATTCATTTGATACATGATTGCTTGTCCATTTTCCATGAAACATGACTATGAAGGTGATCCAATATTAGCTGCAAAATTCCAAAAAGATTTTTTTGTTTTTCTGCATGCATAAATAATGTCATCTCTTAGTCTATAGTTGGGTCTTGCTCGGGGACGAGTAAACCTTAACTATGGGGTATTTTTGATAACATGATTTATGACGTAGGTTTAGGCATCCATTTAGATAGTTTTTCCCGTTAATCATGCATGGTTTGACATTAGTTCGTGACGATTTGCACGTAAATCATGTATGTTGTCAAGATAGACGTCACGAACTTTTTCATGTTTTGTAAGTATTTTGGAAGCTTAATTGATACATTCAAGGATCCTTCCTCGTGAAGACACACTTCCGGACTCATTGGGAAGCAAGCTAGGGGCAAAGGAGAGCACATGGGACCTTGCATGTGCATGCCTTGCACCAACTCATGGCTCAACGATCAAAAGAGGGCTGAAACACCAAAACCACGGTCACTGGCACTTCCACGGCCGTGGAATTGGACTGTGATTCCCTCTAGACAAGTGGGACAGCTGTCCCACGATCTCCATAACCGACTCTTGCTCTTGGTGGAGGCTATAAGTAGTCTTGCAGGCTGATTCTAAAAGGGAGCTCACCACACACACCCTCTCCCACACTCTCTCATTTCACATCATTGGATTGGAGATACTCTTGGAGGAGAAAAAAATACTCTCATTTTGGGGAAGAAAAGAAGAACACACCACCTTAGAGTTTCATAGTTTTTAGAGTAATTTTTTAGTAAACTTGTTGGAAACGTTTGCAAGGGTTTGTAAGGAACGATTTGAACCTTCTTTTGAAGATTTGTAAGTCTTTCTGAACATTTATTCAGCTTGTTTTCTTGTTCTACTTGTTCATCTCTCTTTCATTTCATTTTCTTGGTATGGAAGCCATGAATGTATGCTTGTTGAGTTTGATTGTTAAGATGCATGTTGTTGGCTAAATAGATGCGATTCTAGGGTAAGGGAATGATGGTTATGGCTTGGACTATGATTGAAATAGACTTAAATGTATCTTTGGATGATTTTCTTGCTTGTACTTAAGTGGTATTAGAAATCACGGTTTGTTCTTATGCAACCACGGCCGCAGTTCTTATGATCTGACCGTGGTTTGCCTCTGTTACACTTGTATTGATAAATCTGCATGTTAGGATGTTCGATTGTTGAAATCCTAGTGTTTGTAAGCTTAATCTAGCCTAGGGTGACGTATTGCTAGCAACCTAAGTGAGGAAAGAGACCTACCCGGTGACTTCCGATCTTAAGTACCAAAGATGATGAACTCTAGGTAGTAGTGAGCCTCATAAAGCACTATTGGATTGAGTGTGCTAGGATTGATGTTTAGGACTTGCCTTCCCGAGACTTACCCGATAAGGAGAGGTTAGATCCCTAGATAGCAATCCGGTTTGTGTAGAATTCCCAACCTTAGGTTCCTAGAGACTTACCCGGTAATAGGACCATAGTTGCGGGATTAGTGGATCATGAGACCTACCCGGTGATTGGTTCCATTTGAGAAACACCGTTTCCCAACATACTATAGCTAGACCAAGATTGATTAGAAGCTTGAGTCCAATGTCATAATCGGAAGTCCTAACCCCTAGAATCCACTTTTCTCTCTTTGATCACATATCTCGTGTTTGTTTGCTTGTTTGTGTTGCTAGCTTAGTTGTTCGTTTGATTTGTTAATCTTGCATGATATTATGATCCTTGCTAGGTCACCACAAAACCAATCCAAAAACATTGCGATTTTCCTTTCTTTATTTCCCTCTCTTTTCTTAGCCCAGATTTATACTATCCTTAGTCACTATTTGATTCAATTTCACCTTAGTCTTTGTGTTTGACCTCGGAATACTATCCTTACTACATAACGACCCATACACTATGGGTTCGCTAGGAGTTAGGAAAGAATATCGAGTTATTAATTTAAGACTTTTGTGTGCTACAATTCTAGTGTAACAGTCGCTTATCCCTGTCTCTGGCCGTAGAAGACCCGCGTTCGAGCTACGTCCAAAGACATAGAAGACCGACATCCATCGGTCGTCGAAGACCTGGGTGTGCCTTCCTCCTCCTCCTCATACTTGCCCATGCCGGCCTTCCACCAACTCCGTCGCAGCCTGGGAAAGAGTCCGAGGGCTCTCTAGCTGCAGTAGCCAATGAATACTTTGTCTCCGTCCACAGGAGGAATGCTGGAAAATTGGAGTTCTTCTTCGCACTTCTCCTCCAGTAAAGCAAATTCAGCACGGATCAATTTTCTTTCACGGTCATCGAGATCTTTTATTGATTGCTTGATCTTCGATTCAAGTTGTTCTTCAAGAGGTTGTTCATACACCTCGCGAGCGGTATAGAGCTCCCAAATTTTAAGCTCCTTCTAAATAGCTTCCTCGATTTCATTTTGTTCAGTGACAAATATTGAAAAATAATCCAGCAAATATCTATACTCCTTTCATGTAGCTACCTGTTTCTTTCTCCATCTCTCTCTTTCCGAGGATTCTTTCCTAAGTCTATGTTGCTCCAAAGATTTGTTAAGTTCAGCTCTGAGGCTCCATATTTTTTTCCTCAGCCGTCGCAAAGCTATTTCCATCCATTGGAAAATCAAAGCAAAGCGAACACGCAGTTTACGGATCGGCGTAGTAAAGCCATAATTCCAGAGTATCGAACTCAGGGATTTGGGGGGAACAAATTAAGTTCACAAAATCGTCCGGCATATAAAAACCTTTTGTAAAGATGATAAGGAAAAAAACGATTCTACAGATTTAGGTATCCAATTGTGGCAACCAATTCAAGATATTCTAAGGATCTAAGGACAAAGTCGGGATTGCAAAGGTATATCTTAGGTAGGGAATTGTACGACAAAGTTCCAAAACCCATATGTCTCACCCAAAGGCTCTCTCTATAAAGGTTGTTGAGGCTGCAATGAAGAAAGGATCAAAGGATAAGAATTACTCTCAAATACCCATGCCCAAACCCAAGGGAGTCATAGATAAGCGAAAACGGTTAAGGTTGTGACACTCGAAACTGAAGTAGAGGATGTTGAGTTTCACTACAACCTAGAAAAGGTAAACCTCGACGACGAGGATTCACGCAACTCTCAGGGGCCAATCTGTTTTGGTTAAATCTATCATCATCAATGCCACAACTATCAACCATTCACCTTAGAATTGCTTAAGGGTTTTACCCAACAATCATCATAATGAAATCAATAATCAAGATTAAAAGAAGGATAAGATCAAACCTTGAAAACTCAATAGCAAACACAAAACCAAACTCAATCAAAATCAAAATCCGTGCTTTTGTTCAATGAATATAGGATAGAGTAAGAAACCTCTCACAAATATTAAGGAACAAAGAAGAACGGGATGTCAATCCGCCTTCAAAGTGAAACCCTAAGTTCTTCCAATTACGCAATCTCAAAGTTCGTACTTCTCCAAATCTTTCTTCCAAAATCTTCTCACAACGTAATCTTGCAAATGATCTCCGGCTGCGAAAATGTAGCGACCCAGCCGACACAACTGTCCTAGTCTTCTCCAAATCTTCCTTCCAAAATCTTCTCACAACGTAATCTTGCAAATGATCTCCGGCTGCGAAAATTCAGCCAGGGATCCCCACGTCAGACGGTGTGAGAGAATACTTTGGCGGGTTAGATGGTATTAGAGAATACTTTGGTGCATCAGACGGTATCAGAAGATACTTTGGCGCGTCAGACGGTATCAGAAGATAATTTGGCGCGTTCTAGCTTCCTTTTATGCTCCGTTTTTCCCCTCTTCAAGGCTTGATCAATAAATATGTCATTTCGCTTCATAATTCGCCAATTTACCTACAAATGCAATAAAACTCTCTGTAGACCTCTATTCTTGCAAAATAGGTTTATATAACCATAAATGCTATGAATGTATGTCTATGCATGCAAAATAAAGGGAAAATCTACATAAATAAATGCCTAAATATAGGTCATAATTCATTTTATCACTAGGACCTCACAGTGGGTCCCGACCTTAGTTTGACAACAACTTAACTAGATCTTACAACAAGGCACATATAAGGAAAACCATAAATCATAAAATATGTTTCACAATGTCATGAATGTGACCAGAAACACTAACAGCCGGCAATAAAGAATCTCTTACAATCGAAGAACAAAGAACGTAATATCTGAAAGACCAACATAAAGAAAAAGAAAACTGCAACCCGTCCTATGAAGTACGACACCCCGGCTGACCACTACCATCAGGATCACTCGACATATGCTCTAACCTGTGGTACGTCTAAACAATAAATACAATAGTTAGCTAACTATCCAGATATAAGCCGAATAAGAATATCACATGCACACCCAAGATAACATAAACAATCATCATGTTGGCACACAAACCGGTTATTATCTGATAGTTTAGTGATTCACCTTATTCTATATTACAGTTGTGACACAAGAAATCTTAAGAGTTCTCACCTCCGTTCCTTATCCAACTGGGTGTAGGTCTAACTTACCTCCGCCGGTAGCATCACTACAAACCGAGTGTGGACTAGTACCTAAAGAAACCCCTAGTTCCCTCAGTGTTACTCAGCAAAATGCCACCGCCTGTTACTCTTAGGCCATTGTATAGATCTGTATATAATTACTACTAAATACAACTATAAACACATCATTCAAACACGACTATCATTATCCACACTCATATCTAGAAGCTAGCTAAGTAAGCCCGAAGGACTTACCTAAATCAAGTCTCGACTCTCTTAAACACAACTTGATCTGTAACCGTAGCAACACAATTGCCTGCCATAGGAGGCAAGTGGATCAACACATGTCCAATATACTTAGAAGTCTATGACTTCTAAGATATAAGCTCCTATCAAAAGAGAAGTCACTAAAAATAAACATCTAAGGTAAAATGACAATTTTACCCTTGGTCCCAAAACTTTGAAAAATCTCATAATCCATGCTTAAACTCTTACTTGGGACTAACTATCATATTTCTATCTCCTAAGAGTGAGTTTAGGTAGAACTTAGCAAATTAAACATTTTTCCTATTTTCTAAAAAAGTCACTAGGATCAAACTTTGTCTCCAAATATGAAGCTCGAATAAAATTTATAAAAATTCAGAAATAATTCTCTAGGTCATCTATGATATGCAATCTAATCATAGAAGCAAGAATCTTTTAAAATTGTTCAACCATCACTGCTAGAAAATTCTCCAAAGTTGAACACAAAACAAGAAATTCTATACTTAGTATTTTTCATAATCATTTCACAAACAACCTAAGTAGTCTACTTTGAACCTTCGCAGATCTAAATCTAACGTTGGATAAGTCTCAAATTTTGATACATTACAGTATGCATATCATTGTAAAATATATTAAAAATAGAACGGTGGAACAGGTTTCTAAGGTATCGAACAAAAGGCTCAAAGTTAACTGAAACACAAAAATTCCTCGAAACCCAAAACTCAGCAAGATGTACTTGATCTTGGTTTGATTATTACCTATGGTTAAACTCGTGATCTGAATCCCAACTACACACCACAGGTTTGATCTTTCCTTTTGATTTGGTGAGCAACAGATTCACGCTTCAAGGCTCTCCATTTTGGACAAAATCTAGCTGCAAAGTTCCTTTCGTTTGTGCCTGTTTTGTAGCTTGAATAACACTGGTGTACTTCCCTTTACTGAGCTACCTCATGGCCGTTAGCGAGAGAACCCCCAAATGTGTCGAGTGGCTGAGACATAGGGAGAGAAGGCACAGTTTAGGCCTGGCTTACTAAGATACAACAAGGAAGGGAAAGGGTTGAGGCTACCTGCGGATGTCGTGGGGATGAGAGTCTCTTCTGCCACTACGGCTGGAAGCTCTAAAGAAGGCTCGCTGGCGTCAACTGCTACTCCTGCTCGAAGGTTGAAAAGAAGACGCTGAAGTTGTTGGCTGCACCTGCTGGAGATCAATGAGAAAGGTGAGGGAGATGAAGTCATCTGCACTGGCTGGGGCACGAAGAGGGAAATGGTCATTCTGCGGAATGCAAGACAAAGACGAGTGGAGCGTTGAATGTAGAAGAGAGATGGGAAACGTGGGCACTTTTGGACCTGCTGCCGTTTCTTCGCGATTTCTAGAGCCGTTACAAAAGATCCTCCTTCCTAACTCAACAGTTGTTACGTGAGAAACGGAGGGACAGAACCGGCTACACATATGCTTCTTCATGGGCTTCATGTGTAGCTGGGCTAGCTTGAGCAAGGAGATGGACTGAAGCAAGGCTTGTTGGCTTTGGAGAGTTACGTGTAGTTGGTCCAGCATAAGCAAGGAGATGGGCTGCATCAAAGGTAAGAAAGAGTGGGCTGACGAACATAGGCCAAGAAGGGGTGGGCTGAAGTTCTCAAGGCCTTGTCAAAATTTTTGATGGCCTTGCCAAGTTCATGCATGGCCTTGTCATGATCTCATCTTGTTCTCGTCAAATCTTGTCATGGTTTCGTCTTGGTCTTGTTAAGAGGATGTCATGACTTTGTCATGGACACGTCATGATATAAACTAGGGTTTGATAGATTAGGGTTTGATGTAAAAATTCTATCATTTTATGTGAAGTGAGGTTACATAAAATAATAGAAAATTGAGATAGTGTGTACGACTAGGTAGAATGAGAAGCATCAACGGATCAAAACCCGGTTTGCTACGGAATTAAACGGAATAAAGATTCTAGATATTAAATCGATGGTGGCATGTTTTGTGTTCGATTAAAGCCTTATGGGAGCAATCTTTGTCTGAGGTTTTATGTTAAGAGTTGGAAAGGTTGTGGACTGAGAGTGCAACTATCTTGCATTAGGTTCTTTGTGAGGAGGTCCAAGCTATGCTCACCTCCCACTCCTTGCTCACCCATCCCCGACCCTTCATTCAACCCCGCAACCCAACCCTCGTCACCTCTGCTTCCTTCCCTCTATCACGCGAGCACCCTTGCTATCCTCTCACTCTCATCCTCACGCCTCTACCACCTATCTCTTCTCTCCCCCCCC
>BSUD01000002.1:67779166-67859580 GCA_033239045.1 Fagopyrum esculentum | reverse complement strand
CCCCCCCCCCCCCCCCCCGCTCCGCTTCTTCTCTGTCATTTCCCGTTGAGAATCACCGGACAGGAATTCTTCTGAACGCTCTTCGAGCATCGTCTGACGTCGCACCAGCTTTCTGCCGCTTTCTCCAATCCGAGAGGAGCAACCAGAGCGCCCCATCAGCGTCTTTCCCCTCCGTTCTCTCCGCCTCTTCACCACCACCTCTCCTCCTCATGGACCTCTTCTTAACTGCGCCACAACCGCCGGAATGAAGCCGTGCCAGATGACTGCCAGCTCCCTTGCTTTGCCCTAGCCGGAGCCACCTCTAGGGAGCCCTATCCCGCCTCTCTGCCGTTGCTTGTGTGCCTTCCCCAACGAGAGGAGGATTGGTTTAAGCAAAATCCTATCCCACAAATTAAAAACGGCCCCCCTATTCTTGTATATTTATGGTTTGTGGCCCTATATTTTTCATTTGCAGTAATGACCCTAATTTCTGAAGTTTCAATTGTGTCCCATATTTTGATATTGCAGTTTTGAACCCATATTTTTTGGAATGTGACTTTATACCCTCTGTTGTGATATTTTTGGAAAATATCCCAAGGTTAATTTACGGTTTATGAGCCGCATTTACAAGATTGCATATTTTGACCGGGAAAATTGTTGAGCGGTTTTGTTTCGTCGTCGACTTTGAAAACAAGTTATAACATTGGGTTTATGATGTTATACAGTTGTCCCGGAATATATATTTACGGTTTTTAACTTGGGTTTTTAAAGTGGGGTTTTTCTTAGATTTATATATGTTAATTATTCCGTTCAAATTTAGCGTATAAGCTAAATTTGTTTAGATTTGGTATTAGGTTTGTAATCTCCCCGATAAAGGCCCAACGAATCCATATCTACGTCCATAGATTGTCTTCCGTATTTTGACGTCACGTGAGTACCCTCTCCCCCGAGCTTATGATCATACTCGAATTAGCTATGTTTAGTAGTATCATGCTAGGTTGGATCTAGCATAACCTAGTGAGAATATGAAGTAGTGGTTTGGACCTTAGGTGAGTATTGAGGATTTATGATTGTTCTAAGGCTTGAGTTGGATTGATATCTTGTGAGGATTGTTAAGGATTTGTGCTTTATGGTTGATCTGGTGAATCTTGTGGCTTGAGGTTTGTGGTTACATGATCTTTGTGATTGTGGAGACTAGAATGAGAGTATCCTAGCTTGTGTTGTGATGGTTATGAACTTGTGAGATCGTGAGGACTAGGAGTTAGCTATCCTATCATGGTATGGTTTATGATCTTGCGAGATCATTGAGACTAGAAGTCTAAGGACTTCTAGAATGTGAGAGAGATTTTGATCATGTGCCTTGTTTTGGCAAGGAGTTGAGTATCTTCATGCGGGAAGTTGAGAGCTTTTGTTGATCGGTTTAACTTTGGGGACGAGGTAAGTCGCCGGACATACTTAGTTCGTATTCCTTGTATTAGCATTGATGTGTGTTTGGTGGTGTGTGTTTATTTTTTATGTTATAACAACTAAACCGGAAATTGGATTACCGACCTTTATATATTATTTGGCCCAAGTGTATGATAACAGGTGGTGACAACATGTCTAGCTCCAGCGAGAGCTAGGATGTTCTTGGCGACTATCCTGTGTTGATAGATGGTCGGATGCATCAATACCATTCCATGCCGGTAAGTAGAGACCGTGACGAGTTTCGATGACTCTCGTGTCACAACCTAAGATGAATTAGAACGGGATACGACTTAATAATAATAAGATAATAAACCGGACTATCTCCGTTTGTACATCTTGAACTATTGATTTGAAGTTCATATTGGAATATATCTTAAACTCTTTATTTGAAGTTAATATTGGCATATATCTTAAACTCTTGATTTGAAGTTTTTATGGAGAACACCAGTTGGCAAAAAGAGAGACGGCTATCTCTTTTTGTACATCGATTACAGTGAGCTGAACAAGATAACAAGGAAGAACAAGTATCCCTCACCACGTATAGATGACCTACTCGACCGGTTGCAAGTGTCGGTGGTCTGTTTTAAAATTGTTTTAAAGTTTGATTGTCTCCAATTCAGAAGTCGAAACTTGGATATTGCAAACACGGCATTCCGGACAAACCACGGTCACTATGAGTTGTAGTGATTCCATATGAGCTTACTAATTCCCCGAATAAGATATTTTGGTCTACTCTCGAACAAGAGAGAAGTTGTATGACATGTTGTCTGGGGATGACAACCCCTGGAGGACATGAAAGAAGCTACAAGTTTTCTCGGATGTGCTGGTCATTACCGTATTTGTGGAAAGATTCTCTAAAGTAACACCACCTATGGCTAGCCGACTCCGGATGATAATGAAGTATTGACTAGGACGAAAATTGACAATAGAGTTGTTGAGAGTTAAGAGAAGATTCATTGGTGCAACTGTTTTTAAATTGCGTTGTAGTATGATAAGATTACAACCGATGATCCGAGATAAGGTCTTGGTTAAGTATTTATGTGAAATGGAGAAGTAATAATACACGTGCCTTGTCAAGCAATGTGATAGTAAAGTGCTTCCATTCATTACTTAGAACTTGCAACAAGAAGTGAGGAAATGTAACATCAAAGTTTGGTTTTGCAAGAACAAAAGCCAACGGTGTAAATTGGGAGTTCGATCATCTTTGTTAGAGTCAAGCAAAGAAGAACCATAGTGGAAATGCTGCATTAAGAAAGACCCGAGAGAGAAGTTGAGTTTTCGATATATCGGACCCTTTTGAGATCTTAGCCCGAGTTGGAGAAGTGGCTTACAAGTTGACATTGCCACCAAAATTAGAGGGTGTTCAGCCGGTGTTTCATGTGTATCAATCGAGAGAGTAACTATACCGATCGAGACATGTTGTTAGTCACGAGGATCTAGTGGTAGACAAGCAACCGATGAAGCTAACTGGAAGACGGAGGATAGTGACTTGGTTGAGTTTTAAGTTGATCTAGTAGCATCGATAGAATCAGAGGGTGAGACCTAGTTCCTCCCTTGGTTGAGTTATGTGCATGTGTGATATTATGTGTAGTTGTTGTAACACCCTGAATCCGCGGGACTCGTAATGCTACGGGCGAGACATCAAAATGGGTGCCGACCCTTAGCCTAACAACAATCTCACCGCACCTTTCCAACATGGAACAAATAAAGGCAAAAACTCAAATCGTTTGTAATGTATAGGTACAAGGTGGAAACTCAGCCAAGTCGTCAAAACGACACAAACTCCAAAACATAAATCCGAAATTGTACATCAAGATCCATAACTCAAAACATAACAAGATAACCCCAAAAACGTCCCCGTCCTATAATGTACGGAGACCCTCGGTTGTCCACTCCTCTACCTCACTCGGCGACGTCCCTAACCTGCAGTGCATCTACACAAACGGTTCAATACCGTTAGCTCATATTCTAAGCATTAGAATCAATGGGAAAGGAACATACACAACTTAATCATCACAAGCACACAACATACATAAAAGCACACCAATCCGGTTATTATCTTTTTATTTATTAAGTCGTATCCCATTCTAATTAAACTTAGGTTTGTGACACGAGGCCACCGTGGTCCCGCCTAAATCCCTACTTACTCCAAGGAATGGTACTGATGCATCCGACTGTCTACCCGCACGGGCTAGTATCCGAGAACCTCCTAGACTCTCGCAAGAGCTAGGCAGATGATATCATTTCCCTTTATCATACGATTGGGAAAAAATAATATAAGGTCGGTGGTCCTATTACCGGTTTAGTTGTTTATAACATAAATAGCATACACGTACACCACCAAACATACAACAATGCTAATACGTATAATACGAGATAAGTAAGTCCGGAGACTTCCCTCGTCACCACACTCACTCACTACACTCTCGCTTCCTTAGGGAGGAAGCACACAACCTGCTCACAAAAGGATATACACATCAACACAAGCTGCCGCTCAAGAAGTCTTAGACTTCACTCTAGTGATCTAAGCAAGAACACCTAACCCTCAAGCTAAGAAAGCATCCGGCATCATTTTGACCATAAAAATGTTTCTCTTATTTTACCTATAATGTTCATAAGTCTTTATGAAACGAATGTATTACGTAACAAACCATAAATTTATCATCCGGCATCATTTCAATGGGATTTATGCTTAACGTGTAAGGATGGGTTGTTACCCAAGTCAACCAACTCTTGAGTTAAATCGTGCTCTTACGGGAGCAATATCAAGATGGCTCACAACCTGGAATGTCTTCGTGCGAGTATGTTCGTACAGCGACAACATCCGTAAGACCTCGGGTCTTACATATTATAATTAATGAATTAAAACATGATAACTATAAAGTTAAAACTTAATTTTAATTAGATAAGTACCTTTCGTACACAGAAAATACTGATGTTACATTATTAAAACGGTGGCTCTTGGCCATGTACACAACTATTTTGCAATATATCGTAAAAATCATTTTAGTTAAAATTGACACAATATTATTATGTCTACAAACTTGTTTTTTAGTTAACGAATTTGGTTCTTGGCCAATGTACACAACTATATAGTAATATATGGTAAAAATCATTTTTAAATTAAGATTCACACAATACTATTATGTATACATACTTGTTATGTAGTTAACGAATGTGGTTCTTGGCCCATGTACACAAGTATATAGTAGAATATGGTAAAAATCATTTAATTTAAGATTGACACAATACTATTATTTATACATACATGTTATTTAGTTAACAAATGTGGTTCATGGCCTATGTACACAACTATATTATAATATATGGTAAGAATTATTTTAGATAAGATTGACACAATACGATTATGTATACATACATGTTATTTAGATAACAAATGTGGTCTTGACCCACATGCACAAATATATAGTAATATATGGTAAAAATCATTTTAGCTAAGATTGCACAATACTATTTTGTATACAGACATGTTATTTAATTAACGAATGTGGTTATGGGCCAATGTAAATAACTATATTACAATATATGGTAAAAATAGTTATAGATCAGATTGACACAATTCTTTTATGTATACAGACATGTTATTTAGTTATCGAAGGTGGTTCTTGGCCCATGTACACAAACATATTAAAATGCATGGTAAAAATACTTACAAAAAAAAGTTCCTTTGGGAAGAAAACGATCACTCCTCTTTATGATTGTATGTATATATATAGTTGTTGTCCATGATACATAAGAAACAAACTCATTGAAATTTCAAGAATAAAATGACGTCGACTAAAGTAATACTCGTGTTGTTGTTTCACTTAGCTTTATTTTGTGTTATCGAAGGAAGGTCATACAATGCAAAAGAAAAATACCCCCTTTCATATTCATCTATACCAAACGGAAATATTCTACAATCTAGGCCATCAGTTCGTGACGACCATGATCCAACAACACGACCACCAAAGCTATCAACTAATTTAGAATTCATTGTATACCCAAAATTACCCAAGGGCCTCATACCACCTTCTGGGCCAAGCAAGGGTCATTCGCCACCGGGACCATGATCCACCAACAGGACCTTCTGACCACGGCAACAATGATCCACCGTGCCGACTACCAATGTTTTCTTACAAAAACAAAGATTACCTGGTTGAATTGTCTCCCGCATGACATGTTTTATTAATCATTGATATATTCATTGTTATGTGTTACTTTCGATATCCGTGATACCGAATGACCCAATAAACAATCTTTCCCTCACTCTTACTGCTAGTATTACTTATGAATTTTCTACGTAAGTTGATTGGCAATAGTTCTCCTAGTTGATTAACCAGTGTGTGTTTCTCGTCTCAATTGCTATTATTTTTTTTATTTTTTTGTGTTTGGTGTTTACGATTGAATGACTAGTGACAATCGATTGATTGACTAATCCTTATTTTTTCGTTATTCGTTTATGTTTCGTTAATTATATCAGTGGTTTTATCAACAATCAATCAAATCAAAATATTGCCTTTGTTGAGTTTCGATCCAGAACTTCTTGCTAAATTCGGGCCTTGTAAGTATTTGTGAGTTTTGAGACTTGTAACGCCCCAAATTTTAAGGGTTGTTGCAATATTTATTTTCCTACTTTTATTGATATTTTATTAAATTAAATAATTTTGTATAATTTTATAAAAGTATTTTTCGGCGTAAATTATTTTACCCGCAGTATATTTTAGATACGTATTATTATTATTTCTATGGAAGAATTCGGAAAATTTCCCGATCCGAAAATCTTGTTCCGAAAGCTTTTGAATAAGTCTAGTGTTTTACCCTTTTCGTTTTTTTTGCCTTTTCTATTCTTTCTTCTTTCTTCTCTCTCTCTCCCCCTGTTGCGGATGAGCTGTCCCAGCTCACCCTCTCTCCGAGCCTTCGTTGTTGCCGCCTGCAGCCCTATACCCTCTGTAGTATGCACCCCGACCCTTGCCTCACCTGCAACTCTAGATCTCCCTCATAGGACGCTCAACCTCACAATTCCCTCCCTTCAATCTCTCCCTTTCTCCTCACCTCATCTCCTCGTGCTCCATGGAGAACCACCACCGTCCCTCTCTTCTCGTCCTGTTGAGTCGCCGGAAGTGACCTCCTTCTCCCTACACTAACCACCATCTTGCCACCCTTCTACAGCCACCGGAGGGATCCTAGCAAAGTCACCCATTCTTACCTAGCTTGCTGGAGAGATTTCTCTGTTTCCTCCTTCGATTCACTGTACCACTGGAGCCTGCCTTCATCGCCAATGCCACCGGAAATTGCCGAGGACGATAAGCCAGATGAAGCAGCCACCAGATGAGCCGCCTACGCTTTGCCTTGCCGGAGCTCCATGGGATTTTCCCTAGCCGCCGCCTCACAGCTCTCTCTTCTGCGTTCTGTTGAAGGTTGAAGATAAACATTTGGGATAATTACAAAAGAGAACCCATATTTATACTTTGCATTTCTGGTCCATAGTTTTTATAAATGTTATACCCCTGCATGATTAATTACATATTTGGCCCAATGTTTTAATTTCTCAAAATGGTCTAAGTTTCTAGAGTTGTATATTGTGCCCGGAAAATGTATTTACGGTTTTTAAACTTGGACTTTAGTTCGAGTTATATTCTTATTTATATATATACCGTATATATTATTCCATTGTTGAATTAATTTTGGGTTATGGCTCAAAGTTTTAACTATGGGTTTTTAACGTTGTCTTTTGGAAAACGAGTTTTACCTTAGGATTTTAGATATTATACTTTCCGTTCAAATTTAGCGTATAAGCTAAATTTGCTTAGATTTTGTTTTATGTTCGGAAGCGTCCCGATAAAGGCCAACAAATCCATTCGCGACATCCGTAGATCGTCTTCCCCATTTGAGCTTGTGTGAGTACCTTCTTCCTCGATCTAGTTATGTTTACTAGTATCATGCTAGGCTGGATTTAGCATAACCTAGTGAGATTGCCAAGTACTGGTTGTGGACCCTTAGGTATGTTATAAGGTTTTGATATTGTTTGATGGATTGATGTTGTTAAGAGCTTGGGGTAGTATTGTTATCTAGTGAGGTTGTTATAAGGTTTTAAGTTATATGATTGATCTTGTGAGCGTTCCGAGGCTCGAGTTTGGGTTGAATAATCTTGTGTGATTTTGGAGCTTAGCATTGACTTATCCTAGCATGGTGTTGTTATCGTTTAGTTTGTTTGGACTAGGCATGTTTATCCTAGTATGTGTTATGGGTTATGATCTTGCGAGATCATAGGGCCTAGATGTCTAAAGACTTCTAGTTTGTGTTGAATGTGATGTTAGTATGAGGGATTCTAGGATGCAGTCCTAGAATGAGAGTCAAATGATCTTGCGTAGATCATTTGTGTAGAAGTCTAAGACTTCTTGAGTTGAGCGAGTTGTTGATATAGATATCTTGTTGTGAGCAGGTGTAGACTTCTTCCCGAGGGAAGCGAGAGTGTTGCATGAGTTAGCATTTGGGACGAGGTATGTCTCCGGACTTACTTAGCTTGTATTCTTCGTATTAGTTTCGATGCGTGTTTGGTGGTGTGTGCTTATTATTTATGCTATAACAACTAAACCGGAAATAGGATTACTGACCTTTATATATTATTTGGCCCAAGTGTATGATAATGGGCGGTGACAACTTGTCTAGCTCTCACGAGAGTTAGAAGGTTCTTGGCGACTATCCCGTGCTGGTTGACGGTCGGATGCATCAGTACCATTCCAGGCCGGAAATTAGGGACCGAGGCGAGTTTCGGTGACTCTCGTGTCACAACCAAAGTCGAATTATAATGGGATATGAGTTAATAATAATAAGATAATAACGAGACTTATGTGCTTTGGAGTATATTGGGTGTTTATGATGATTTACTTGTGTTCGTGCCTTCCACCTTGATTCTAATGCTTCGAATATTAGCTAACGGTTTTATACCGATTGTTGGAGATTGCTTTGCAGGTTAGGAATGCGGCCGAGAGATCCGGAAGAGTGGGCAGCCGGGGTTCCGTACATTTCAGGAGTGGGTTTTGGTTGGAGTCGGGTTGTGTTTTGTTCTTCGTTTAATGTGTTTGTATGCCGCGTGTATGGCGTTTGGTCTTTGATTTGTATCTCGGTTGAAGTCTTTGTTTGTAAGCTTTCGGGTTTCATTACATTGCATAAAAATGTTTTCTTTTTTGGCCATTATTTGTGTCTTGTTGCAAGATCCAGTGAAATTGTTGTCAGGCTTAGGGTCGGGACCCATTGTAAGGTCTCCGCCCGTAGCATCCCGAGTCTTGTGGATTTGGGGTATTACTATATGGTATCACAACTCTAGGTTGACAACAATGGCACTCTCAATCTTGTAAAGGCCAAATAGAGGGAAAGAGAACCCCCAAGGGTTCTATATTTAAAATGATTTTTCGTTTTCAAAATCATGAGCATAGTCAGTCGGGGTAGAATGTAGGGACCATCACTACTTCCGCGGATCTCAGTAGCTTAATTAATTGGATTTTGATATATATATATATATATAATGTATGTAGATAGGTGCATGTGGATTGTAGTTGCATGATGGACTTGATGTGTATGTATAGTTATATATGTGGACTATTATACGTGGTAGACCTTGTTTTGTTGTAATGGATTTTTGGATGTTTTATATGATTAGTAATATGGACATAGGACTTATATAGTTTTACATGCGGATTCTTATTATATATAGTACCATATGGATTTGGGACCTAATAGAAAAGGTGATTGTATGACATCATCACCTTTACGACGATATCGTTTGGCTTGAGATAGTGTTCATACATGGATGAGTACGCTCAAGTATCGAGTTGAACATTACGTTTTGGCGAACATCATAGCGTTTATCGGATTTCTTTAAAAGGATGTCGAAGAGGAGGAGTATAGATGACATAAAGGAAAGTCAACCAAGTAAAAAACACTCGAGACAACTTAATAGGAACCAAGATGGACGCAATACAAAAAAAAGGGAGCAACATTAAAGTGTAGAAGCGGTTCCAAAGAAGCCGTGATTGAATGACAACGAGATCAATAGAGATAATGAACTTAATTTCTTCGAGAAGACGAGTGGGCAACTAATGATGCGGATCAAAGAGGAGATGTGTACACTCTAGCAAGGTTAAAGGTGGTATTCCTTCAAGATGTAAAGTTTTCTATAGGCGCTCCTAAGCTTTGGAGTCAAGATGAGAAGTGTGATTGAACCAACTGCAAAAGATTTAAGATACCGTAAGTGAAGCTTACGAGGTAGCAATAAGTGAAGTATCAACATTGTAGTAGTTACAAGAAGAAGGGCACGGTGGAGATTCACGTGGAGTTGACCAGTTTTGTTACAATGATGAGGCTAAACAATACCAAGAAGAAAGAGGAGTGAGTAGATGTTGGACCCGGGAGGATGAGAAACGGAACAAGAAGCTGTTGATTAGGAAAAGACTTAAGATGCCAACAAGAGAAACACGGGTGGATGCTAACTATGGTCTGAATATTTGAGAAGTGCATTTGTAAAATATCATGGACGAGTGTTTAAGCCTATGGAACTGGGTCATATGTCATAACAAGGCCGAGAAGGTATAATTATCTTACAGAAGTGGAAGGAAGCATGGAGCGTAGAAAGAGCTAACGGAATTCGACGTATAGTAGAAGGAGCTACGAGAGATGAAGTACAATATACCGAGAGGGTAGCTTTCATGAGAATGGTAACACGGAAGTATAGAGGTTGTATATTGATGAGTGTAGATGGAAGAGTCAACCAGACTGTGGTGTCATAAAAGAACATTAACAAGAACTTGGAATATTTTCAATGGTTCAATGTCAGCAATAAGGAGTTATATCGACGGAAGTGCAAATGCTATAATCAAATAACATTGAATGAGTTGCAAGCAAGTAATTGTAACCGACCTCCCGGTGAGGGATTGTTATGACCTTATACAACCTTCTTAGGCCATGGGTTTGGCATATGGGTTAATGACATGGATCAAAACTTTTAAGGTTTGGTTAGAGTAAAGAAAACTAGAAAAACGAAGAAGAAAGTGGGGCTTCTTTTGTTGTTGTAAGAAAAGGGGAATACATAAAGAGGATGCATGGTATGTTTGTACTATGAGATGGATGTTATGTTTTTGCGAGCTAAAGTTAAGTCAATGTTTTCATGACTCACACGTATGGTGGGTATGGCGTGAAAGGGGGTCCTAGAGCAGGGGCAACGCTGCAAGCTTAGAGTTTATAATGTGAGTGCTTGGTGAAGTAACGTGTGAATCTTTCAGTGATTATGGTTGGAGGATTTTGTCTAGCGTTCTCCACGGGGCATATTGGTACGGTTGTGAAGTTGTTCATGGAATACCAAGAGATGCATAAGGTGACCAACAAGACTATGAGAAGACCGAAGTTTGGAAGTTTGATGTCGACCTGAGATGTATGAGAGGTATATGGAAGTATTAAATTGAGAAACTGTCGGATTGAAGTTGTAAAAGAAAGTGAAGTATACATTTTTACACCTACTTGAGGAAAGGAGGTCTATGGTGAACTCTGATATAGAATACAATGAGATCCTCCCATATGTTGGGATGTCATGGAAAGCGAAAAAGATAAGGTCAATTGTTTTGAAGCACGGTTAAGTGTTGCAATTTGGACCTTTATGATTGTACATAAGTGAGAAACCTTACAAGATTTTTTTTACAATCATGTCATCAATGAGGGAAAATGGGATTAACTTAATGGAGTACTTAAATAAGGCCACAAGAGTCGGAAGACTCAAGAAAATCTTTCCCATTCAAGACAAGACAAATCTTTGAAAGAGGATGGTCGACATTTTAGCTAAAGAGGGACTTATACACGCTTTTAATGGACATCTCCTCAACACACCGGGGTAGATCATTAGTATTATGATCACCAGTCAAGTGTTAAGATAAGGTTGTGTCGTTATTACATTATATGACAAAAGAGGAAAAGACGAAAACCGAGATATCACGGATTTAGTGAAATGATATGGAATACTCCAAATGTTATGTTGAACTCTTGATTTGAAGTTCATATTGGAATATATCTTAAACTCTTGAGCTGAAGTTCATATTGGAATATATCTTAAACTCTTGATTTGAAGTTGTTATGAAGAACACCAGTTTGCGAAAAGAGAGACGGCTATCTCCGTTTGTACATCGATTACAGTAAGCTGAACAAGATAACAACGAAGAACAAGTATCACTAACCACGTGTAGATGACCTACTCGACCGGTTGCAAGGGTCGGTGGTCTCTTTTAAAATTGATTTAAAGTCTGATTGTCACCAATTGAGAAGTCGAGACTTGGATATTGCAAGCACGGCACTCCGAACAAACCATGGTCACTACGAGTTGTAGTTATTACATCTGGGCTTAATAATGCCCCGAATAAGATATATTGGTCTACACTCGAAGAAGAGAGAAGTTGTATGACAAGTTGTCTCGGGATGAAAACCCTTGGAGGATGTGAAAGAAGCTACACGTTTTCTCGGATGTGCTTGTCAGTACCGGATTTGTGGAGAGATTCTCCAAAATAACATCACCTATGGCTAGCCGACTCCGGATGAAAATGAAGTATTGAGTGGGACGAAAATTGACAATGGAGTTGTTGAGAGTTAAGAGGAAATTCATTGGTGCAACTGTTTTTAGATTGCCTCCGGGAGTTTTGCAATGTATTTATGCAAAAGGATGAAGTAATAACACACGTGCCATGTCAAGTGAAGTGAAAGTAAAGTGCTTCCCTTCATTACTTAGAACTTGCAAAAAGAAGTGAGGAAATGTAACATCAAAGTTTGGTTTGGCAAGAACCAAAGCCAACGGTGTAAATTGGGAGTTCGATCTTCTTTGTTAGAGATAAGCAAAGAACTATAATGGAAAGGTTGCATTGAGAAAGACCCGAGAGAGAAGGTGAGTTTCTGATATATCGGACCCTTTTGAGATCTTAGCCCGAGTTGGAGAAGTGGATTACAAGTTGACATTGCCACCAAGAGTAGAGGGTGTTCACCCGGTTTTTCATGTTTATCAATCGAGAGAGTTTCTATATGGATCGAGACATGTTGTTAGTCATTAGGATCTAGTGGCAGAACAGGAACCCATGAAGCTAACAGGAAGACGGAGGATAGTGACTTTGGTTGAGTTTTACGTTGATCTAGTAGCATCTATACAATCGGCGGGTTAGACCTAGTTCCTCCCTTGGTTGAGTTATGTGCATGTGTGATATTATGTGTAGTTGTTGTAGCAACCCGACTCCGCGGGACTCGGAATGCTACGGGCGAGACATCACAATGGGTCCCGACCCTTAGCCTCACAACAATCTAACTGCACTTTTCCAACATCGCACAAATAAACGCAAAAACTCAAATCGTTTGTAATGTATGCGAGAACTGAAATGTAAAGTACAAGGTGGAAACTCAGCCGGGTCCTCAAAACGACACAAACTCCAAAACATAAATACGAAATCGTACATCAAGATCCATAAGTCAAAACATAACAATATTTCCCCAAAAATGTCCCCGTCCTATAATGTACAGCGACCCACGGTTGTCCACTCCTCCACCTCACTCTGTGGCGTTCCTAACCTAGAGGGCATCTACACAAACGGTTTAAAACCGTTAGCTCATATTCTAAGCATTAGACTCAATGGGAAAGGAACATAAACAACTAAATCATCACAAGCACACAACATACATAAAAGCACACCAATCTGGTTATTATCTTTTTTTTAATAAGTCGTATCCCATTCTAATTAAACTTAGGTTTGTGACATGAGGCCACCGTGGTCCCGCCTAAATCCCTACTTACCGCCAAGGAATGGTACTGATGCATCCGACTGTCTACACGCACGGGCTAGTATCCGAGAACCTCCTAGAATCTCGCAAGAGCTAGGCAGATGATGTCATTGCCCTTTATCATACAATTGGGAAAAAATAATATAAGGTCGGTTGATATGCCCCCGGATGGCATCGCCATCCGTGTTTCCGACAAGAAGGACCCGCACATTTTGAAGACCGTTATTATTATTCGGCTATTTAATAATAAGTCTTTTTGTATTCGGAACTTTAATACCGGAACTTAATTCCGTGAATTAAATTCCAACCTTTCATATTTTAGGCTTTACATATTCGGAACTTAATTCCGACTTTAATTCCGTCATTTATATTTGGACTCTTTGTATGGCCTCCATCCACTATATAAGGATGGTTTGGCTCATTTGTAAAACCATGTCTAAGTTGAAATATAAGTATTGAGAAGGAAAATCCTCTTACTTAGTTTAGGCATCACCTTCTTCTCCTACCCTCTTAAAGTTCTATCTCTGATCTAGTCTTTGATCCAAGCCTTCATCTCGAGGATCCTTTTGAAGGATCAACCAAATGCTTCCGCCACCAAAATTCTAAGTTTGATCCGATTCAAACGATCAAGAAGAAGTAGTTGAAGTTTCTCCTCGATCTAGAACCCCGTATTCTATCATTGGTATCAGAGCTCGGGATCGAGGTCAAGTTCTTTACTTCTATTCTTGATTGTTCATCAAAAATGTTTTTTCTCTTAAGTGTTCTTGAAGATCTTCAAGTGTTCTTCGGTGTTCTTCGAAGATCTTCAAAGTGTTCTTTGGTGTTCTTCGAAGATCTTCATTGTTCTTCAAGTGTTCTTCATCATTCATCATGTTCTATGACGATGATGATAAGTTTGACTTGTATGGAGAATGCTTGCCTTCTCCTCATGAACAAAAGTTCAAAGCGGCCAAATAAATCTCCCGGAGGTACCGCCGGAGACAATATTTTGAGGATGAGGAGTGGTTCCCTCCTCCGGACCCACCTAGGCCGACTTTTTCCATGGATGGGCATCACCCATATCTACATGAACGCCAACAACGTGCTGCCGTCTTAGCCAAAGAAAATGACGCTCTAAAGTGTGAGTTAGAAGCTTTGAAGGCACAAATCGTTTCCCTCATGACGGCCACCCAACAAGAAGAACCGTTGTGTGATGATCCATTAGAAGAGGCCAAGGAAGATGTCTTCATTAAATCATATGCCCCGGTTATTCCGATTCATCTTGTCAATCCGTTATGTGGAGAGTACTTTCAAGATGACAAAGATGAAGCTATCATCGAGGAAGACGAAATCATCCGTCCCGAGAATGACCACATCATGTTTTTGGACTACAAGTCCGAGTCCTTCAAAATTTTCAGCATGGCATCAACGTTCCCCGTCAAGATTCTTGACGGCATGATAGACAAACTCCACAGCACCGCCACCTTGAGGGATTATATATTCAACAAACGCAACAAAGCCACAATGTTGAAGGACTACAAGTCCAAGCCGCCCGACAATGTGCATTCGGTGTTTGATTTTCAAGGGTCTTGTTCCTCAAGTGACTCCTTTCTTTTTTACGGTGAAATGAGGACGTTTCACATTTAAGAGAAGGAGAATGATACGCCCCCGGATGACATCGCCATCCGTGTTTACGGCAAGAAGGACCCGCACATTTTGTCGGTGTCGCCCATGCTGCAACAGACTCAATCTTTGCCGGATCAACCATGATCCCATTGGCGGAGACAATATGACTTAAGAAGGCTACCTCTGACATCTAGAACTCACACTTAGAGAGTTTGGCATACTGCTCTCAATCCCTCAAAATCTGCAAAACCGTCCTCAGATGACCGGCATGCTCCTCTTTGCTACGTGAGTACACTAGAATATAGTCAATGAAGACCACCATAAACTGATCACGGAAGTCAATGAAAATATTATTCATCAACTCCATGAAAATTGTTGGGGCATTCGTAAGCCCAAATGACATCACTACAAACTCGTAGTTTCCATAATGGGTACGAAATGCCGTCTTGTGTATATCCTACTCCCTCACCCTCAAATAGTGATATCCCTAGTGTAAGTTGATCCGGGAGAACACTGTCACTCCCTGAAGCCGATCAGGAAGATCATCAATATGAGGCAATGGATACTTGTTCTTGATGGTCACCTTGTTCAGCTCTCTATGGTCAATGCACAGTCTTAATGATCCGTCCTTTTTCCGCACGAAGAGGACAGGTGCTCCCCATGATACACTAGGGAGGATGAAGCCCTTCTCAGCCAAATCCTCGAGTTGCTTCTTCATCTCCCACTTCTCGACAGGTGCCATACGATATGGGGCCTTCGATATCGGTCTCATGCCAGGCTCGAACTCAATACTAAAGTCCACACTCCTCTGAGGCGGCAAGCTAAACGGCTCCGCAAATACGTCTGCAAACTCACAGACCACTAAGATATCCTCCAATGTTGGACTCTCTCCATCCTTCATGGCATAACACCAGAAGGCATCACATCCCTGTGCTATCAGCCTCGCTACTCGTACAACATTGATCACGGATCCCGTCTTCCCAAGGTCCCAACCTCGGTAGACCTCTATCTGACCTACCTTGGTAGAGATTGTCACAATCCTCCTACCTACATCTAACACCGCGTGGTATCTATGCATCCAATCCATACCTAATATGACCTCTTCATGCATCAATGGCATGACTAAGAAGTCCACAAGCAACACACGAGTCACTAAACGAAGGAGACAACTACGTATCCCACGTGTACCTCTGACCCTACTACCATCAGAAATCCCTATAGTAAAGGGTATCCCCTCTATAGTAGTTAAAATCAGACACTCAACACATACATTAAAAATAAAGAAATGCGTAGCACCCGTATCAAATAAAACTCTAACAGGTAAACAGTGAAGTAGAATGGTATTTGTAGCAGCCGGTGCATGCAGCTCCTATGTACTCCTCAGCTCAAAGACTCTACCTTGAGCTCCTCTAGTGTCAGTGGTACTCCCACCACAACCTCTACCTCTACTCGGCCCAGGAGTAGATCCTTGAGTAGAAGGACGATATGGGAATATTTGTTGTCCCTTTGTCTACTTCTAAGGTGTCCTCTGACCACCTCCCGCCACACTGGAAGGGGAAGAACCATGTTGTGATGCAACTCCACTCCGCTTACAAAAGGCAACTCTATGACCCAGCCCGCCACAAGTGCGGAAGGAGAAGAAGATGGACGTGAGGGAGAAGATGAAGTTGTAAGAAGATGAAGCAAACCCTCATCTATAAACAAGAGAGGCTCATATAGGAATCCAACCCAAAAGCACGAGTCGCATGTGCAGCCTAGGAAAACCGCAAGGGAGGTGCGTGTGCGACCTAGGCAAACCGCAAGGGAGGTTCAGGCTATTGTTGAACCTTGAAAACTCACTCTCAGCTCCTCCAGACTTAGGCTCTTATATATATGGCTCCAATAGCGCTGATTAGAGAGAGGATTCTGGCTGCACAGAGTCGCCAGAAGTCATATGTAGACAGGAGGCATCGACCTCTAGAGTTCAGAGTGGGAGCTCATGTCTGGCTGAGAGTATCTCCGATGCGAGGTGTCAGACATTTTGGCATAAAGGGGAAGCTGAGTCCCGATATGTCGGACCTTTTGAGATACTACACCGAGTCGGTTGAGCAACCTACAAATTAGCTTTGCCTCCGAGGTTAGAGGGTGTTCATCTTGTGTTTCACGTGTCTCGGCTGTGAGAGTATATACTTGTTCGCTCGAAAGTGTGCGTGCAAATAAGCTTTAAATTTATAAAATAGAAAACAAAGCAAAGCGAACCTCAAGTGTACGTATCGGCGTAGTAAAGCAAGAATTAGAGAGTATCAAACTCAGGGATTCAGGGGGAACAAATTCAGTTTATAAAGATCGTCAAGCAAGTAATGGTTTCGTAATGATGATAAGGAAAACAACGATTCTAAAGATTCAGGTATCCAATTATGGCAATTGATTCAAGATATTCTAAGGATATAAGGACAAAGTCGGGATTGCAAAGGTATATATAAGGTAGGGAATTGTACGGTGAAGTTCGAAAACACATATGTCTCACCCAAACACTCTCTCTATAAAGGTTGTTGAGGCTGCATTATAGAAATGATCAAAGGATAAGAATTACGCTTAAGTACCCATGCCCAAACCCAAGTGAATCAAAGAGAAGCCAAAACGGTTAAGGTTGTGACACTCAAAACCGAAATAAAGGATACTGAGTCTCACTACTACCTAGAAAAGGTAAGCCAAGGCTAGGTTAAAGCATATCTTTAACTTTGGATCAAAGCAAAAGAAAAACGCGTACTACAGAGGAAACCCACGGTCGGATCTTGAAGAACCACGGCCGTGGAACTAAAGAACATGCCGTGGAAAGCCTCGACAACGAGGTTTCTCGCAATTCTCAAGGTCCAATCTGTTTTGGTTCAATCTATCATCATCTATGCCACAACTATCAACCCTTCACATTAGAATCACTTAAGGTTTTTAGCAAAGAATCATCATCATGAAATCAATAATCAAGTTTAAAAGAGAAAAAGGGTAAAATGTTGAAAACTCAATAATATCCGTACAATCAATCTCAAAATAAACCAAAGCGTGTTTGTGCTCTAATGAAAGCAGAATAAAAGAACAGAAAACCTCACAAAAATCTCTAGGAATAATGAAGAGCGGGATGTCAATCCGTCTTTAAAAGAAATCCTATGATCTTCTCCAAGTACGTAATCTCAAAAATGCGTCCTTCTCCGAATCGTCCCTGTACGCAATAAAATCTTCCAAGAATCTCCTAAGCAATGCTCTCGAAATGCCCTAGATGAAAGACGTCCATTTTCCTCCTTTCTTCACCCTTCTTATAGGAGAAAAATAGGGTTACGAAAGCCCAATAACCGCTGCTGGAGTGGCAAATATGACACGTGGCGACCGTTACAGAAATCACTGCCAAGTACAAACTTCCACGGCCATGGAATGAGCCGTGGAACCTTTCTGTTGCTCTCGACCTTGTTTTCCAAGACCTCAATATATAAACCACGGTCGTGGTTCTCCATGTTTGGATGTGGAAACTCCAATTCCTTTGTAAAAGCCTTTCTTTCGCAAAACACTCAAATCATGCTCCTTCCTTAGCTTCCCCAATGCATCTTCTTGATGCCTAGCATAATCAAATACTCCTACTCACTCCATATATGCTTCAATCCAAGCCTTTATTCAATAAAAAACACAACAAACCTTACGTAGATCTCTATATCGATAAAATAGGTGAATGTGCTCATAAATGCTTCAAACACATATCCATGTACACAAAGGAAGGGGAAAAACAACCAAAACAAGTGCCTAAAATATGATCATATTTCATGCTATCAAAATACCTCATACTTGTCTCTTGCTTGTCCCCAAGCAAGGTTTTGAAAAGCTTAGAACATAAGGTAGAATGAAATATGAATGCGAAACAACGTAAAAACTATCTTTTTGGTATTGTGCTTCTAATCAATAGATCACCCTCAAATCTTGCTTCATGTCTCTTGAGAAAATCCATGTACATAACTCAAATCATATCAAGCAAAGGAAACATCATATATTGAAAAATTTTCAAGACAAACATCATAACCTTAAGCAATGTTAAACTCAATCATGTGAAACTCCAATTTGGATCACCAAGTCACACAAGATTCAATAGATCTTAAGGACTTTCAAGTAAAGGTCAAGAAACGTGAATAGGTAGGAAACTTTAAGGGAATGTGGTGCACAAATCTGAGAAAAAGGAACAACACAAACTCTTTTCTTTCACATATCGAACCAACCACCATTTTGAGAGCTTTGCTCTACCTTTTCAGCACAAAATTCTTTTTCGACTTTACTTTTTGGAAGTATGGACAGCGGTGCACAAAAACCGAAGCATGGGAGATCGGCGTTTCTCATTTTTGAGATGCCTCAAACCCTTGATGCACATACCATAATCCGTTACGAATATCATTCCATCCGACTATGGCAAGACACAAACACCCGGCTATGTGAATGGTGCCGAGTTACTCATCATTATGATTGACTTCCCCAAACCTATTTTCCTATACTTTAAATGCACAAATTCTCTTTTATGGCCCTCCCACATCAAACATGCCAAAAATCAACTCTTCCTAATTCCCGGATAGGTAAAGGGGGCAAACATTTTCATTGAGGGGTTAGATGAACAAAGAAGAAGCAAGAAAAATGAGGTGCCTTAATCATTTCAATATGAAGTGTAAGAACTTATATTGTAATTTCAACCTTCATTCCTCAACTTGATTTAAACATAAAACTTTCACATTATGAAACTTGCAAGAAATATCAAACAACATATTCAATTTCTTCACAATTTACCATTATATTTAAGCACATAAAAGTCATCAAAAATTCAATCCACAAGTAGATTCATCATAGAGTTCATCTCCAATCCTAGAAGCACAATAATTTTCAAAAATTTTCAAATTTTTATGGGTTTTTCAAAGCTTTTTAATGCAATGCAATAAAGAAACGTGTGATAATAAAAGAAAGATGCAATTGTAGTTATTACATCAAACGAGAGTCACACCCCACCCTATACTTAACATACACATTGTCCTCAATGTTAGAAAAATAAAGAAAAAAAAGAAAAAGAAAACTTACTAAGGCGGAGGAGTAGCTCAAGCGAAGCGGTCATCTCATCAATCATATAGGAGGCGGTGGTGGGTAAGGGTAGAAGTTGGGGTTGAATGGACGCCCAAACTGCTAGCGGAAGACATCACGGAGGATCAGTCGTCCACCCTGGCAGCTGGTTCATCCAAGCAGGAGGCTGTTGCATCCACTCAGGCCGCTGTTGTGTCCAATCTGGAGGAGCACCCATCAAAGAAGGAAGAGCACCTTGTTCGCTCCAAATGGTGTGTGCAAGCTTTAAATTTATAACCCAATAAGTATGCTTAAAACAAGGATGCGAACCCGTAGTGTACGGATCAATTATAGTAAAAGCAAGAATTCCGGGGTGTCGATCTCAAGGACTTAGGTGAAACAAAGCAAGTATAGGTTGTCGATTTCTGGAAGGAAGATCATATATTCCGGAGTTCTATTTTTGAGACATGGATATATTTTATTAGGAAATTATCTTTTTAAGATATTTTATCTTTGGAAGATAATTCTCCTATATAAAGGGTTAGATTTTCCACAAGTTCAACCATGCTTAGAGGGCTGAGAGCATCCAGCAATTAAAATCACCTCGGTCGGGGCGCTCCTCAAAATCACCTCGGTCGAGGTGGTACTGTAGCTGACCGAGGTGACTCTGAACTGAATGTGAAATCTCTCAAATCTAGTCCAAAGTAAATCTTTAATCCATTTCCATGCTTCTTTGGTTCCTCCTTAAGCTCCTGAGTGTAGCTCCAATGACTCCTTTGCTCCTTAGCTCCATTTTGATGCAAAACCTGCCATTTTACCTACGATTACAACGAAACTTGGTGTAGACCTCGATTCCCTTAAAGGTAGATGAAACAACAATATAATCACATAATATACATTCAAATTGCAGATTATTGAAGATAAAACGTTTAAACAGGTCCCAAAATATAGACTATAATTCATGCTATCAAAATACCCCATACTTTGTCCCTTGCTTGTCCCCAAGCAAGTTCCAAATCTTAGATACAGGATAGAATGGATTATAAGTCATAAAGATTAATAAAAAGTATTTCAAAACATTTTTGGTGGTGTGTTCCACTCATAGATCACTCTAACAGAATGCTTCATGGCAATTAAAATCAAAATATGATCAAAACATTTTATAAATATAAGAAAGTTGTTCATCTTTGCATAAAATCATCGAATGCATAATAAATCATAATTATCAAAATTAATCATGTATAATCCAGTTTAAACCACCAAGTCAATCAACAAGCTCGAGGTCTCAAGGGCTTTTCAAAAGAAGGTCAAGAAACGTGTGAGGGTGGGATGTATATAGGGAATGTGGTGGTAGAATCCGGGAAAAGGATTTTTACTTCACTTTCTTTGGACTTTAACATCTTCCACCAATAAGCTTTGCTTATTTACTTTTTTACTTTTTGGGATGCATGGACAGAGGTGTACAATAACCGAAGCCTAGGAAATCAGCAATCATCAATTTCTCGAGATGCCTCAAACCCTTGATGCACATACCATGACCCGTTAGGAATATCGCTCAATCGGATTGTGGCAAGACACAAACACCCGGCTATGTGAATGGTGACGAGTTACTCATCATCATGATTGACTTCCCCAAACCTATTTGTTTTTTTCCAACTTCCAGCCAACATCTCAACTTTTCCTTCACTCGCTTTTCATTTGCTTGCTTCCAAATTCCCGGATAGGTAAAGCGAGGCAAATATGTATATGAGGGGCTAAGCATGATCAAGAAGAAGAAGAGAAGAGAATGAATTGCCTTAATCATCCCAAGAAGAAAGTGAGAGAACTTATCATGTGGTGTCAACCTTCAACTTCAATATAATTTGGATAAAAACAAAGTATTAAACATGCTACAAATTTCAAACAAAGCATTTAACAACTTAAACATATCATAAAACCTTTCAAACATATAGAGATTTCAAAACCAGTTTGCAAACAAAATCTTCAGTGAGGTCATATCCAGATAAGAAGCACAAAATTCGTTTCGAAAACTTTCTCAGTTAAACTACCTCGGTCGAGATGTTCTAAGTCAACCGAGGTGCTGCACCTCGATTGGTCAGAATCACTTCGGTCGAGGTCATAAAAAAAATTTTCTTAACCAGTTTTTTACGTTTTTCTCAATCAAATAACCTGTATGCATGCATATAATGGCACATAAACACATGAAGCGTAGATAAGAAAATAATATCCAAATAAAGTCATACAAGCATACACACAATGTCAAATTATACATCCAAATACCCCATACTTGGGTCACATTGTCCCAATTGGTGAAAATAAGTCTGAAAGAAGTGTACTCACCGGACATAAGCTGAGCTGCATAATAAATAAATAAAAGAAATCCCTGCAAGCTCTAGTCCTGGTCTGCTGGTGATGGTGGTGGATATGGTATGTACGGATGCTGGGATGGGTCAAAAGGATAGCCCATAGTGTGCTAGAACTGTATCTCCAACATCCGGCGCTGGTAGTGCTGGCTCTCCCTCATCTCCAACATGTCCAAGGACAGAGCGGCGTAAGAGTCGATCATCTGATCCGTCAGCTCGTCTATCCGTCTATGAGCTATGGGATCCCGCTGTCTGCGGACTCTGCGCTTGGGAGGACGTGATGGTGGTGCAGCTGCCTCCTCCTCAGTCTCCTCGTCGTCTAGATCGACAACTGGTATACTGGGACCGGCTGTGTCCGTCTCTGTCTCAATGGCAACACCACCATCGTCCTCCTCATCCTCCTCAGCCTCCTCCTATGCCTGAGCCACTGCATCTCTAGCGTCCTCAATGTATGGGGTCCACGTAGTGAACCAGTACTGAGGGTCGTAAACCGAGAACTGAGACGACCTCCTAATACCCTAAGGTGCAGTCTGCTCCCAAGGCATCGCCACGTATGTCGTAGTAAGTCCACGAGGAACTAGAATCCTCCTAGTGATCATCTCGTGCAGCCCTAGCGGCTTGGCAGCCGCCACTAGTGTACATGCACTCAAATCCAGCCCCATCTCAGTAGCTAAGTGAGTCACTAAACCTCCACAACAGATGTTCCCCTTCGCCTTGGCCTTGATCCGGTGTTGATCCTCAGCCAGCATAACACCAAAATCAGGCACACCCCTAGTCACCATGCCAAATAAACTCAAGAGCTCCCCCTGTCTAACCTTCTGGGGCATCTCAGTACGCGCCAGAAGTGTCTCGCTGAATATCCTGTGGGCGAGTCTGAAAGCGTGGTGGAAGATGATCCGCTTCCTAGAGTCTCCAGGTCTCTACCTATCAGCATGCTCAACTACATGAGCTATCTGTCCCCAGAACTATCGAGCTACAACTCGAGAAGGGAAATCGGAAACTGTGGGAGTCGAGAAGCTGAAGATGTCTCTCCACTGATCCATCGGTACTAGATAATTCCGGTTCAGTAACCGGTACTTGATGCCCTGCTTTGCAGGCAGGTGAGTCACAGAGCTCACAAACTCTAGTGTAGGCTCGAGGTAGGCCGGAGCTTTGATCTCCATGAACTGCTCCAGCCTAACCATCGAGACCATCCGTCTCAGATAATCTAAAACGTCTAAACAGTCAAAAGCAGGAATGTCCAAAAAGCGCGGCGCAATCACTGGACGTGTACAAATGCGGTCGTAATCAACGTGGTAACGCTCATGTATCACCGGTATGGAAGGTCGAGAAGAAGAAGAAGAAGGGGATGATCTATCTCTCAAGACAATCTGGCGATCTGACCTGGAACTCATTCTCACTCTCTGTCTGACAGGTCACCTCGGTCGCTTGTCAGAACTCAAGAATCACCTCGGTTGAGGCGCAGGACGACTTGACCGAGGTGCGAAGCTGTTCGATTTCAACTCTCTAGAATTCAGTTCTTTTCCCCCGATTTTACTACAGATTGTTCCTAAGGGATACTTATTCCTTTTTCAGCAGAGATCTATGGCAATTAAAGGCACTAAATTCCGAAATCAGTAAGAGAAGGAAAAGTTAGGGTTTCGACTATTTTACCCCAGATTCGGTTGATTTGAGGCGTTCTTGTTGCAAATTGTTGCTTGCAATCGGTTCCTCTAGCCTTTCCTCGCAAAATGGGAGCAAGAATCGTCGAAAGCGATCGAGAAACGGAGAAAACGAGATGGAAAGCGCTGCGGTCGAGGGGTGAGGTAGGAGGGAAGAGAGAGAATTCGTTTCCCCTTTTATACCCCTCGTCGATTCTGCTATCACCTCGGTCGAGGTGGTCCCGACTGGACCGAGGTGTCGGGACCGAGGTGGAATGTTGTCAGCCCTAATCGCCTCGGTTGCTCAAGAATCATCTCGGTCTAGGTGCTTTGACCGCAACCGAGATGTGTCTCAGTCAAACTTCGTCTTCTAAATTTCTCGAACTTTTGTCCTTCCAGTGTTGCTCTTGTGTTGTATTCTTTCCTTAGAGAGTACTTGGTTTCTGCCTAGGACGCCAAAAACAAAGTAAAGCAAAGCAAAAGCAAACTATCTAAAGCTAGACTAGGAAGGGGAAAAAAGCAATAGCTTGGGTTGCCTCCCAAGAAGCGCTTGGTTTAAGGTCGCTAGCTGGACGCCCAAACTGCTGGCGGAAGACATCACGGAGGATCCTAGCATTCTCCTTGCGCTATTCATCATGTTCGTTGCAGCGAGTGTCTAGGTTTTCCATACTTCTAATAAGATCAGTCGCCCACCCTGGCTGCTGGTTCATCCAAGCAGGAGGCTGTTGCATCCACTCAGGCTGCTGTTGTGTCCAAGCTGGAGGAGCACCCATCAAAGCAGGAAGAGCACCTTGTTCACTCCAAATGGTGTGTGCAAGCTTTAAATTTATAACCCAAGAAGTATGATTAAAACAAGGATGCGAACCCGTAGTGTACGGATCAATTATATTAAAAGCAAGAATTCCGGGGTATCGATCTCAGGGACTTAGGTGAAACAAAGCAAGTATAGGTTGTCAATATTGCAACTAACCACAAAAGCGATTAAAACAATCAAAGATGATAATATGGTCAATTAATGGAAATATGCAAATTCTAGGGATTAAAGCATCCAGTTGTGATTTCAACTCAAGATCGCAAGATAAGAGGACAAAGCTGAGATTTTGTAAAGGGAAGGTGTTTCTAAAGTGGAATAGATTACCGGGTAAGTCTCACTACTCACAATCCCAAGCCAAATAACCTATTACCGGGTAAGTCTCATCCTAGGCTTGCGTTGAACCAGGAAAGGTGTAGTAAGAATAGGATTTGGCAAGCTCAAACACTTAACTCTCAGTTTCGGATCAGAAAGGGTCACCTCGGTCAGTCAAGTTCCACCCCGGCCGAGATGTTTATCGACTGAACGAGATGTTCTAGGGTTAAGGATAAAGACTCGAGCTTTCAAGGTCATACTGGGATTAAGATTATTCTATCATCGTCTTTTCCACAACTTTCAGCCAATCACCCTAGAATCGCACAAAGAAATTAGCCACTCATCATCATGAAAGCAATAATCAAATATATGGGAAGAGAATGAATATTTGAACACAAAAACCTTAAGAACAAGGCTTCAATAACTGAATCAAATATCAAACAAATAAGTGTTGCTAGGATTACAAATCCAACAAGACAATCAAACAAAAGGGAATCTAAGAAAGTCTTAGAAATCCCCTCAAAAGCTATATCCGAACTATCAATCCTTCCTTGATTGATCTTCAATCTTCCTTCCTTCCTTCAAAGCTCCGGAAAAATCCCTTAATTGTTGGATGCTCTCAGCCCTCTAAGCATGGTTGAACATGTGGAAAATACAACCCTTTATATAGGAGAATTATCTTCCAAAGATAAAATATCTTAAAAAGATAATTTCCTAATAAAATATATCCATATCTCAAAAATAGATCTCCAGAATATATGATCTCCCTTCCAGAAATCCAGCCCAAAAATATAAGATCTCTCCTTCCAAAAATAAAAGATCTCAGCCAAATAAAATATATCTCGCCGCGTCCGGGGTGTTTGCCTCGGTCGGAGCGGTCCTCAAAATCACCTCGGTCGAGGTGGTACTGTAGCTGACCGAGGTGACTCTGAACTGAATGTGAAATCTCTCAAATCTAGTCCAAAATAAATCTTTAATCCATTTCCATGCTTCCTGGGATCATCCTTAAGCTCCTGAGTGTAGCTCCAATGACTCATTTGCTCCTTAGCTCCATTTTGATGCAAAACGTGATATTTTACCTACGATTACAACGAAACTTGGTGTAGACCTCGATTCCCGTGAAGGTAGATGAAACAACAATATAATCACATAATATACATTCAAACATGCAGATTATTGAAGATAAAACGTTTAAACAGGTCCCAAAATATAGACTATAACAATGTTCCTAGGAGCTATCACCTTGCTTTTATGGATTTTCTCCATAGCTGCAATATAATCCTCATGGATTATAGGGACTCTATGGGTTGGTGGGACTATAGGAGGGGGTTGGGAAGAGGATCCAACACCCTTTTGCTTCTTGTTCCTGTTTGATTTTCTAGTTCCGAACATTTTCTCACAAAAATTAAAAAACCACGGCCTGTTCTTCAGAAACCACGTCCGTGGAATGGTACCGAAGCCCGTGGAAGTGTTCGAATTCACCCAAAAACTCAACAGATCAACAACAACTCAACAACGGCAGTCCTATACTACTTCTACATTCAATTTCGTTCAATTCTCCTAAAAATCCTTACGAAAAATGAGTGAAATCAACCAAGGAAAAGATAGAGAGGAAACCTAGGTTTTGGATTTGAGAAAATCCAAATTCACTTCCGATCGCTGATTGTTTGTGCAGATTGTTGATGTAATCCTTTGAAGAACCTGATTTGCTTCAAAATAGGCTAAAGAATCGCTCAAAACGGTCACCGAATGAAGAAGCACGGGAGTAAGAGGGTTTCTGGCGTTGTTTTGGGCGTGGATGGTGTGAGAGTTGTGAGAAATTTGTTACGAAGAAGAACTTATATAGGGCCGTATTAATCTTGAAAACCACGGCCTATCGGGGTGTTCCACGGCCGTGGTTTTGTACGGCCACCGTGGTTTCTATCTCTATTATTTTAATTAGCTATAAAATGCTTTTCCACGCCCCAATTTAACAAACCACGGCCGTGCTTTTGCCTCTTTAGCCGTGGAATCCTTTGTTCTTGCCAAGAATCCAAGTTTCGTCATTCTTTTGGCTTTCTTCACTATTTTTGCTCGTTTCTTTTCCCTGACATCCAAAGACAAAAACATATCGGCAGGTATCGACGAAAAACAAACAAAAACAACTAAATTAAGCTAATCTAAGAAAAAAGCGAAAGCAAAATCAAGAAAGCAATACCTTGGGTTGCCTCCCTAGAAGCGCTTTTTTTTAGGTCCGTAGCTAGAACGTTCCTTTGTGTTTAACTGAGGACATTCGGAGCAATTTCCTCAGTTTGGAGCTCCGGTGAATACTTTTTGAGTCGTTGACCATTTACCTTGAAACTTCCGCACTTCTCACCCCATACTTCAACTACACCTTGGGGAAAAACGTGTTTAATCACATAAGGTCCTGTCCAACGAGATTTAAGCTTACCGGGAAAGAGTCAAAGTCTAGAATTGAAGACAAGAACGAGGTCTCCTTCTTTGAGATCCTTTGGAATGATATGCTTATCATGCCAACACTTTGCTCTTTCATTGTAGATCTTGGAATTCTCATAACGTTCAAGCGGAGTTCTTCTAGCTCGTTAAGGTCCAAGAGACGCTTCTCTACCACTTCTTTCATGCTGAAGTTCAACCACTTTACAGCCTAATACGCCTTATGTTCCAGCTCCACCGGAAGATGACAGGACTTTCCATACACAAGATTGTATGGTGTTGTGCCGATGGGAGTCTTGTATGCCGTTCTATACGCCTATACAACATCATCCAGCTTCAATGACCAATCTTTCCTTGTCTTTGACACCGTCTTCTCAAGGATTCCTTTAATTTACCTATTTGAAATCTCCACTTGTCCACTTTTTTGCGAATGGTAGGGTGTGGCGATCTTGTGAGTCGCCCCATTCTTAGCTAGTAGAGCTTTAAATCGTCGGGCAATGAACTGTGATCCACTGTCACTAATGATGGTTCGGGGTGTCCCAAACCTTGGAAAAATAGTTCTATTAAAGAACTTAACAACCACCATTGCATCGTTAGTTCGAAAGGCAACAACTTTGACCCATCTCGAAACATAGTCTACAGCTAGAAGTATGTATTGGTTTCCACAAGATGATGGGAATGGTCCCATGAAGTCAACTCCCCAAACGTCAAAGATCTCCACCTCGTGAATGTTGTTGAGAGGCAGCACATTCCTCTTAGAAATATTTACTGTACTTTGACAAGCATCACAACAAGCAACAAAGGATTGTGATAGCAGGAATTATAGTCTATATTTTGGGGCCTGTTTAGACGTTTTATCTTCAATAATCTGCATGTTTGAATGTATATTATGTGATTATATTGCCATTTCATCTACCTTTGCGGAAATCGAGGTCTACACCTAGTTTCGTTGTAATCGTAGGTAAAATGGCACGTTTTGCATCAAAATAGAGCTAAAGGAGCTAAGGAATCATTGGAGCTACATTCAGGAGCTTGAGGGAGAATCCAGGAAGCATGGAAATGGATTAGAGATTTACTTTGGACCAGATTTAAGAGATTTCAATTCAGTTTAGAGCCACCTCGGTCAGCTACAGTACCATCTCGACCGAGGTGATCCAGATGAGCGTCCCGACCGAGGCGAACACCTTGGACGCGGCGTCCTATATTTTATTTTTGGCTGAGATCTTTTAATTTTGGAAGGAGAAATCTTATATTTTTAGGCTGGATTTCTAGAAGGAAGATTATATATTTTGGAGATCTATTTTAGAGATAAGATATATTTTTATTAGGAAATTATCTTTTAAGATATTTCTATAAAATTATCTTAAGAATATATTTATTTTAGGAGATAAGATATATTTTTATTAGGAAATTATCATTTAAGATATTTCCTATAAAATTATCTTAAGAAGATATTTATTTTAGGAGATAAGATATATTTTATAGGAAATTATCTTTTTAAGATATTTTATCTTTGGATGATAATTCTGCTATATAAAGGGTTGGATTTTCTACAATTCACCCATCTTCGGATCAAGAGATTTCAGATCTTCGGATCACCGCATGCTTATACATGCTTAGAGTATCCAGCAGTTGGGAAGATTTTTGGAAGGTTGAAGGAAGGAAGTTGATAGCTTTTATAGCTTTTGTGAAGGGTTTTGTAAGATTCTCTTAGATTCCCTTCTAGTTGATTGTCTTATTGGATTGTGATCCAAGGAACGCTTGTTTGTTTGATAATTTAGTTATTGAAGCCTTGTTTTTAAGGTTTTTGTGTTCAATTATTCACCTTCTTCCCATATATTTGATTATTGCTTTCATGATGATGGGTTAATTTCTTTGTGTGATTCTAGGGTGATTGGCTGAAGGTTGTGGGAAAAACAATGATAGAATAATCTTAAATCCCAGTAGGACCCTGATAGCTCGAGTCTTTATCCTTAACCCTAGAACATCTCGCTCAGTCGATGAACATCTCGGCCGGGGTGGAATTCTTCTGACCGAGGTGACTTTTCTGATCCGAAACTGAGAGTTAAGTGTTAGAGTTTGCCAAATCCTATTCTTATTACACCTTTCCTGGTTCAATGCAAGCTTAGGATGAGACTTACCCGGGAATTCCTTTGTTTGTTTACCCAAGATCATAAGTGTAGGTAATAAAGGTTTATCCTTTATTGGGGTTTGAGTGTGCTTTTATACCATCTTTGTGAGTTAGCCTGAGACTTACCCGGTAAAGGTTGATTTTATTCTCTTAGTTGGTGTGTTGGTTTGAGATTATAGTTCCTTTCCTTAGTACCTTGAGACTTACCCGGTGATAGGTTCTTTGGCTTGGGATTGCGAGTAGTGAGACTTACCCGGTGATCTATTACACTTTAGTAACACCTTCCCTTTGCAAAACCTCAGCTTTGTCCGCTTATCTAGAGATCTTGAGTTGGAACCATGTTACGCTAAGAACGTGACACGCAAAAGTCTTAAATTTATACTTGATATATTTCTCCTAACTCATAGCGAACCCGCAGTGTACGGGACGTTTTGTAGTAGGGATAGTATTCTGAGGTCGAACACAAAGACTGAGGTGAAATTGAATCGATTAGTGACTAAGGATAGTGTTGATCTAGGCTAAGAAAAGAGAAAGAAATAAAGAAATGAAAATCTCAATATTTTTGGGTTGGTTTTGTGGTGATCAATCAAAGATCACAATGATATAAGGTGGCAAAACAAACTAAGAAATCAAGCTAAATCACAAACAAACAAACACGAAATATGTAATCAAAAAGAGAAAAACGGATTCTAGGGGTTGGGAATTCTGGTTATGGCGTTGGACTCAAGCTTCTAATCAACCTTGGATAAACTATAGTTTGTTGGGAAGGAATGTTTCTCAATTGGGGTCAATTACCGGGTGGGTCTCATGATCCACTAATCCCGCTCCTAAGGTCCTATTACCGGGTAAGTCTCTAGGAGCCTAAGGAAGGGATATCTACACAAACTGGATGGTTATCTATGGATCTAACCTCTCCTTACCGGGTAAGTGTTCGCCCCTTAGCGTGCGTGCAATCAAGTCTTAAATTTATAAAACTAGAATAAAAGCAAGCGAACCCGCAGTGTACGGATCGGCGTAGATTAGCAAGTATTCCAGAGTATCGAACACAGGGATTTGGGGGGAACAAATTCAGTTGTAAAGTTGTCAAGCAAATAAAAGGGTAAAGCTTTGCAAATATATTGGGAAAACAGCAACCCTAAAGATCCAGGTATCTAATTGTGGCAATCGATTCAAGATATACTAAAGAACTACGGACAGAGTTAAGAGTTGCAAAGGTATGCTAAGGTAAAGCAATGTACGGTGAAGTTCCAAGGCTTTATATGACTTATCTAGAAATACTCTCTATAAAGGTTGTTGAGGCTTCAGTATAGAAAGCATCTAAAGACAAGAATTAATCTCAAATACCCAAACTTGTAATCCAAGGATCAAGACTAACTAAACCGATTAAGGTTGTGATACTCGAAATCGAAGTAGAGGTTGTTGAGGCTTCACTACTACCTAGAAAAGGCAAGCCAAGACTAAGTTAAAGCAAATCTTTAACTTTGGATTAAAGTAAAAGCAAGGTTCGTAAACTGAAGTAAATCACGGGTAGTTCTTGAGAATCACGGCCGTGGAAACCTAAGAACAGGCCGTGATTTAAGGTGTCGACGATATTTTTCTAACTCTCAGGGTCCAATCAAATTACAATCGATCTATCATTATCTAAGCCACAACTATCAACCCTTCACCTTAGAATTGCTAAAGGGTTTTAGCCAATAGTTATAGTTATAGAATTAAATATCAAATATGAAAGGGAGAAAAGGTAAAACCTTGAAATCTCAATAACAAACACAAAACCAATATCAATAAAACTCAAAAGTAACTTGCGTTCAATAGATGTAGGATAGAATAAGAATCTCTCACAAATCTCAAGGAACAAAGAAGAACGGGATGCCAATCCGCCTTCAAATGAAACCCTAAAATCTTCCAACTTCGCAAAAAGGGAAGTGCGTCCTTCCCCAAATCTTCCCTCCAAATAGCAAGACCTCCAAGTCTGCCTCTCTAAGTATCCTTTGGAGAATTTGACTCCAAGTCCCGGGGCTGTCACCGTCCTCCTTCAATGTTGAAGGCTCTCCAATATATGTAGGGATCTATCTAGGGTTTAAAGATAAAACCCTAAATATTTGGGCTGAAAAGAAGTCGAATCCGCTGGTATCAGAAGATACTCTAGGCCGCGTCATAAGGTATGAGAAAATACTTTGGCGCGTCAGACGGTATCAGAGAATACTTTGGGCCGCGTCCGACGGTATTAGAAAATACTTTGGCCCGCGTCCGACGGTATCAGAGAATACTTTGGCGCGTCCTAAATTCCTTTTATGCTCCTTTTTGTCCCGCTTCAAGGCTTAATCCTTAAATGTGCCATTTTGCTCCATAATTCGCCAAATTACCTACAAATGCAATAAAACTCTATGTAGACCTCTATTTTTGCAAAGTAGGTGAATATAACCGTAAATGCCATGAATGTATGTCTATGCATGCAAAATAAAGGGAAAATCTATATAAATACATGCCTTAAAATAGGTCATAATTCATGTCATCAAAATACCCCATACTTGCCTCTTGCTTGTCCCCAAGCAAGGTTTAAACTTAAGATACAAGATGATATGGATTATGAATATGCAAAAATAAAGAAAAACCATAATATTTTGGTTGTGCTTCTATTCATAGATCACCCTCAAATGGTTGCTTCATAGCTAATGAAAATCATCATATCATCAAAAGGAATTATATCATGAAAAGGATAATCACACTTTGTAAGAAAATCATAACATGCATCATAACTTGCAATATATCAAAATCAATCATGAGGAATCCAATTTAGACCACAAAGCCAAACACATTCCAATGATCTTAAGGACTTTCAAGTAAGGTCAAGAATGCGGAAAGGAGGGAAACTTATAAGGGATGTGGTGCATGAATCCGGGAAAAGGAATAACCCAACTCTTCTACTTTTTCTTTTGATTTTGCAACACCATCAACTTAGAGCTTTGCTCTTTTCTTTTTCACATTATTTTTCGACTTTACTTTTGGAAATATGGACAGCGGTGCACAAAAACCGAAGCCTAGGAGATTGGCGTTTCTCAATTTCGAGATGCCTCAAACCCTTGATGCACATACCATAATCCGTTAGGAATATCGCTCAATCCGACTTTGGCAAGACACAAACACCCGACTATGTGAATGGTGCCGAGTTACTCATCGTCATGATTGACTTCCCCAAACCTACGAATTTTTTCTATTCTTTGAATGCAAAATTTTGCTTTCATGGCCCTCCCACATCAAACATGCCAAAAATCAACTCTTCCTAATTCCGGGATAGGTAAAGGAGGCAATTATTTTCATTGAGGGGCTAAGTGATCAAAGAAAGAAGTAAGAAAATCGAAGTGCCTTAATCATTTCAATAAGAAGTGTAAGAACTTATATGCGGTTTCAACCTTCAACACTCAACATGATTTAGAATGAAAGCAAATTATCAAACATGCATGAAATTCTAACAAAGTATTCAAATCCCACATATGTCATAAATCAATTCAAGCATATCAAAATTATCATAGCTATTCCACAAAATAAATGTTATCATAGAGATCATATCCATCCTAGAAGCACAAAACTTTTAAAAATTTTCAAAATTTTCAAAATCATATGATGCAAGACATAAAACATGTAAATGGTATTGCAAATACCTCCACCCCATACTTAAAACTCACATTGTCCCCAATGTGAAGAAAAAAAAAGATGGAAAAGGATACTCACAATGTAAGATGGCGAATCAGGCAAGGCGAATCATCAATCGGGCGGTGGTGGAAATCTTTAGAAGCTCAATAGGGAATTCTGAATATTCCAACCATTGTCAAAGAACGAAGAAGGGGAACGTCTTTCCGCCGAAAATATTTCAGAAATTTTTTTTTTTTTTTTTTTTCGGGTCGGAAATTTCCACGGCCGTGGTTTTGGCCGTGGAACTTTCTGTTGCTCTCGACAAGAGTCCAAGTTTTGTCAATCTTTTCGACTTTTCTCATATTCTCTTGCTTATTCCTTATTCCTGACATCCAAAAACACAAACATACCGGAAGGTATCGAAGAAAAACAAACAAAAACAACTACTCTAATCTAAGAAAGAAAAGGGAAAAGGATTCATTACCTTGGGTTGCCTCCCAAGAAGTGCTTGGTTTAACGTCGCTAGCTGGACCTTTCTCCATAGATGACTCAATGCACCTTGAACATCTTGGATTGCTCTTCAAATACATCATAGAGCTCTTCCATGAAATCTCCGGTTCCTAATTTCACCGGCAAGTGGTAAGATCTACCACGTACAAGCTTGTACGGTTTGATTCTCACCGGAATCCTCCTAGCTTTCCTATACTTTAATTGGACATAATTTAGCCTTGCATCCCATCCTTTCCTAGACCGAGAAATCAGTTTCTCGAGAATCCTTCTAACTTCCCCATCTCCAGCTTGGGGATAATGTATGGTATTCGTCATATGAATGACCCCATATTGAACAAAAAACACTTATTGGCATTGACGTTGAAGCGCTTGCCAAATTTACTCCTTGTAGTCCAAGGAGCATCTTCTTCCAGCAATTTCAATAGAGGTTTCATCTTCACCTTAGGAGGTTCTTTTGGAAGAGACCTCCAACTCTCCGGTGCATTCTTGAAAAAATCAGATTTTAGTAGGAATATCAAAGGAAGTAAGACAATATACCTTGTTAAGTTCTTCAAGGCTTGGGACAAGTTTCATGTTGGCATGATGATCCACACATGAAATATCTCCCAACTCAGCTGGATCTTCTTCAACCTTGGCCACAGTTTCAGTAATTTGGCCAAGGTTCACCACTTCTTCCTCTTCTTCAAGCACAACCGACTCTTCTTCAATCTCGACCACAATATTAGCAATTTGGTCTAGGTGTTCCACTTCTTCCTCTTCTTCATCTTCTAGAACTTGTAGAGGAACATTGGGTTCAATAGAAGGAATGCTCGAAACTTGGAGTTCTTCCTCAAAGGCTTTCAATTGTTCTTCGAACATATCCAATTTCTTCATCAATTCTTCAAATTTCGAGTCCTCCGCATCTTTGGGAGGTTTCTTCTTAACCTTCTTTGGGTAGTGCAGCTTTTCCCATTTTGCAAATTCATATTTAATGGTTTTTTCACGTTCTCTTTCGCTATCAAACCAATAGAAGGCGTATTTCTCTACCAAGTATTTGTAATAATCTGCTCTAGCCGTTTGCTTCGCTACCCATATTGGATCGTATGGAGCCTTACAACCCTTAACAACCATTGGTGACCCTGAAAATTCAAAAACTCATACCGAAAAGATATCAAATAACAAGAGCAAAGCTCCCAAGCTTGACAACCGATAACCGAATTCGGCCTAAACCAAATCCCCGGCAACGGCGCCAAAAACTTGTTCGCCCCTTAGCATGCGTGCAATCAATTCTTAAATTTACAAAACTAGAATAAAAGCAAGCAAACCCGCAGTGTACGGATCGGCGTAGATTAGCAAGTATTCCAGAGTATCGAACACAGGGATTTGGGGGGAACAAATTCAGTTGTAAAGTTGTCAAGCAAATAAAAGGGTAAAGCTTTGCAAATATATTGGGAAAACAGCAACCCTAAAGATCCAGGTATCTAATTGTGGCAATGGATTCAAGATATACTAAAGAACTACGGACAGAGTTAAGAGTTGCAAAGGTATGCTAAGGTAAAGCAATGTACGGTGAAGTTCCAAGGCTTTATATGACTTATCTAGAAATACTCTCTATAAAGGTTGTTGAGGCTTCAGTATAGAAAGCATCTAAAGACAAGAATTAATCTCAAATACCCAAACTTGTAATTCAAGGATCAAGACTAACTAAACCGATTAAGGTTGTGATACTCGAAATCGAAGTAGAGGTTGTTGAGGCTTCACTACTACCTAGAAAAGGCAAGCCAAGACTAAGTTAAAGCAAATCTTTAACTTTGGATTAAAGTAAAAGCAAGGTTCGTAAACTGAAGTAAATCACGGGTAGTTCTTGAGAATCACGGCCGTGGAAACCTAAGAACAGGCCGTGATTTAAGGTGTCGACGATATTTCTCTAATTCTCAGGGTCCAATTAAATTACAATCGATCTATCATTATCTAAGCCACAACTATCAACCCTTCACCTTAGAATTGCTAAAGGGTTTTAGCCAATAATCATAGTCATAGAATCAAATATCAAATATGAAAGGGAGAAAAGGTAAAACCTTGAAATCTCAATAACAAACACAAAACCAATATCAATAAAACTCAAAAGTAACTTGCGTTCAATAGATGTAGGATAGAATAAGAATCTCTCACAAATCTCAAGGAACAAAGAAGAACGGGATGCCAATCCGCCTTCAAATGAAACCCTAAAATCTTCCAACTTCGCAAAAAGGGAAGTGCGTCCTTCCCCAAATCTTCCCTCCAAATAGCAAGACCTTCAAGTCTGCCTCTCTAAGTATCCTTTGGAGAATTTGACTCCAAGTCCCGGGGCTGTTACCGTCCTCCTTCAATGTTGAAGGCTCTCCAATATATGTAGAGATCTATCTAGGGTTTAAAGATAAAACCCTAAATATTTGGGCTGAAAAGAAGTCGAATCCGCTGGTATCAGAAGATACTCTGGGCCGCGTCATAAGGTATCAGAAAATACTTTGGCGCGTCAGACGGTATCAGAGAATACTTTGAGCCGCGTCCGACGGTATCAGAAAATACTTTGGCCCGCGTCCGACGGTATCAGTGAATACTTTGGCGCGTCCTAAATTCCTTTTATGCTCCTTTTTGTCCCGCTTCAAGGCTTAATCCTTAAATGTGCCATTTTTGCTCCATAATTCGCCAAATTACCTACAAATGCAATAAAACTCTATGTAGACCTCTATTCTTGCAAAGTAGGTGAATATAACCGTAAATGCCATGAATGTATGTCTATGCATGCAAAATAAAGGGAAAATCTATATAAATAAATGCCTAAAAATAGGTCATAATTCATGTCATCAAAATACCCCATACTTGCCTCTTGCTTGTCCCCAAGCAAGGTTTAAACTTAAGATACAAGATGATATGGATTATGAATATGCAAAAATAAAGAAAAACCATAATATTTTGGTTGTGCTTCTATTCATAGATCACCCTCAAATGGTTGCTTCATAGCTAATGAAAATCATCATATCATCAAAAGGAATTATATCATGAAAAGGATAATCACACTTTGTAAGAAAATCATAACATGCATCATAACTTGCAATATATCAAAATCAATCATGAGGAATCCAATTTAGACCACAAAGCCAAACACATTCCAATGATCTTAAGGACTTTTAAGTAAGGTCAAGAATGCGGAAAGGAGGGAAACTTATAAGGGATGTGGTGCATGAATCCGGGAAAAGGAATAACCCAACTCTTCTACTTTTTCTTTTGATTTTGCAACACCATCAACTTAGAGCTTTGCTCTTTTCTTTTTCACATTATTTTTCGACTTTACTTTTGGAAATATGGACAGCGGTGCACAAAAACCGAAGCCTAGGAGATTGGCGTTTCTCAATTTGGAGATGCCTCAAACCCTTGATGCACATACCATAATCCGTTAGGAATATCGCTCAATCCGACTTTGGCAAGACACAAACACCCGGCTATGTGAATGGTGCCGAGTTACTCATCGTCATGATTGACTTCCCCAAACCTACAAATTTTTTCTATACTTTGAATGCAAAATTTTGCTTTCATGGCCCTCCCACATCAAACATGCCAAAAATCAACTCTTCCTAATTCCCGGATAGGTAAAGGAGGCAATTTTTTTCATTGAGAGGCTAAGTGATCAAAGAAAGAAGTAAGAAAATCGAAGTGCCTTAATCATTTCAATAAGAAGTGTAAGAACTTATATGCGGTTTCAACCTTCAACACTCAACATGATTTAGAATGAAAGCAAATTATCAAACATGCATGAAATTCTAACAAAGTATTCAAATCCCACATATGTCATAAATCAATTCAAGCATATCAAAATTATCATAGCTATTCCACAAAATAAATGTTATCATAGAGATCATATCCATCCTAGAAGCACAAAACTTTTAAAAATTTTCAAAATCATATGATGCAAGACATAAAACATGTAAATGGTATTGCAAATACCTCCACCCCATACTTAAAACTCACATTGTCCCCAATGTGAAGAAAAAAAAAGATGGAAAAGGATACTCACAATGTAAGATGGCGAATCAGGCAAGGCGAATCATCAATCGGGCGGTGGTGGAAATCTTTAGAAGCTCAATAGGGAATTCTGAATATTCCAACCATTGTCAAAGAACGAAGAAGGGGAACGTCTTTCCGCCGAAAATTTTTCCGAAATTTTTTTTTTTTTTTTTTCGGGTCGGGAATTTCCACGGCCGTGGTTTTGGCCGTGGAACATTCTGTTGCTCTCGACAAGAGTCCAAGTTTCGTCAATCTTTTCGACTTTTCTCATATTCTCTTGCTTATTCCTTATTCCTGACATCCAAAAACACAAACATACCGGAAGGTATCGAAGAAAAACAAACAAAAACAACTACTCTAATCTAAGAAAGAAAAGGGAAAAGGATTCATTACCTTGGGTTGCCTCCCAAGAAGTGCTTGGTTTAACGTCGCTAGCTGGACCTTTCTCCATAGATGACTCAATGCACCTTGAACATCTTGGATTGCTCTTCAAATACATCATAGAGCTCGTTCCTAATTTCACCGGCAAGTGGTAAGATCTCCCACGTACAAGCTTGTACGGTTTGATTCTCACCGGAATCCACCTAGCTTTCCTATACTTTAATTGGACATAATTCAGCCTTGCATCCCATCCTTTCCTAGACCGAGAAATCAGTTTCTCGAGAATCCTTCTAACTTCCCCATCTCCAGCTTGGGGATAATGTATGGTATTCGTCATATGAATGACCCCATACTTGAACAAAAAACACTTATTGGCATTGACGTTGAAGCGCTTGCCAAATTTACTCCTTGTAGTCCAAGGAGCATCTTCTTCCTGCAATTTCAATAGAGGTTTCGTCTTCACCTTAGGAGGTTCTTTTGGAAGAGACCTCCAACTCTCCGGTGCATTCCTGAAAAAATCAGAAATTTTAATAGGAATATCAAAGGATGTAAGACAATATACCTTGTTAAGTTCTTCAAGGCTTGGGACAAGTTTCATGTGTAATAGCTAGGATTTCCGAATTCTAACTAATGTTGATTAACTTAATCGTTGATAGTAATTGACATATAACTCGCGAAGATTTCGCAAGTGATGAGTATGAGTCCCACCGTTATGTTCCTCGCGTAATTTTGGACGTTTGGGGAAATTTTTACTTTTTCCCCCAGGTAATTATTTTTACCCTCCGGTGTTATTTGGAGCATTTGGGAGCTCCAATTAATAAAAATGCAGTTGAGAGAAATGATCAGGACATCGGATATGTCTTAGATATGAAATAACATGGAGAGGCAAAACGGCCAAAAGAGTCGCTATTTCGTTTCTTAACGGCTAAGAAAGACGGCTTAGGAATACACGTTTTCCGAGGCAGTTGTGTAATAATTATCCCTACAATATTCCAGATTTAATGTTCCAATCTCGAGAAGTTTGGAGAAAGAGGTTCGACCTGCCTTTTGATCGGTTAATGGATAATTATCGACTTTACTAAAGGATAATTATCGTCTTCACTATAAATAGCGGAAAATCCTTTATTAATTCATTTCCTTTCACGTTTTCTCGTAAAAGCTCTGATTTCTCTCAACCTTCAAACTCAGATCTACTCTCCGTTTCTAATCCGATTTCAATTCCGTTTGAGTTTCTGGATTCCTCTCTTCATTCTCTTCATAACGGTACCGAGTTTCTGCATTTCCGAGTATATGGAGGGCTGGTCGAGCATATATGTCACCAGGACGGTTCCGTCGCTCAGATTCCGATGAATTTGATGTTGTCCATACGTAGCCTGCGTCGTTGTGATTCCGAATCTTCTTTCAGATCGTCAATCGGGTTAGTAACGAATAAGTTATGAATTTATTCGTTTTCCGTACTACGATTTGGCCTAAATTGACTTTAGGCTTGTCAAATAGGACAATTAGAAATTCCATTATGGTCGTTATATTATTCTGGTGATTATGGGTTCTTGTTTGATGAAATCTGATGACAGGAGGTTTAGAAATTGCCTGCGGGCAAAAACGTTATTCTGGCGAAATCTAATTAATTAATTAAAAGTTAATTAATTAAATTAGGATTAAAATTGAGATTGAGGAATGTTGATTAGATACTACCTTGAGATTTGAGGAATTATGAGTTATGTTGAGATATTGAGGTTTAGTTGGTTGTGAGGCTCATAGATTGAGTATGATCCTTATGGATCCCTTTGGGTCTAGGTGTGACCCCTTTGATGAATAGAGGTTGATATATCTCTTTATGCCTTGTTTATAGGCCGTGTTGTCCCTCCAGTGTAGAGGTGATCGTGGTTGAGTTTGTACGAGGTTGAGGTAAGTCCGTAGGAATTACTTAGCTACCATCCCTATATTGGGTGTTTGCATGAGTGGTGTGTGCTTTATATGTTTGCTATGATAGCATGAGTTGTCGTTTTTATCGACCTATGTTCTATTGACTGCCCCACTGCGTGGCTGTGATAACCTTTCCCTTTCATCCCGCTGTGGAGTCTAGGAGGTTCTCTGATGTCGGGCCAGACTGGTTTACAGGAAGGGCGCAATCCACTCCCATAGGGTACACGGATTGTGTGACCGATACTCGTACAGCTAGACATTGTACTCAGAGGCGGGGATGTATCGGTCCTCGTGTCACATACTTTCTTCTATCTATATATATATATATACGGTTTTTGAGTGAATGGTCATTATATAAAGATAATAAATGGGTAAATGTGTGATAGCATGCTGATGTGTTTATCTTTCATGATTGTGATTGTGCTTATGCATTACCTCATATATGTATGGTTAGCTAACGGTTTCATACCGTGTTGTAGATGTTTACAGGTTAGGCGCTACTGGGTGATTTGGCAGGGTGACAGGCCGAGGACTCTCGTACATTAGGTGGTTGGTTTGGGGTTGTTGTGTTTTCCCTCCTGCGTGAGGATGATCTTTTGTACCTCCTATGTGAGGATGTCGTTTTATATACTCGGCTATGTTGTTGTTTACTTTGGGTCGTACAGTTTATATTGTTTTATGTATTTGTTTTATATCTGTCAGTGCCATGTTGTAAGGTCCAGTGAACTTGTTGTCAGGCTAGGGTCAGGATCCATTGTGAGATCCTAGCCCAATGTGACATCCCGAGTCCCGCGGATTCGGGGTGTTACAGAGTTGGTATCAGAGCCCAGGTTGACAACAATGGCACTTGCTACCTGCAATGAGGTTTGATAGGTAAAATAAACAGAGCCCACATGGGATCTGACGTTTTCAAAGGTTTTGGTTTTAAGTGTGGTTTTGGGATAGAATGTACGAGAAGTCGTCACCTCTGCCATGGATCTTTGCAGCGTAGATATGTATATATATTTGTGTGTACTATGGATTATGTGGATGTATTATATACATATCGATACCTATGGCATATATATAGCCTTATAAGATTAGGTGCGTATATCCTACAGATGACTCAGACTAGAGTAGTATCTGTAGTGGGATGAGGTAGGGGCACACCCCTCTTCCTCCAGTGGTGATAAGTTAGGGACCAGTTTCCGCTGTTGTTTCGCCTATGGCAGAGAACGAGTTTGAAGAGGCTGATCGTGTCTCCATGAGTAGATCCGAGTTTCAAGAATATATGTAACAAGTATATGAAGCGGTGATAGCGGGTAGATCCACACCGGATTTACCAGTAATTGTGAGATCAACTGAAGCTTTTGGATCAGAGAAGAAGCAACGGATTGAATCAGTTAGTGGAGAAGCAAAGATGATGAATGGTGAGCCAAGTCAGATACCAGGACAACCAAGTGGTCCTTTGGCCATGAAGACGACTGGCATGGAACTACAGTGTTTTAATTGTGGAATGTTTGGACACTGGCGAGCTGTGTACCCAAAGGCGCCCATCATATGCTTTACGCGTGGTAAAGCAGGGCATAGAGCGAAGTTTTGTCGGCAGGGCAAGGCATTGCCTTTACAGGTTCCCTTCAAGAGTGAGATCATTCCAGGTGGACGATGAAGGTCGAGTTACCCTTCAGTTGCACAGGTTGCAAGGATGGGATGATTATGTTTCAGTTGTGGCTATCCAGATCATTTGCGTTATGTGTGCCCTTTGGCACTGATAGCTTGTTTCACTTGTGGTGAGCTAGGCCATCTGGCCCTTTCTGTTAGCACGGTGGTGTTTCTTCCCGGCAAGACCTTCCTCTTTCCGGTGCAGAAAGAGTGGAAGTGGAGGCTATAGTAATGACCTCAGTGATACCTGAGGAGCATGGATCTGACATTGAGTGATGATATGTAGTGGAGCTACGAGTGTTAGCTGTTATAGGTATCATTCTCGTTAATGGTTTACGTGGTGGAGTTTTGCTTGTTGTGAGTGCTATGCACTTCATGTCTTTCGATGCATGCGTTAATGGTTGACTTTTTGTATATAGTAGAAGGTGGATTTTCCTTTACAAGATTACCTTTTTGGGTCTGAGATACCCGTGAGATGCGTGTTTGTTCCCTTATTTCAGGGACCCGTGTATGGTTGTAGACTTCTTTGTCATGTCGTAGGTGCATGAGGAAGTCATTATGTGTATGGTTTGGATGAATAGATATCATGTGGTGTTAGCTTTTAATAGTAAGACTATTATAGTTTTTACTGAGTTGAGTTAAATAGAGGTCTTCTGAGGTTAAGACCTTTGAAGAGACGGGTTTGTCATCAGGACTGTACGAGCAGCGAGCTGATAGCACAGGGATGTGACGCCTTCTAGTTTTATACCATAAAGGAGCGAGATAGTCCAACAATTGAAGGTATTCCAGTTGTTTATGAGTTTATAGACGTGTTACTGAACCGTCTAGTTGCCACCTCAACGGAGTGTGGACATTGTTATCGAGTTGAAGTATGATACAAGATTGAATGGGAAAGCCACACTATATGGTGCTTGTTGAGATATTGTACTGATAACTTGAAAAGTTGACTGAAACGGTTTACCCTAGTGGGTTCCATGTTCCGTAATGACGACCTAATGAGTTAGCTTCAAGAAGCAATTGTATTTTCAGGATTCCTTTGTGCTCAAGATATCCCTAGTCATGGATGAGAGAGCAACATGTGTATGAGATAACATCCCATACCCGTTATGGACACTACGAGTTTGTAGTGATGTCATTTGGGTTGACGAATGTTTTAATAGCTTTTATGGGGTTGATGAATTGTATCTTCATCGACTTCCTTGATTAGTTGGTGGTGGACTTCATGGATGACATATTGGTATACTCTCATAGCAGAGAATAGTAGACCGATAGTCTGAGGACCGTTCTATAGATTTCGAGAGATAGAGGGTTGTATGCTACGCTCTCTAAGTGTAAGTTGAGATGCCAGTGGTAGCATTTTTAGGCCAGGTTGTCTCCGCCAGTGGGATCATTGTTGACCTGACGAGAATTAAGTATGTTGTAACATGGGAGATACTGATCATTAAGGAATACGTAGTTTTCTCGGCTCAGCCGATTGCTACCAATGCTTTGAGGAAGGATTTTATATGATTACGTATTCATTTGCGAGTCTTTTGAGAAGACCACCATAACTACGTGATGAAAGCAGTGTGTCTATGTTCTGAAGAGTTGAGGAGGCATTTGACCTCTGCTTCTATTTTGATGTAGTCAGAAGATTTTTGGGATCCCGTGATTTACGGTGATACATCCCAGCTAAGTTTGAGATGTGTATTACTACAAAGGAGTAGGGTTATTGATATGTGTGTTTACAGCTGAGAACGTATGATGAGAACTACCCGACTCATGATTTAGAGTTAGTAGTGGTAGTTCAAGCTTTTAAGTATTGAAGACCTTACCGGTGTGATCTTCATGTCAGATTTCTATAGATCATAGAAATCTGAAGTATATTTTATGCAACATGGGTTGAATAACCGCCAGTGTTAAGAGCTTAAGTTGATCAAGCTTTGACTTGAAGATTCCATATCATTAAGAGAAGTTGAACGTTTTCGCCGATAACTTGAATGGAAAGACGCTCCAAGAGAAGATGATTGTGAGACTGATAGTTCAGCCTCAGCTTCATAGAGATCTAGCTTGGCTAGAGTTGGACAATCAGTTCCTTGATGAGGATACTCAGTTATACCTCAGAGGTTCTAAGTGGTCCGTTGGATGAGTTCCAACAGAAGTAGGAGACTTGCCCGGTCTTGACAAGGTTTAGAGCAAGGATGTCTCGTACTGAGGCACCATAGTTCTCCATGGGAGTAGATGGATTGATGAAGAGTCATGACCGCTTTTGTGTATCTGCTGATGCAGATGGAGATAGAGAATATTACGGTATACCCATTGTACGCCTTATTCAGTACATTCAGGTACGAGTAAGATGTACCACGAGATGGGAAGATTATATTATATGAAGCCGATATAACCAGATTTGTGATATAGTGTGTGACATGTCAGTAGGTTCAGATAGAGTATTTCCGATCTAGAGATAAGCCCCACCCACTACCAGTGCAGTAGTAGAATTTGGGAGGACATCTCTATGGACTTTATTATGGGATTGTGACCTAGTAGAAGATTGATGTTATTTGGATTGTTGGTAACAGATTAATGAAACCGGCACATTTCATTTCTATCAGAAGGACGTGGCTAGTGAATGAATTGGTTGAGGAGTACACTAGACAAATAGTGAGACTCCATGGTATACCGAGAACGATCAATTCTGATCGAGATGGATGTTTTACTTTGAGATTTTAGGCAGCAGATTCAGACTGCTTTAGGGACGAGTCTGTACCTCATGACTACACTTCACCCCCTAACAGATGCTTAGTTAGAGAGGATCATCTAGATCTTAAAGATCTATTATAAGTTGTAAGTTGAATGGGAAATGTGGATGGTTATATTACCTTCAATTAATGAGTATATTATATAACAATGAAGGACGTGCATCTTTCTGGGATGGCCCTATGAGGCAATATATATAGACATTGATGTCGTATATCCTTATGCTAGAAGTGATCTAGCAGTAGTAGTGGAATAACACTTGACTAGATTCAGGATTTTATAGTTCAAGTAACGTTGATTGAAGGAAGAATTCTAGCTGTACAAAGTCGCCAGATATTATATGTAGACAAGAGGCGTTAACCTCTAAAGTTCAAGGAAAAGTTCATGTCCGGCTGTAAGTATCTCAACTGCGAGACGTTAGATGTGTTAATATGGAAAGGGAACTGAGTTTCCAATATGATGGTTTATTTGAGATCGACCAGTACAGAGAAGGCAGCATGATGTTTAGCTTTGCCTCTGAGATTAGAGGGTATCCACCCAGTGTTTCTTATGTCTCAACTGAGGAAGTATATACCAGACTCGAGACACCTTGTGAGTTACGATGATTTGGTGGTTGAGTCCAACCACACTTTTGTTGAGCATTCCATTACATTCTTGGAATGAGATATGCAACGCTTGCATTCGAAAGACATTCCCATATTGAGGATTTTATGGTCGAGATGAAGACCTGAAGAGGCTATGTGAGAGACTGAGGATAGTGTCCTGATGAACTATCCAGAGTATATATTGGGACATACCCATTTGTGGGAGCACAAGTAGATCTTAGTGCTATCTTGATGAATGTTGGGCTTATGTGCTTATATGCCTTGATGTGTTTATTACATGCTAGTTGTGATGTGATTTATGATCTTAGTAGATCTTGTTGTGCTAGCGTAGTGTATGTCATAGCTGGAGATGATTATTTCCTCCACGCTATCTGAGTATGATTTATATTTATAGCTGGAGATGGTTCTTTCCTCCATGCTATTTGAGTGTGATTAGGATTCAGCTGGCGATGGTTCTTTCCTCCATGCTACCTTGATGGACATAGTTTTAGTGGAGATGTGATTCCTCCATGGGATATATATGTTTATGGGTTGGCTAGAGACGTATTTCCTCTATGCATGTGATATGTTTTGGCTAGAGATGTGCTTCCTCTATGCCTTGTGATGTGGTATGGCGAGAGACGTGATTCCTCTACGCCTGTGGGTAGCGTTATGGCCCTGTTTCCTGGAGTGATGATTTCTCCATGTTTATACTTGAGGTTATAGATTGTTATAGGTTGTGATCTTTTGAACGGAGATGTGATACCTCCGATAGAAAGAGTGAGAGTTATACCTCGGCGTATGGGTCCGAGAGGATTTGGGAATTTTTTTTTTAGGGGTGTGTGATGTAATAGCTAGGATTTCCGAATTCTAACTAATGTTGATTAACTTAATCGTTGATAGTAATTGACATATAACTCGCGAAGATTTCGCAAGTGATGATTATGAGTCCCACCGTTATGTTCCTCGCGTAATTTTGGACGTTTGGGGAAATTTTTACTTTTCCCCCCAGGTAATTATTTTTACCCTCCGGTGTTATTTGGAGCATTTGGGAGCTCCAATTAATAAAAATGCAGTTGAGAGAAATGATCAAGACATCGGATATGTCTTAGATATGAAATAACATGGAGAGGCAAAACGGCCAAAAGAGTCGCTATTTCGTTTCTTAACGGCTAAGAAAGACGGCTTAGGAATACACGTTTTCCGAGGCAGTTGTGTAATAATTATCCCTACAATATTCCAGATTTAATGTTCCAATCTCGAGAAGTTTGGAGAAAGAGGTTCGACCCGCCTTTTGATCGGTTAATGGATAATTATCGACTTTACTAAAGGATAATTATCGTCTTCACTATAAATAGCGGAAAATCCTTTATTAATTCATTTCCTTTCACGTTTTCTCGTAAAAGCTCTGATTTCTCTCAACCTTCAAACTCAGATCTACTCTCCGTTTCTAATCCGATTTCAATTCCGTTTGAGTTTCTGGATTCCTCTCTTCATTCTCTTCATAACGGTACCGAGTTTCTGCATTTCCGAGTATATGGAGGGCTGGTCGAGCATATATGTCACCAGGACGGTTCCGTCGCTCAGATTCCGATGAATTTGATGTTGTCCATACGTAGCCTGCGTCGTTGTGATTCCGAATCTTCTTTCAGATCGTCAATCGGGTTAGTAACGAATAAGTTATGAATTTATTCGTTTTCCGTACTGCGATTTGGCCTAAATTGACTTTAGGCTTGTCAAATAGGACAATTAGAAATTCCATTATGGTCGTTATATTATTCTGGTGATTATGGGTTCTTGTTTGATGAAATCTGATGACAGGAGGTTTAGAAATTGCCTGCGGGCAAAACGTTATTCTGGCGAAATCTAATTAATTAATTAAAGGTTAATTAATTAAATTAGGATTAAAATTGAGATTGAGGAATGTTGATTAGATACTACCTTGAGATTTGAGGAATTATGAGTTATGCTGAGATATTGAGGTTTAGTTGGTTGTGAGGCTCATAGATTGAGTATGATCCTTATGGATCCCTTTGGGTCTAGGTGTGACCCCTTTGATAAATAGAGGTTGATATATCTCTTTATGCCTTTTTATAGGCCGTGTTGTCCCTCCAGTGTAGAGGTGATCGTGGTTGAGTTTGTACGAGGTTGAGGTAAGTCCGTAGGACTTACTTAGCTACCATCCCTATATTGGGTGTTTGCATGAGTGGTGTGTGCTTTATAAGTTTGCTATGATAGCATGAGTTGTTGTTTTTATCGACCTATGTTCTATTGACTGCCCCACTGCGTGGCTGTGATAACCTTTCCCTTTCATCCCGCCGTGGAGTCTGGGAGGTTCTCTGATGTCGGGCCAGACTGGTTTACAGGAAGGGCGCAATCCACTCCCATAGGGTACACGGATTGTGTGACCGATACTCGTACAGCTGGACATTGTACTCAGAGGCGGGGATGTATCGGTCCTCGTGTCACATACTTTCATCTATCTATATATATACGGTTTTTGAGTGAATGGTTATTATATAAAGATAATAAATGGGTAAATGTGTGATAGCATGCTGATGTGTTTATCTTTCATGATTGTGCTTGTGCTTATGCATTACCTCATATATGTATGGTTAGCTAACGGTTTCATACCGTGTTGTAGATGTTTACAGGTTAGGCGCTACTGGGTGATCTGGTAGGGTGACAGGCCGAGGACTCTCGTACATTAGGTGGTTGGTTTGGGTTTGTTGTGTTCCCCTCCTTCGTGAGGATGTTCTTTTGTACCTCTTGTGTGAGGTTGTCGTTTTATATACTCGGCTATGTTGTTGTTTACTTTGGGTTGTACAATTTATACTGTTTTATGTATTTGTTTTATATCTGTCAGTGCCATGTTGTAAGGTCCAGTGAACTTGTTGTCAGGCTAGGGTCAGGATCCATTGTGAGATCCTAGCCCAATGTGACATCCCGAGTCCCGCGGATTCGGGGTGTTACAGAGTTGGTATCAGAGCCCAGGTTGACAACAATGGCACTTGCTACCTGCAATGAGGTTTGATAGGTAAAATAAACAGAGCCCACATGGGATCTGACGTTTTCAAAGGTTTTGGTTTTAAGTGTGGTTTTGGGATAGAATGTACGAGAAGTCGTCACCTCTGCCATGGATCTCTGCAGCGTAGATATGTATATATATTTGTGTGTACTATGGATTATGTGGATTTATTATATACATATCGATACCTATGGCATATATATAGCCTTATAAGATTAGGTGCGTATATCCTACAGATGACTCAGACTAGAGTAGTATCTGTAGTGGGATGAGGTAGGGGCACACCCCCTCTTCCTCCAGTGGTGATAAGTAAGGGACCAGTTTCTGCTGTTGTTTCGCCTATGGCAGAGAACGAGTTTGAAGAGGCTGATCGTGTCTCCATTAGTAGATCCGAGTTTCAAGAATATATGTAACAAGTATATGAAGCGGTGATAGCGGGTAGATCCACACCAGATTTACCAACAATTGAGAGATCAACTGAAGCTTTTGGATCAGAGAAGAAGCAACAGATTGAATCAGTTAGTGGAGAAGCAAAGATGATGAATGGTGAACCAAGTCAGATACCAGGACAACCAAGTGGTCCTTTGGCCATGGAAACGACTGGCACGGAACTACAGTGTTTTAATCGCAGGAAGTTTGGACACCGGCGAGCTGTGTGCCCAAAGGCGCCCATAATATGCTTTACGTGTGGTAAAGCAGGGCATAGAGCGAAGTTTTATCGACAGGGCAAGGCGTTGCCTTTACAAGTTCCCTCTCAGAATAAGATCATTCAAGGTGGACGACGAAGATCGAGTTACCCTTCAGTTGCACAGGTTGCAAGAATGAGAAGATTATGTTACAATTGTGGTTATCCAGATCATTTGCGTTTTGAGTGCCCATTGGCACTGATAGCTTGTTTCACTTGTGGTGAGCTAGGCCATCTGGCCCTTTCTGTCAGCACGGTGGTGTTTCTTCCCAGCAAGACCTTCCTCTTTCCGGTGCAGAAAGAGTGGAAGTGGAGGCTATAGTAATAACCTCAGTGATACCTGAGGAGCATGGATCTGACATTGAGTGATGATATGTAGAGGAGCTACGAGTGTTAGTTGTTATAGGTACCATTCTCGTTAATGGTTTACCTGGTGGAGTTTTGCTTGTTGTGAGTGCTATGCACTTCATGTCTTTCGATGCATGCGTTAATGGTTGACTTTTTGTATATAGTAGAAGGTGGATTTTCCTTTACAAGATTACCTTTTTGGGTCTGAGATACCCGTGAGATGCGTGTTTGTTCCCTTATTTCAGGGACCCGTGTATGGTTATAGACTTCTTTGTCATGTCGTAGGTGCATGAGAAAGTCATTATGTGTATGGATTGGATGAATAGATATCATGCGGTGTTAGATATTAATAGTAAGGCTATTATAGTCTTTACTGAGATGGTAAATAGAGGACTTCTAAGGTTAAGACCTTTGAAGAGACGAGTTTGTCATTAGGACTGTACGAGCAGCGAGCTGATAGCACAGGGATGTGACGCCTTCTAGTGTTATACCATGAAGGAGCGAGATAGTCCAACAATGGAAGGTATTCCAGTTGTTTATGAGTTTATAGACGTGTTACTGAACCGTCTAGTTGCCACCTCAACGGAGTGTGGACATTGTTATCGAGTTGAAGTATGATACAAGATTGAATGGGAAATGTGGATGGTTATATTACCTTCAATTAATGAGTATATTATATAATAGTGATTGACGTTTATCTTCGGGAATGTCCTTGAGAAGCATTGTATGGGCGTAGATGCCATGCACGTACCTTTATGCTAGAAGTGATCTAGCAGTAGTAGTGGAATAACACTTGACTAGATTCAGGATTTTATAGTTCAAGTAACGTTGATTGAAGGAAGAATTCTAGCTGTACAAAGTCGCCAGATATTATATGTAGACAAGAGGCGTTAACCTCTAAAGTTCAAGGAAAAGTTCATGTCCGGCTGTAAGTATCTCAACTGCGAGACGTTAGATGTGTTAATATGGAAAGGGAACTGAGTTTCCAATATGATGGTTTATTTGAGATCGACCAGTACAGAGAAGGCAGCATGATGTTTAGCTTTGCCTCTGAGATTAGAGGGTATCCACCCAGTGTTTCTTATGTCTCAACTGAGGAAGTATATACCAGACTCGAGACACCTTGTGAGTTACGATGATTTGGTGGTTGAGTCCAACCACACTTTTGTTGAGCATTCCATTACATTCTTGGAATGAGATATGCAACGCTTGCATTCGAAAGACATTCCCATATTGAGGATTTTATGGTCGAGATGAAGACCTGAAGAGGCTATGTGAGAGACTGAGGATAGTGTCCTGATGAACTATCCAGAGTATATATTGGGACATACCCATTTGTGGGAGCACAAGTAGATCTTAGTGCTATCTTGATGAATGTTGGGCTTATGTGCTTATATGCCTTGATATGTTTATTCCATGCTAGTTGTGATGTGATTTATGATCTTAGTAGATCTTGATGTGCTAGCGTGATGTATGCTATAGCTGGAGATGATTACTTCCTCCACGCTACCCGAGTATGATCATATTTATAGCTGGAGATGGTTCTTTCCTCCATGCTATTTGAGTGGGATTAGGATTCAGCTGGAGATGGTTCTTTCCTCCATGCTACCTTGATGGACATAGTTCAATGGAGATGTGATTCCTCCATGCGATATATATGTTTATGGGTTGGCTAGAGACGTATTTCCTCTATGCATGTGATATGTTTTGGCTAGAGATGTGCTTCCTCTATGCCTTGTGATGTGGTATGGCGAGAGACGTGATTCCTCTACGCCTGTGGGTAGCGTTATGGCCCTGTTTCCTGGAGTGATGATTTCTCCATGTTTATACTTGAGGTTATAGATTGTTATAGGTTGTGATCTTTTGAACGGAGATGTGATACCTCCGATAGAAAGAGTGAGAGTTATACCTCGGCGTATGGGTCCGAGAGGATTTGGGAATTTTTTTTTTAGGGGTGTGTGATGTAATAGCTAGGATTTCCGAATTCTAACTAATGTTGATTAACTTAATCGTTGATAGTAATTGACATATAACTCGCGAAGATTTCGCAAGTGATGAGTATGAGTCCCACCGTTATGTTCCTCGCGTAATTTTGGACGTTTGGGGAAATTTTTACTTTTTCCCCCAGGTAATTATTTTTACCCTCCGGTGTTATTTGGAGCATTTGGGAGCTCCAATTAATAAAAATGCAGTTGAGAGAAATGATCAGGACATCGGATATGTCTTAGATATGAAATAACATGGAGAGGCAAAACGGCCAAAAGAGTCGCTATTTCGTTTCTTAACGGCTAAGAAAGACGGCTTAGGAATACACGTTTTCCGAGGCAGTTGTGTAATAATTATCCCTACAATATTCCAGATTTAATGTTCCAATCTCGAGAAGTTTGGAGAAAGAGGTTCGACCCGCCTTTTGATCGGTTAATGGATAATTATCGACTTTACTAAAGGATAATTATCGTCTTCACTATAAATAGCGGAAAATCCTTTATTAATTCATTTCCTTTCACGTTTTCTCGTAAAAGCTCTGATTTCTCTCAACCTTCAAACTCAGATCTACTCTCCGTTTCTAATCCGATTTCAATTCCGTTTGAGTTTCTGGATTCCTCTCTTCATTCTCTTCATAACGGTACCGAGTTTCTGCATTTCCGAGTATATGGAGGGCTGGTCGAGCATATATGTCACCAGGACGGTTCCGTCGCTCAGATTCCGATGAATTTGATGTTGTCCATACGTAGCCTGCGTCGTTGTGATTCCGAATCTTCTTTCAGATCGTCAATCGGGTTAGTAACGAATAAGTTATGAATTTATTCGTTTTCCGTACTGCGATTTGGCCTAAATTGACTTTAGGCTTGTCAAATAGGACAATTAGAAATTCCATTATGGTCGTTATATTATTCTGGTGATTATGGGTTCTTGTTTGATGAAATCTGATGACAGGAGGTTTAGAAATTGCCTGCGGGCAAAAACGTTATTCTGGCGAAATCTAATTAATTAATTAAAAGTTAATTAATTAAATTAGGATTAAAATTGAGATTGAGGAATGTTGATTAGATACTACCTTGAGATTTGAGGAATTATGAGTTATGTTGAGATATTGAGGTTTAGTTGGTTGTGAGGCTCATAGATTGATTATGATCCTTATGGATCCCTTTGGGTCTAGATGTGACCTTTTTAATTGATAGGAGTATTGATATCTCTTTATGCCTTGTTAGTAGGCAGTGTCCCTCTCAGGATTGGAGGTTGATCGTGGTTGTGATTGTACGAGGTTGAGGTAAGTCCGTAGGACTTACTTAGCTACCATCCCTATATTGGGTGTTTGCATGAGTGGTGTGTGCTTTATATGTTTGCTATGATAGCATGAGTTGTCGTTTTTATCGACCTATGTTCTATTGACTGCCCCACTGCGTGGCTGTGATAACCTTTCCCTTTCATCCCGCCGTTGAGTCTGGGAGGTTCTCTGATGTCGGGCCAGACTGGTTTACAGGAAGGGCGCAATCCACTCCCATAGGGTACACGGATTGTGTGACCGATACTCGTACAGCTGGACATTGTACTCAGAGGCGGGGATGTATCGGTCCTCGTGTCACATACTTTCATCTATCTATATATATACGGTTTTTGAGTGAATGGTTATTATATAAAGATAATAAATGGGTAAATGTGCGATAGCATGCTGATGTGTTTATCTTTCATGATTGTGCTTGTGCTTATGCATTACCTCATATATGTATGGTTAGCTAACGGTTTCATACCGTGTTGTAGATGTTTACAGGTTAGGCGCTACTGAGTGATCTGGCAGGGTGACAGGCCGAGGACTCTCGTACATTAGGTGGTTGGTTTGGGTTTGTTGTGTTCCCCTCCTTCGTGAGGATGTTCTTTTGTACCTCCTGTGTGAGGTTGTCGTTTTATATACTCGGCTATGTTGTTGTTTACTTTGGGTTGTACAATTTATACTGTTTTATGTATTTGTTTTATATCTGTCAGTGCCATGTTGTAAGGTCCAGTGAACTTGTTGTCAGGCTAGGGTCAGGATCCATTGTGAGATCCTAGCCCAATGTGACATCCCGAGTCCCGCGGATTCGGGGTGTTACAGAGTTGGTATCAGAGCCCAGGTTGACAACAATGGCACTTGCTACGTGCAATGAGGTTTGATAGGTAAAATAAACAGAGCCCACATGGGATCTGACGTTTTCAAAGGTTTTGGTTTTAAGTGTGGTTTTGGGATAGAATGTACGAGAAGTCGTCACCTCTGCCATGGATCTCTGCAGCGTAGATATGTATATATATTTGTGTGTACTATGGATTATGTGGATTTATTATATACATATCGATACCTATGGCATATATATAGCCTTATAAGATTAGGTGCGTATATCCTACAAATGACTCAGACTAGAGTAGTATCTGTAGTGGGATGAGGTAGGGGCACACCCCCTCTTCCTCCAGTGGTGATAAGTAAGGGACCAGTTTCTGCTGTTGTTTCGCCTATGGCAGAGAACGAGTTTGAAGAGGCTGATCGTGTCTCCATTAGTAGATCCGAGTTTCAAGAATATATGTAACAAGTATATGAAGCGGTGATAGCGGGTAGATCCACACCAGATTTACCAACAATTGAGAGATCAACTGAAGCTTTTGGATCAGAGAAGAAGCAACAGATTGAATCAGTTAGTGGAGAAGCAAAGATGATGAATGGTGAACCAAGTCAGATACCAGGACAACCAAGTGGTCCTTTGGCCATGGAAACGACTGGCACGGAACTACAGTGTTTTAATCGCAGGAAGTTTGGACACCGGCGAGCTGTGTGCCCAAAGGCGCCCATAATATGCTTTACGTGTGGTAAAGCAGGGCATAGAGCGAAGTTTTATCGACAGGGCAAGGCGTTGCCTTTACAAGTTCCCTCTCAGAATAAGATCATTCAAGGTGGACGACGAAGATCGAGTTACCCTTCAGTTGCACAGGTTGCAAGAATGAGAAGATTATGTTACAATTGTGGTTATCCAGATCATTTGCGTTTTGAGTGCCCATTGGCACTGATAGCTTGTTTCACTTGTGGTGAGCTAGGCCATCTGGCCCTTTCTGTCAGCACGGTGGTGTTTCTTCCCAGCAAGACCTTCCTCTTTCCGGTGCAGAAAGAGTGGAAGTGGAGGCTATAGTAATAACCTCAGTGATACCTGAGGAGCATGGATCTGACATTGAGTGATGATATGTAGAGGAGCTACGAGTGTTAGTTGTTATAGGTACCATTCTCGTTAATGGTTTACCTGGTGGAGTTTTGCTTGTTGTGAGTGCTATGCACTTCATGTCTTTCGATGCATGCGTTAATGGTTGACTTTTTGTATATAGTAGAAGGTGGATTTTCCTTTACAAGATTACCTTTTTGGGTCTGAGATACCCGTGAGATGCGTGTTTGTTCCCTTATTTCAGGGACCCGTGTATGGTTATAGACTTCTTTGTCATGTCGTAGGTGCATGAGAAAGTCATTATGTGTATGGATTGGATGAATAGATATCATGCGGTGTTAGATATTAATAGTAAGGCTATTATAGTCTTTACTGAGATGGTAAATAGAGGACTTCTAAGGTTAAGACCTTTGAAGAGACGAGTTTGTCATTAGGACTGTACGAGCAGCGAGCTGATAGCACAAGGATGTGACGCCTTCTAGTGTTATACCATGAAGGAGCGAGATAGTCCAACAATGGAAGGTATTCCAGTTGTTTATGAGTTTATAGACGTGTTACTGAACCGTCTAGTTGCCACCTCAGCGGAGTGTGGACATTGTTATCGAGTTGAAGTATGATACAAGATTGAATGGGAAACGTGGATGGTTATATTACCTTCCATTATTGAGTATATTATATAATAGTGATTGACGTTTATCTTCGGGAATGTCCTTGAGAAGCATTGTATGGGCGTAGATGCCATGCACGTACCTTTATGCTAGAAGTGATCTAGTAGTAGTAGTGGAAATAACACATGACCAGACTCAAGATTTTATAGTTCGAGTAACGATGATTAAAGGAAGAGTGTTGGCTCTACATAGTCGCCATATTGTGTGTGTAGACAAGAGGTGTTAATCTCTAAAGTTCAAGCGAGAGTTCATGTCCGGCTGGAGGTATCTCAGCTGTGAGACGTCAGTTGTGTATTATGGAAAGGGAACTGAGTTTCCAATATGTATGTTATTTGAGATCGACCAGTACAGAGAAGGCAGCATGATGTTTAGCTTTGACTCTGAGATTAGAGGATATCCACCCAGTGTTTCTTATGTCTCAACTGAGGAAGTATATACCAGACTCGAGACACCTTGTGAGTTACGATGATTTGGTGGTTGAGTTCAACCACACTTTTATTGAGCATTCGATTACATTCTTGGAATGAGATATGAAATGCTTGCATTCGAAAGACATTCTCATATTGAGGATATGATGGTCGAGATGAAGACCTGAAGAGGCCATGTGAGAGACTGAGGATTGTGCCCTGAGGGACCATCCAGAGTATATGTTAGGACATACCCATTTGTGGGAGCACGAGTATATCTTAGTGCTATCTTGATGAATGTTGTGCTTATGTGCTTATATGCCTTGATATGTTATTCCATGCTAGTTGTGATGTGATTTATGATCTTAGTAGATCTTGATGTGCTAGCGTGATGTATGTTATAGCTGGAGATGATTACTTCCTCCACGCTACCTGAGTATGATCTATATTTATAGCTGGAGATGGTTCTTTCCTCCATGCTATTTGAGTGTGATTAGGATTCAGCTGGCGATGGTTCTTTCCTCCATGCTACCTTGATGGACATAGTTTTAGTGGAGATGTGATTCCTCCATGGGATATATATGTTTATGGGTTGGCTAGAGACGTATTTCCTCTATGCATGTGATATGTTTTGGCTAGAGATGTGCTTCCTCTATGCCTTGTGATGTGGTATGGCGAGAGACGTGATTCCTCTACGCCTGTGGGTAGCGTTATGGCCCTGTTTCCTGGAGTGATGATTTCTCCATGTTTATACTTGAGGTTATAGATTGTTATAGGTTGTGATCTTTTGAACGGAGATGTGATACCTCCGATAGAAAGAGTGAGAGTTATACCTCGGCGTATGGGTCCGAGAGGATTTGGGAATTTTTTTTTTAGGGGTGTGTGATGTAATAGCTAGGATTTCCGAATTCTAACTAATGTTGATTAACTTAATCGTTGATAGTAATTGACATATAACTCGCGAAGATTTCGCAAGTGATGAGTATGAGTCCCACCGTTATGTTCCTCGCGTAATTTTGGACGTTTGGGGAAATTTTTACTTTTTCCCCCAGGTAATTATTTTTACCCTCCGGTGTTATTTGGAGCATTTGGGAGCTCCAATTAATAAAAATGCAGTTGAGAGAAATGATCAGGACATCGGATATGTCTTAGATATGAAATAACATGGAGAGGCAAAACGGCCAAAAGAGTCGCTATTTCGTTTCTTAACGGCTAAGAAAGACGGCTTAGGAATACACGTTTTCCGAGGCAGTTGTGTAATAATTATCCCTACAATATTCCAGATTTAATGTTCCAATCTCGAGAAGTTTGGAGAAAGAGGTTCGACCCGCCTTTTGATCGGTTAATGCATAATTATCGACTTTACTAAAGGATAATTATCGTCTTCACTATAAATAGCGGAAAATCCTTTATTAATTCATTTCCTTTCACGTTTTCTCGTAAAAGCTCTGATTTCTCTCAACCTTCAAACTCAGATCTACTCTCCGTTTCTAATCCGATTTCAATTCCGTTTGAGTTTCTGGATTCCTCTCTTCATTCTCTTCATAACGGTACCGAGTTTCTGCATTTCCGAGTATATGGAGGGCTGGTCGAGCATATATGTCACCAGGACGGTTCCGTCGCTCAGATTCCGATGAATTTGATGTTGTCCATACGTAGCCTGCGTCGTTGTGATTCCGAATCTTCTTTCAGATCGTCAATCGGGTTAGTAACGAATAAGTTATGAATTTATTCGTTTTCCGTACTGCGATTTGGCCTAAATTGACTTTAGGCTTGTCAAATAGGACAATTAGAAATTCCATTATGGTCGTTATATTATTCTGGTGATTATGGGTTCTTGTTTGATGAAATCTGATGACAGGAGGTTTAGAAATTGCCTGCTGGCAAAAACGTTATTCTGGCGAAATCTAATTAATTAATTAAAAGTTAATTAATTAAATTAGGATTAAAATTGAGATTGAGGAATGTTGATTAGATACTACCTTGAGATTTGAGGAATTATGAGTTATGTTGAGATATTGAGGTTTAGTTGGTTGTGAGGCTCATAGATTGAGTATGATCCTTATGGATCCCTTTGGGTCTAGGTGTGACCCCTTTGATGAAAAGAGGTTGATATATCTCTTTATGCCTTGTTTATAGGCCGTGTTGTCCCTCCAGTGTAGAGGTGATCGTGGTTGAGTTTGTACGAGGTTGAGGTAAGTCCGTAGGACTTACTTAGCTACCATCCCTATATTGGGTGTTTGCATGAGTGGTGTGTGCTTTATATGTTTGCTATGATAGCATGAGTTGTCGTTTTTATCGACCTATGTTCTATTGACTGCCCCACTGCGTGGCTGTGATAACCTTTCCCTTTCATCCCGCCGTTGAGTCTGGGAGGTTCTCTGATGTCGGGCCAGACTGGTTTACAGGAAGGGCGCAATCCACTCCCATAGGGTACACGGATTGTGTGACCGATACTCGTACAGCTGGACATTGTACTCAGAGGCGGGGATGTATCGGTCCTCGTGTCACATACTTTCTTCTATCTATATATATATATACGGTTTTTGAGTGAATGGTCATTATATAAAGATAATAAATGGGTAAATGTGTGATAGCATGCTGATGTGTTTATCTTTCATGATTGTGATTGTGCTTATGCATTACCTCATATATGTATGGTTAGCTAACGGTTTCATACCGTGTTGTAGATGTTTACAGGTTAGGCGCTACTGGGTGATTTGGCAGGGTGACAGGCCGAGGACTCTCGTACATTAGGTGGTTGGTTTGGGGTTGTTGTGTTTTCCCTCCTGCGTGAGGATGATCTTTTGTACCTCCTATGTGAGGATGTTGTTTTATATACTCGGCTATGTTGTTGTTTACTTTGGGTCGTACAGTTTATATTGTTTTATGTATTTGTTTTATATCTGTCAGTGCCATGTTGTAAGGTCCAGTGAACTTGTTGTCAGGCTAGGGTCAGGATCCATTGTGAGATCCTAGCCCAATGTGACATCCCGAGTCCCGCGGATTCGGGGTGTTACATCATGTTGGCATGATGATCCACACATGAAATATCTCCCAACTCAGCTGGATCTTCTTCAACCTTGGCCACAATTTCAGTAATTTGGCCAAGGTTCACCACTTCTTCCTCTTCTTCAAGCACAACCGACTCTTCTTCAATCTCGACCACAATATTAGCAATTTGGTCTAGGTGTTCCACTTCTTCCTCTTCTTCATCTTCTAGAACTTGTAGAGGAACATTGGGTTCAATAGAAGGAATGCTCGAAACTTGGAGTTCTTCCTCAAAGGCTTTCAATTTTTCTTCGAACATATCCAATTTCTTCATCAATTCTTCAAATTTCGAGTCCTCCGCATCTTTGGGAGGTTTCTTCTTAACCTTCTTTGGGTAGTGCAGCTTTTCCCATTTTGCAAATTCATATTTAATGTTTTTTTCACGTTGGCTTTCGATATCAAACCAATAGAAGGCATATTTCTCTACCAAGTATTAGTAATAATCTGCTCTAACCGTTTGCTTCGCTACCCATATTGGATCGTATGGAGCCTTACAGCCCTTAACAACCATTGGTGACCCTGAAAACTCAAAAACTCATACCGAAAAGATATCAAATAACAAGAGCAAAGCTCCCAAGCTTGACAACCGATAACCGAATTCGGCCTAAACCAAATCCCCGGCAACAGCGCCAAAAACTAGTTCGCCCCTTAGCGTGCGTGCAATCAATTCTTAAATTTATAAAACTAGAATAAAAGCAAGCGAACCCGCAGTGTACGGATCGGCGTAGATTAGCAAGTATTCCAGAGTATCAAACACAGGGATTTGGGGGGAACAAATTCAGTTGTAAAGTTGTCAAGCAAATAAAAGGGTAAAGCTTTGCAAATATATTGGGAAAACAGCAACCCTAAAGATCCAGGTATCTAATTGTGGCAATCGATTCAAGATATACTAAAGAACTACGGACAGAGTTAAGAGTTGCAAAGGTATGCTAAGGTAAAACAATGTACGGTGAAGTTCCAAGGCTTTATATGACTTATCTAGAAATACTCTCTATAAAGGTTATTGAGGCTTCAGTATAGAAAGCATCTAAAGACAAGAATTAATCTCAAATACCCAAACTTGTAATCCAAGGATCAAGACTAACTAAACCGATTAAGGTTGTGATACTCGAAATCGAAGTAGAGGTCGTTGAGGCTTCACTACTACCTAGAAAAGGCAAGCCAAGACTAAGTTAAAGCAAATCTTTAACTTTGGATTAAAGTAAAAGCAAGGTTCGTAAACTGAAATAAATCACGGGTAGTTCTTGAGAATCACGGCCGTGGAAACCTAAGAACAGGCCGTGATTTAAGGTGTCGACGATATTTTTCTAACTCTCAGGGTCCAATCAAATTACAATCGATCTATCATTATCTAAGCCACAACTATCAACCCTTCACCTTAGAATTGCTAAAGGGTTTTAGCCAATAATTATAGTTATAGAATTAAATATCAAATATGAAAGGGAGAAAAGGTAAAACCTTGAAATCTCAATAACAAACACAAAACCAATATCAATAAAACTCAAAAGTAACTTGCGTTCAATAGATGTAGGATAGAATAAGAATCTCTCACAAATCTCAAGGAACAAAGAAGAACGGGATGCCAATCCGCCTTCAAATGAAACCCTAAAATCTTCCAACTTCGCAAAAAGGGAAGTGCGTCCTTCCCCAAATCTTCCCTCCAAATAGCAAGACCTCCAAGTCTGCCTCTCTAAGTATCCTTTGGAGAATTTGACTCCAAGTCCCGGGGCTGTCACCGTCCTCCTTCAATGTTGAAGGCTCTCCAATATATGTAGGGATCTATCTAGGGTTTAAAGATAAAACCCTAAATATTTGGGCTGAAAAGAAGTCGAATCCGCTGGTATCAGAAGATACTCTGGGCCGCGTCATAAGGTATGAGAAAATACTTTGGCGCGTCAGACGGTATCAGAGAATACTTTGGGCCGCGTCCGATGGTATTAGAAAATACTTTGGCCCGCGTCCGACGGTATCAGAGAATACTTTGGCGCGTCCTAAATTCCTTTTATGCTCCTTTTTGTCCCGCTTCAAGGCTTAATCCTTAAATGTGCCATTTTTGCTCCATAATTCGCCAAATTACCTACAAATGCAATAAAACTCTATGTAGACCTCTATTTTTGCAAAGTAGGTGAATATAACCGTAAATGCCATGAATGTATGTCTATGCATGCAAAATAAAGGGAAAATCTATATAAATACATGCCTTAAAATAGGTCATAATTCATGTCATCAAAATACCCCATACTTGCCTCTTGCTTGTCCCCAAGCAAGGTTTAAACTTAAGATACAAGATGATATGGATTATGAATATGCAAAAATTAAGAAAAACCATAATATTTTGGTTGTGCTTCTATTCATAGATCACCCTCAAATGGTTGCTTCATAGCTAATGAAAATCATCATATCATCAAAAGGAATTATATCATGAAAAGGATAATCACACTTTGTAAGAAAATCATAACATGCATCATAACTTGCAATATATCAAAATCAATCATGAGGAATCCAATTTAGACCACAAAGCCAAACATATTCCAATGATCTTAAGGACTTTCAAGTAAGGTCAAGAATGCGGAAAGGAGGGAAACTTATAAGGGATGTGGTGCATGAATCCGGGAAAAGGAATAACCCAACTCTTCTACTTTTTCTTTTGATTTTGCAACACCATCAACTTAGAGCTTTGCTCTTTTCTTTTTCACATTATTTTTCGACTTTACTTTTGGAAATATGGACAGCGGTGCACAAAAACCGAAGCCTAGGAGATTGACGTTTCTCAATTTCGAGATGCCTCAAACCCTTGATGCACATACCATAATCCGTTAGGAATATCGCTCAATCCGACTTTGGCAAGACACAAACACCCGGCTATGTGAATGGTGCCGAGTTACTCATCGTCATGATTGACTTCCCCAAACCTACAAATTTTTTCTATTCTTTGAATGCAAAATTTTGCTTTCATGGCCCTCCCACATCAAACATACCAAAAATCAACTCTTCCCAATTCCCGGATAGGTAAAGGAGGCAATTATTTTCATTGAGGGGCTAAGTGATCAAAGAAAGAAGTAAGAAAATCGAAGTGCCTTAATCATTTCAATAAGAAGTGTAAGAACTTATATGCGGTTTCAACCTTCAACACTCAACATGATTTAGAATGAAAGCAAATTATCAAACATGCATGAAATTCTAACAAAGTATTCAAATCCCACATATGTCATAAATCAATTCAAGCATATCAAAATTATCATAGCTATTCCACAAAATAAATGTTATCATAGAGATCATATCCATCCTAGAAGCACAAAACTTTTAAAAATTTTCAAAATTTTCAAAATCATATGATGCAAGACATAAAACATGTAAATGGTATTGCAAATACCTCCACCCCATACTTAAAACTCACATTGTCCCCAATGTGAAGAAAAAAAAAAGATGGAAAATGATACTCACAATGTAAGATGGCGAATCAGGCAAGGCGAATCATCAATCGGGCGGTGGTGGAAATCTTTAGAAGCTCAATAGGGAATTCTGAATATTCCAACCATTGTCAAAGAACGAAGAAGGGGAACGTCTTTCCGCCGAAAATTTTTCCGAAATTTTTTTTTTTTTTTTTCGTGTCGGGAATTTTCACGGCCGTGGTTTTGGCCGTGGAACTTTCTGTTGCTCTCGACAAGAGTCCAAGTTTCGTCAATCTTTTCGACTTTTCTCATATTCTCTTGCTTATTCCTTATTCCTGACATCCAAAAACACAAACATACCGGAAGGTATCGAAGAAAAACAAACAAAAACAACTACTCTAATCTAAGAAAGAAAAGGGAAAAGGATTCATTACCTTGGGTTGCCTCCCAAGAAGTGCTTGGTTTAATGTCGCTAGCTGGACCTTTCTCCATAGATGACTCAATGCACCTTGAACATCTTGGATTGCTCTTCAAATACATCATAGAGCTCTTCCAAGAAATCTCCGGTTCCTAATTTCACCGGCAAGTGGAAAGATCTCCCACGTACAAGCTTGTACGGTTTGATTCTCACCGGAATCCTCCTAGCTTTCCTATACTTTAATTAGACATAATTCAGCCTTGCATCCCATCCTTTCCTAGACCGAGAAATCAGTTTCTCGAGAATCCTTCTAACTTCCCCATCTCCAGCTTGGGGATAATGTATGGTATTCGTCATATGAATGACCCCATACTTGAACAAAAAACACGTATTGGCATTGACGTTGAAGCGCTTGCCAAATTTACTCCTTGTAGTCCAAGGAGCATCTTCTTCCAGCAATTTCAATAGAAGTTTCATCTTCACCTTAGGAGGTTCTTATGGAAGAGACCTCCAACTCTCCGGTGCATTCCTGAAAAAATCAGAAATTTTAATAGGAATATCAAAGGAAGTAAGACAATATACCTTGTTAAGTTCTTCAAGGCTTGGGACAAGTTTCATGTTGGCATGATGATCCACACATGAAATATCTCCCAACTCAGCTGGATCTTCTTCAACCTTGGCCACAGTTTCAGTAATTTGGCCAAGGTTCACCACTTCTTCCTCTTCTTCAAGCACAACCGACTCTTCTTCAATCTCGACCACAATATTAGCAATTTGGTCTAGGTGTTCCACTTCTTCCTCTTCTTCATCTTCTAGAACTTGTAGAGGAACATTGGGTTCAATAGAAGGAATGCTCGAAACTTGGAGTTCTTCCTCAAAGGCTTTCAATTTTTCTTCGAACATATCCAATTTCTTCATCAATTCTTCAAATTTCGAGTCCTCCGCATCTTTGGGAGGTTTCTTCTTAACCTTCTTTGGGTAGTGCAGCTTTTCCCATTTTGCAAATTCATATTTAATGTTTTTTTCACGTTCTCTTTCGCTATCAAACCAATAGAAGGCATATTTCTCTACCAAGTATTAGTAATAATCTGCTCTAACCGTTTGCTTCGCTACCCATATTGGATCGTATGGAGCCTTACAGCCCTTAACAACCATTGGTGACCCTGAAAACTCAAAAACTCATACCGAAAAGATATCAAATAACAAGAGCAAAGCTCCCAAGCTTGACAACCGATAACCGAATTCGGCCTAAACCAAATCCCCGGCAACAGCGCCAAAAACTAGTTCGCCCCTTAGCGTGCGTGCAATCAATTCTTAAATTTATAAAACTAGAATAAAAGCAAGCGAACCCGCAGTGTACGGATCAGCGTAGATTAGCAAGTATTCCAGAGTATCGAACACAGGGATTTGGGGGGAACAAATTCAGCTGTAAAGTTGTCAAGCAAATAAAAGGGTAAAGCTTTGCAAATATATTGGGAAAACAGCAACCCTAAAGATCCAGGTATCTAATTGTGGCAATCGATTCAAGATATACTAAAGAACTACGGATAGAGTTAAGAGTTGCAAAGGTATGCTAAGGTAAAGCAATGTACGGTGAAGTTCCAAGGCTTTATATGACTTATCTAGAAATACTCTCTATAAAGGTTGTTGAGGCTTCAGTATAGAAAGCATCTAAAGACAAGAATTAATCTCAAATACCCAAACTTGTAATCCAAGGATCAAGACTAACTAAACCGATTAAGGTTGTGATACTCGAAATCGAAGTAGAGGTTGTTGAGGCTTCACTACTACCTAGAAAAGGCAAGCCAAGACTAAGTTAAAGCAAATCTTTAACTTTGGATTAAAGTAAAATCAAGGTTCATAAACTGAAGTAAATCACGGGTAGTTCTTGAGAATCACGGCCGTGGAAACCTAAGAACAGGCCGTGATTTAAGGTGTCGACGATATTTCTCTAACTCTCAGGGTCCAATCAAATTACAATCGATCTATCATTATCTAAGCCACAACTATCAACCCTTCACCTTAGAATTGCTAAAGGGTTTTAGCCAATAATCATAGTCATAGAATCAAATATCAAATATGAAAGGGAGAAAAGCTAAAACCTTGAAATCTCAATAACAAACACAAAACCAATATCAATAAAACTCAAAAGTAACTTGCGTTCAATAGATGTAGGATAGAATAAGAATCTCTCACAAATCTCAAGGAACAAAGAAGAACGGGATGTCAATCCGCCTTCAAATGAAACCCTAAAATCTTCCAACTTCGCAAAAAGGGAAGTGCATCCTTCCCCAAATCTTCCCTCCAAATAGCAAGACCTTCAAGTCTGCCTCTCTAAGTATCCTTTGGAGAATTTGACTCCAAGTCCCGGGGCTGTCACCGTCCTCCTTCAATGTTGAAGGCTCTCCAATATATGTAGGGATCTATCTAGGGTTTAAAGATAAAAGCCTAAATATTTGGGCTGAAAAGAAGTCGAATCCGCTGGTATTAGAAGATACTCTGGGCCGCGTCATAAGGTATGAGAAAATACTTTGGCGCGTCAGATGGTATCAGAGAATACTTTGGGCCGCCTCCGACGGTATCAGAAAATACTTTGGCCCGCGTCCGACGGTATCAAAGAATACTTTGGCGCGTCCTAAATTCCTTTTATGCTCCTTTTTGTCCCGCTTCAAGGCTTAATCCTTAAATGTGCCATTTTTGCTCCATAATTCGCCAAATTACCTACAAATGCAATAAAACTCTATGTAGACCTCTATTCTTGCAAAGTAGGTGAATATAACCGTAAATGCCATGAATGTATGTCTATGCATGCAAAATAAAGGGAAAATCTATATAAATACATGCCTAAAAATAGGTCATAATTCATGTCATCAAAATACCCCATACTTGCCTCTTGCTTGTCCCCAAGCAAGGTTTAAACTTAAGATACAAGATGATATGGATTATGAATATACAAAAATAAAGAAAAACCATAATATTTTGGTTGTGCTTCTATTCATAGATCACCCTCAAATGGTTGCTTCATAGCTAATGAAAATCATCATATCATCAAAAGGAATTATATCATGAAAAGGATATGTAAGAAAATCATAACATGCATCATAACTTGCAATATATCAAAATCAATCATGAGGAATCCAATTTAGACCACAAAGCCAAACACATTCCAATGATCTTAAGGACTTTCAAGTAAGGTCAAGAATGCAGAAAGGAGGGAAACTTATAAGGGATGTGGTGCATGAATCCGGGAAAAGGAATAACCCAACTCTTCTACTTTTTCTTTTGATTTTGTAACACCATCAACTTAGAGCTTTGCTCTTTTCTTTTTCACATTATTTTTGGACTTTACTTTTGGAAATATGGACAGCGGTGCACAAAAACCGAAGCCTAGGAGATTGGCGTTTCTCAATTTCGAGATGCCTCAAACCCTTGATGCACATACCATAATCCGTTAGGAATATCGCTCAATCCGACTTTGGCAAGACACAAACACCCGGCTATGTGAATGGTGCCGAGTTACTCATCGTCATGATTGACTTCCCCAAACCTACAAATTTTTTCTATTTTTTGAATGCAAAATTTTGCTTTCATGGCCCTCCCACATCAAACATGCCAAAAATCAACTCTTCCTAATTCCGGGATAGGTAAAGGAGGCAATTATTTTCATTGAGGGGCTAAGTGATCAAAGAAAGAAGTAAGAAAATCGAAGTGCCTTAATCATTTCAATAAGAAGTGTAAGAACTTATATGCGGTTTCAACCTTCAACACTCAACATGATTTAGAATGAAAGCAAATTATCAAACATGCATGAAATTCTAACAAAGTATTCAAATCTCACATATGTCATAAATCAATTCAAGCATATCAAAATTATCATAGCTATTCCATAAAATAAATGTTATCATAGAGATCATATCCATCCTAGAAGCACAAAACTTTTAAAAATTTTCAAAATTTTCAAAATCGTATGATGCAAGACATAAAACATGTAAATGGTATTGCAAATACCTCCACCGCATACTTAAAACTCACATTGTCCCCAATGTGAAGAAAAAAAAAGATGGAAAAGGATACTCATAATGTAAGATGGTGAATCAGGCAAGACGAATCATCAATCGGGCGGTGGTGGAAATCTTTAGAAGCTCAATAGGGAATTCTGAATATTCCAACCATTGTCAAAGAACGAAGAAGGGGAACGTCTTTCCGCCGAAAATTTTTCCGAATTTTTTTTTTTTTTTCGGGTCGGGAATTTCCACGGCCGTGGTTTTGGCCGTGGAACTTTCTGTTGCTCTCGACAAGAGTCCAAGTTTCGTCAATCTTTTCGACTTTTCTCATATTCTCTTGCTTATTCCTTATTCCTGACATCCAAAAACACAAACATACCGGAAGGTATCGAAGAAAAACAAACAAAAACAACTACTCTAATCTAAGAAAGAAAAGGGAAAAGGATTCATTACCTTGGGTTGCCTCCCAAGAAGTGCTTGGTTTAACGTCGCTAGCTGGACCTTTCTCCATAGATGACTCAATGCACCTTGAACATCTTGGATTGCTCTTCAAATACATCATAGAGCTCTTCCAAGAAATCTCCGGTTCCTAATTTCACCGGCAAGTGGTAAGATCTCCCACGTACAAGCTTGTACGGTTTGATTCTCACCGGAGTCCTCCTAGATTTCCTATACTTTAATTGGACATAATTCAGCCTTGCATCCCATCCTTTCCTAGACCGAGAAATCAGTTTCTCGAGAATCCTTCTAACTTCCCCATCTCCAGCTTGGGGATAATGTATGGTATTCGTCATATGAATGACCCCATACTTGAACAAAAAACACTTATTGGCATTGACGTTGAAGCGCTTGCCAAATTTACTCCTTGTAGTCCAAGGAGCATCTTCTTCCAGCAATTTCAATAGAGGTTTCATCTTCACCTTAGGAGGTTCTTTTGGAAGAGACCTCCAACTCTCCGGTGCATTCCTGAAAAAATCAGAAATTTTAATAGGAATATCAAAGGAAGTAAGACAATATACCTTGTTAAGTTCTTCAAGGCTTGGGACAAGTTTCATGTTGGCATGATGATCCACACATGAAATATCTCCCAACTCAGCTGGATCTTCTTCAACCTTGGCCACAGTTTCAGTAATTTGGCCAAGGTTCACCACTTCTTCCTCTTCTTCAAGCACATCCGACTCTTCTTCAATCTCGACCACAATATTAGCAATTTGGTCTAGGTGTTCCACTTCTTCCTCTTCTTCATCTTCTAGAACTTGTAGAGGAACATTTGGCGCGTCAGACGGTATCAGAGAATACTTTGGGCCGCGTCCGACGGTATCAGAAAATACTTTGGCCCGCGTCCGACGGTATCAGAAAACACTTTGGCCCGCGTCCAACGGTATCAGAGAATACTTTGGCGCGTCCTAAATTCCTTTTATGCTCCTTTTTGTCCCGCTTCAAGGCTTAATCCTTAAATGTGCCATTTTTGCTCCATAATTCGCCAAATTACCTACAAATGCAATAAAACTCTGTGTAGACCTCTATTCTTGCAAAGTAGGTGAATATAACCGTAAATGCCATGAATGTATGTCTATGCATGCAAAATAAAGGGAAAATCTATATAAATACTAGCCTAAAAATAGGTCATAATTCATGTCATCAGTAAGTCTCGGGAAGGCAAGTCCTAAACACTTATACTAGCACATTCAGTCCAATAGCGGCTTGTGAGGCTCACTACTACCTAGAGTTTGTCATCTTCGGTATCTAAGAGTAAGTTTCACCGGGTAGGTCTCTTCTAACTCTTAGTTGCTAACACTAGGTCACCCTAGGATATATTTAGCTCAACTAACACTAGGATTTCAACAAATCAACAACCTAACACTTAGATTTATCAATACAAGTAAGTTAATCAAAATTACGGGGTGTTCATCCCTTTCCACGGCCGTGGAAAGGAAAGATTAAACCGTGGTTTTTAACAGTGACTAGGTTCAATCAAGCGAGTCATCCAAGCATACATTTAAGTCTATTCTATCATATTCCAAGCCATAACCATCTTTTCCTTACCCTAGAATCGCATCTATTTAGCCAACAACATGCATCATCACAATCAAAATCATCAAGCATAAAATCATGGAATCCATGTCAAGAGGGTGAAATGACAAAGAGATGAAGCAAGTGATCAAGAAATCCAAGCTGAATATGAGTTTAAGAAAGACTTACAACCCTTCAAAAGAAGGTTCAATCGATTCTTACAAAACCTTGCAAAACGTCTTTACAAAAATCACTCAAAACTATCAAAGACTAAGAATGGTGTGCTCTTCTCTTCTTCTCCAATGGAACCTTTTCTTCTCCTCCAAGAGTAGCTCCAATCCAATCTTCCAATGAGAGAATCTTTCTTGTTGAGAGTGTGGGAGAGAATGGGAGTGAGGGGTCTGTCCTAACAGCCTTGCAGGACCACCTTTTATCCTCCAAATTTGCAAGAGTCGGCCATGGAGATCGTGGGACAGCTGTCACAGCTGTCTGGGGAAAACCACGGCCCATTTCCACGCCCGTGAAAGTCCTAGTGGCCGTGGTTTGGGTGCTTCTGCATTCTATGGATGATCAAGCCACAATTTGGTGCATGGCATGCATCAACAAGGTCCCATGTGTCCTCCTTAGCTCCTAGCTTGCATCCCAATGAGTACGAAGGTGTGTCATCTCGAGGAACGATCCTTGAATGTATCGATTAAGCTCCTCAATCTCCCAAAATACCTACAAAGCATGCAAAAGTCCGTGTAGACGTCTATCTCGACAAAATACATGAATTGAGTGCAAATCGTTACGAACTAGTGTAAACCATGCATGAATGAGTGGAAAAACTACCTAAATGAGTGCCTAAACCTAAATCAAAAATCATGTTATCAAAAATACCCCATACTTAAGGTTTGCTCGTCCCTGAGCAAGTCCCCAACTATAGACTAGGAGATGACATGATTTATGCATGCAGAAAAACAACAAGATCTTTTTGGAGTTGTCCTTCTAATATTAGATCACCTTCATAGTCATGTTTCATGGCAATGGACAAGCAATCATGTGTCAAATAAATGAAGGCACGGAAAGACAATTGTACTTAACTCGAAGGCATGCATGAAATGTAAAAACGAAGAAGTCAAGATGATCATGAGCATATCCAATCTAGATCACTAAGTCTTACACACATGCAAATAGGTCACAAGGGCTTGTGAATTAAAAGGCCAAGAAACGTTGTGATTAGGTGGGAATTTTTCTAGGTTATGTGATGCTAATCCGGGAATGAAACTAACTCCACACTTTCACATTTTTGATCAACTTCCCACAAGTGTATATTTTTCTCCATTTTTCCTTTCTTTTCATTTCTTTTCTTTTTCATTCACTTATTTTTGAGACAGTGGCATTGGTGTACAAAAGCCGAAACCTTGGTGATTAGCCTTCCTCGGGCTTTTTTATTTTTCGAGGTGCATCCACACCGGGCACACATACCAAAGCTCGTTAGGACTATCGGTTTATTTGACTTTGGCAAGGCACAAACACCCGATTATGTGAATGGTGCCGAGTTACTCGTCATTTAAACCAACGTCCCCAAACCTATATTTTTTCTACACTTTTCACAACAAATTCAGCACTTCATTCATAACATTCTTTCATCAACAACTTCACCACATACTTGCTTTTCACACACTCAACACACTAACATGCTCCTATTCCCAGATGGGTCAAAAGAGGTCAAATTTTGTAGGTGTTCAAACAACATGATCAAGATGAGAAGTAGAGAAAGATGAACTGCCTTAATCATTCCTAGATGATGTGCAAGAACTAGCATGTAATTTCGACTTTTAATCCTCAATCCAATCAAGACAAACATCATGATCACAATCCATTCATGGGATTCAAGCTAAGTAATTCAAGTCCACATATGCATTCATCTATTCAACACATAAGGCCATCCATAGCCAATCCACAAAACAATCTCATCATAAGGGTCATTCCCAAGCTTAGAAGCACTAAAATTTTTAAAATTTTCTGATTTTTTTGGATTTTTCGAAATGTGTATGTACAATGCAAGACATAATGAAGCATGCGACTAAAAGAAACTACCCTATATGCTAATCATGCAAAAGATCATGCAAACCCCACCCCATACTTAGAATCACATTGTCCCCAATGTGTAAATGAAGTAAAGAAGAGTGAAAGAGGGTTCTCACAATGTAAAAATGGTTTGCTTTGGTATTTGGGATTACTCAAGTGGAGTGATGTCGGATGATCCTATCAACGATGGTAGAGAGCTCAAGGTGTTCGTTATGGCGTCGGGACCCGCGCTAGGCACCGCTAGCCGTCCAAGTCCCGCGTCTGCTCCACCCACAATTTATGAGGGACTCATCATCATCATCCACATGCCATGCAAGGCTTCCATGCTACCAAGACTCTAGCACACACAAAGCACGCTAAACACACAAAAAATAGAAAAATCAAAACAAAAACAAAAACGAAAAAGGGAAAGATGTCTACCAATGGGTTGCCTCCCATCAAGCTCTTCTTTAAGGTCATTAGCTTGACCAAACTCGGGGGCGTCTCACTCTAGGTGAAGTGGGGCATTCATATCCACCGGAGCTCCCGGGATATACTTCTTCAATCGATGCCCATTCACCTTAAAATCTCCACAATGCTCCCCTCCTATCTCAACCGCTTCATGGGAAAAGATCTTCACCACATAAGGACCCGTCAATCTTGACTTTAGCTTTCCGGGGAAGAGCCGCAGCCTTGAGTTGAAGAGAAGGACAAGGTCGCTTTCACTCAACTCTTTCGGGATGAGACGCTTATCATGCCAATGTTTGGTCCTTTCCTTGTAGATCCGGTCGTTTTCATAGGCATCCAACCGGATCTCCTCAAGAGCGTTCATATCAAGCAACCTCTTCTCTCCGGCCTCCTTGAGGTCAAAATTCAGCCACCTTATAGCCCAATATGCTCTATGCTCCATCTCTACCGGAAGGTGGCAAGACTTGTCATAGACTAGCTTGTAGGGAGTGGTGCCAATCGGTGTCTTGAAAGCGGTTCTATAAGCCCACAAGGCATCATCGAGCTTCATAGCCCAATCCTTTCTCGTCCTAGAGACCGTCTTCTCAAGAATTCCCTTTATCTCCCGGTTGGAGATCTCCACTTGGCCACTAGTTTGGGGATGGTAAGGTGTTGCCACCTTATGAGTCACCCCATACTTAGCCAAAAGTGTCCCGAAGTTCCTATTGGTGAGGTGCTTCCCTCCATCACTTATGATCACCCTTGGTGTTCCAAACCTAGGGAAGATCACTCGGTTGAAGAACCGCACCACAACCTTGGCATCATTCGTGGGAGAGGCGATTGCCTCCACCCATCTCGAGACATAGTCCACCGCCAATAGGATGTAGAGGTTGCCACGTGAAGAGGGGAATGGCCCCATGAAGTCCACACCCCAAACATCAAATATCTCCACCTCTTGTATGTTGTTCAAGGGCATCTCATTCCTCCTCGAGATGTTGCCCATCCTTTGGCAAGCATCACAAGATACCACAAAATTCTACACATCCTTGAACAAACTCGGCCAAAAGAAACCCGATTGCAACACCTTAGCACATGTCTTGTGTGAGCTAGCATGGCCTCCACATGGCAAGGAATGACAATGGCGGATCACACTCTCCACCTCATCCTCCGGTATGCATCTTCTAAAGACTCCATCCGGCCCTCTTTTTTTGAACAAAAGCGGTTCACTCCAATAGTAGTGCCTCACATCCTTGAAGAACTTTTTCCGTTGGGCATAGGATAAACCGGGTGGCACCTCCTCACACACAAGGTAGTTCACAATGTCGACATACCATGGCTCATTACCCCTTGACACTTGAAACAAGCACTCCACCACCATTTGCAATTGCTCATCCCGGAATGAGTCATCAATCGGGATGTCATCTATCTCAAGCTCCCATGGTGGGAGTCTACTAAGGTGATCCGCCATAGAATTTTCGGACCCTTTCTTATCCCGGATTTCCAAGTCAAAATCTTGAAGATGAAGGATCCACCGAATCAACCGAGGCTTGGCATCCTTCTTTGTAAGGAGATGACGGATCGCAGCATGATCTGTATACACAATGACCTTCGCTCCAACAAGATACGAGCGGAACTTCTCAACTGCGTACACAACCACTAGCAACTCCTTCTCGGTGGTAGCATAATTGAGTTGGGCATCATCTAGCGTCTTGATAGCATAATAGATGGCATGTGTAAGCACATCTTTCCTTTGTCCCAAAACATCCCAACGGCTACATCACTCGCGTCACACATGATCTCAACCGGTAGACTCCAATCCGGAGGTTGCATGATAGGTGCGGAGATCAAAGCATTCTTCAACCTACAAAAAGCTTCAAGGCAATCCTTGGAGAAAACAAACTCAACATCTTTCATTAGTAGGTTAGTAAGAGGCTTAGAAATTTTAGAGAAATCTTTAATGAATCTCCGGTAAAAACCGGCATGCCCTAGAAAACACCTTACCCCCTTCACCGAGGTAGGTGGTGGTAACTTCTCTATCGTCTCTATCTTAGCCCTATCAACCTTAATGCCACGGTTGGACACCAAGTGTCCCAACATAATACCTTCACTTACCATGAAGTGGCATTTCTCCCAATTCAAGACTAGATTAGTCTCCTCACATCTTTTTAGCACTAGAGACAAGTTAGCTAAACAATCATCAAAGGAAGATCCATAAACAGAAAAATCATCCATAAACATTTCCATGATGTTTTCAATATACTCGGAAAATATAGCCATCATACACCTTTGAAAGGTGGCGGGTGCATTACACAACCCAAACGGCATTCTCCTATATGCAAATGTACCCCAAGGACATGTGAATGTAGTTTTCTCTTGGTCATCGGGGTGAATAGGGATTTGGAAGAATCTACTATAGCCATCTAAGTAACAAAAATGGGAATGTTGAGCTAATCTCTCTAGCATTTGGTCAATAAAGGGAAGAGGGAAGTGATCTTTCCTAGAGGCCACATTTAGTTTCCTATAGTCTATACACATCCTCCATCCCGTAACCGTTCTAGTTGGGATTAATTCATTATTCTCATTGGTTACTACGGTCATCCCACCATTCTTAGGAACCACATGCACGGGACAAACCCATTTACTATCCGAAATCAGGAAAATGATTCCCGCATCTAGCAATTTAAGAATCTCCTTCTTTACTACCTCTTTCATGATTGGGTTTAGTCTTCTTTGAGGTTCAATTGAAGGTTTATGATTATCTTCCATTAAGATCTTATGCATGCACAAAGAAGGTTTAATGCCAACTAAATCATCAATGGTATAGCCTATGGCTTTCCTATGCAATCTCAGCTCATGCAACAATCTAGCAAGTTCATCATCATTCAAGATGCATTCACAATAACCGGATATGTAGAATTCTCACCAAGAAAAGCATACTTCAAATGAGAGGGGAGGGGTTTGAGTTCAAGTTTAGGAGGACCTTTATCGAGTGGAGACGATCCATATAATGTTGGTTGAGATGAATCCAAAGCTTTGGAAGACTCCTTAAGGTTCCTTGAAGCTTGATCAACAACCAATGTAGTTTCTAGAGAAACCACGGTAAAAACTACGGGCTCTGGCACAACCACGGCCGTGGAACTTGCAAATCTAGCATTTTGGAGCACTCCAGAGAGTTCCACGGGTAAAACAACGGGCGTGGTTTCCCCTATTTGGCCGTGGTTTTCACAGAAATTCAGCACATCCTCGTGTGCTTCAAATTCAGCTCTTATCTCCTTTTCCAATGCTTCCAAAGCCTTGATTTCTTCATTGCAGGCCTCCTCAATTCCTTCCTCCATCAAACTTAAGCTAAGAACCTTCTCCAAGGGGTCCTTGATCAAGATCGAGCTCACAACTTCTCTACAATCCTCTTGCTCGACAATGTTGAACACATCAGGGTTGGCCCCTTCATCATTGTGGACAACTTGAACTTGATATTCTCTTCTCCAATGTTGAAGGAGAGAATTCCATTCTTAAAATCTACCAAGCATCCGGATGTAGCCAAGAAAGGTCTCCCTAAGATAATAGGAACCGGATAGTCCGCCGGGATATCCAAAACAACGAAGTCTATGGGCACATAGAACTTCCCGAGTTGCACCGGTATTTCCTCCAAATATCCAACGGGGTGAGTGATTGAACGGTCCGCCATATAGAGGGTCATCTTGACCTGCTTTGGCTCTCCTAGCCCAACCTTGTTGCAAAGTGCAAGCGGTATGATGCTTACACTTGCCCCAAGATCACATAGGGCTTCATACTTCACTTCTCCCACTCCAATGGGCACACAAAAGGATCCCGGATCTCTTAGCTTAGGAGGCGTCTCCTCCTTCATAGTTTGAATCAATTCCGAGGACCTCTTTGTCTTCCTCACTTCTCCATACTCCTCCAACTTCCTTTTGTTGGAGAGTATTTCCTTCAAAAACAAGCCATATTCCGGCATACCTAGAATAGTATCCATGAACGGAATGTTAATATGCAATTTAGACATAAGTTCAAGGAATTTACCAAAGTGTTTGTCCAAACGAGCTCTTGCTCGTGATTGTGGGAATGGTAGTGGTGGCTTGTATAGAGGTGGTACCACATATGTTGGCTCATCTTCCTTGTCCTTTCCTCCTTCTTCTTGCAAGGTCTCTTCCTCTACCACCACTTGCTTCCCCTTGTCATTTCCCTTAGGTAAGCAATCCTTCATGCTCAACCCACTCCTTGTTGTGATGGCCAACACTTGGCCTCTTGGGTTGTCTTCGGTTCTTCCGGGAAGCTTTTCCGGATCTCTATGAGCTTCACCCGCCTTTTGGAACACTTGTGCTTCCAACACCTTTTGAGCATTAGAAATGAAAGTCACCATGCTCTCAAGACCACTCAACCTCCCAAGCAATTGCTCAAACATCATCTCGGTTCTATCCTTTGGAGGTTGAGTAAATTCGGGTGGAGGTTCTTGTGAAGCCTTTGGTGGTGGAGCTGCGCTTGTGGAAACGGGAGGGTTCAAGGCACCATCCGGGTTAGAATAGGAAAACCCGGGATGGTTGTGATTAGGCCGGTAATGTTGTATTGCCGGTTGTTGTTGAAGTTCCTTGGGCCTTGATAGTTGTTGTAGTTGCCCCTTCCCATGTAGTTCACATCTTCCTCCTTGGAAGACAAGTTTGCTTGCACTTGCACTTGAGGGGTTGCTTGATTCTTCAAAGTTGTAGCACACAACTCCCTCAAAGATTTCAGCTCATTGTTGATTGCATCAAGCTTGAAGTTACTCATGGTGACTTCACTCACCTCATATGCTCCCGCTTTTCACCCATCACTCTTCCTATGGGAGTACTTCTCAATCACCAAAGCTTGTTTCTCTACAAACTCCCAAGCTTCATCCACATTCTTTTCCATGAAAGTCCCACCGGAAAGAGATTGAAGCTTGAATTGGCTATCTTCATCAAGTCCCTTGAAGTAGATCTCCAAAAGCTCAATTTTCGGTATACCAATGTGCGGAAAATCTAGGAGAAGGTCTTTGAACCTCTCCCAAGACTTGAATAGGCTTTGTCTATCCTTCATTACAAAGGCATTGATCTTCCCTCTTAGCTCGGTAGTCTTGGAAGGTGGGAAGAACTTAGTCAAAAACTCGGTTGTCATCTCCTCCCAAGTACTCACTCGCCCTTGTGGAATAGATTGATACCAAGCCAAGGCTTTATCCTTAAGTGACAAGAAGAAAGCCCTAATCTTATGGTTGTTGCTCTCCAATCTAGGCGGCCTTAGAGTCTCCATCAAGATCTCATAGTTCATCAAGTGTTGATGAGGAGACTCTCCTTCCATCCCTCCCAATTGATTATGCCGGATCATTTATAGAACTTGAGGGCGGGGCTCGTAATTATGGGCAGCGGGATCTCCTAAGTTCACACCCGGACGGTGTGCTCTTTGTGCCGGATCCATACGTTGCCCTAACGTTTGTGGTTCTTCAATAGCAATGGGCACAACCCAAATATTAACCGCCGGCTGCGGTTGTGGTGGAGGTGGAGGTTGTTGACGATTAAGCTCTCTTTGCACAAGAGCTTGCCTAATGTCTTCAATCTCCCTCCTAGTTGCTTCTTCCCTCTCATTGGCAAGTCTCCTTTCATTCTCCAAGGCTTCATCCCTTAGCCTAATTTGCTTTAAAGCTTCATCTAACTCAGCTTGGAGATCTCTTCCGGCCATCTCTTTTCCATTCCTAATGCTCTTGGATCTAGATCTAAGGGTTTTCTCCGGTTCGGGATGGAATGGAGCTAAATCCTTGCCACGAGATCTTCGCATACACCTAAAGAGTGAGAGATGTCCTGAAAAGCAAAGACACAAACCAAACGAGATCAAAAGCAACAAGAAAGACCTACACTATAAACAATCACAAACACTGACTCAATCTTAGCCTAGTCCCCGGCAACGGCGCCAAAAACTTGTTACGCTAAGAACGTGACACGCAAAAGTCTTAAATTTATACTCGATATATTTCTCCTAACTCCTAGCGAACCTGCAGTGTACGGCACGTTTTTTAGTAGGGATAGGGATAGTGTTGATCTAGGCTAAGAAAAGAGAAAGAAATAAAGAAATGAAAATCTCAATGTTTTTGGGTTGGTTTTGTGGTGATCAATCAAAGATCACAATGATATAAGGTGGCAAAACAAACTATGAAATCAAGCTAAATCACAAACAAACAAACAAACACAAAATATGTAATCAAAAAGAGAAAAGCAGATTCTAAGGGGTTGAGAATTCCGGTTATGGCGTTGGACTCAAGCTTCTAATCAACCTTGAATAAACTATAGTATGTTGGGAAGGAATGTTTCTCAATTGGGGTCAATTACCGGGTAGGTCTCATGATCCACTTATCCCGCTCCTAAGGTCCTATTACCGGGTAAGTCTCTAGGAGCCTAAGGAAGAGATATCTACACAAACCGGATGGTTATCTAGGGATTAACCTCTCCTTACCGGGTAAGTCTCGGGAAGGCAAGTCCTAAACACTTATCGTAGCACATTCAGTCCAATAGCGGCTTGTGAGGCTCACTACTACCTAGAGTTTGTCATCTTCGGTATCTAAGAGTAAGAATCACCGGGTAGGTCTCTTCTAACTCTTAGTTGCTAACACTAGGTCACCCTAGGATAGATTTAGCTCAACTAACACTAGGATTTCAACAAATCAACAACCTAACACTTAGATTTATCAATACAAGCAATTTAATCAAAATTACGGGGTGATCATCCCTTTCCACGGCCGTGGAAAGGCAAGATTAAACCGTGGTTTTCGACAGTGACTAGGTTCAATCAAGCGAGTCATCCAAGCATACATTTAAGTCTATTCTATCATAGTCCAAGCAATAACCATCTTTTCCTTACCCTAGAATCGCATCTATTTAGCCAACAACATGCATCATCACAATAAAAATCATCAAGCATAAAATCATGGAATCCATGTCAAGAGGGTGAAATGACAAAGAGATGAAGCAAGTGAACAAGAAATCCAAGCTGAATAGGAGTTTAAGAAAGACTTACAACCCTTCAAAAGAAGGTTCAATCGATTCTTACAAAACCTTGTAAAACGTCATTACAAAACTCACTCAAAACTATCAAAGACTAAGAATGGTGTGCTCTTCTCTTCTTCTCCAATGGAACCTTTTCTTCTCCTCCAAGAGTAGCTCCAATCCAATCTTCCAATGAGAGAATCTTTCTTGTTGAGAGTGTGGGAGAGAATGGGAGTGAGGGGTCTGTCCTAACAGCCTTACAGGACCACCCTTTATCCTCCAAATTTGCAAGAGTCGGCCATGGAGATCGTGGGACAGCTGTCACAGCTGTTTGGGGAAAACCACGGCCCATTTCCACGCCCGTGGAAGTCCCAGTGGCCGTGGTTTTGGTGCTTCTGCATTCTATGGATGATCAAGCCACAATTGGTGCATGGCATGCACCAACAAGGTCCCATGTGTCCTCCTCAGCTCCTATCTTGCATCCCAATGACTCCGAAGGTGTGTCATCACGAGGAACGATCCTCGAATGTATCGATTAAGCTCCTAAATCTCCTAAAATACCTACAAAGCATGCAAAAGTCCGTGTAGACGTCTATCTCGACAAAATACATGAATTGAGTGCAAATCGTTACGAACTAGTGTAAACCATGCATGAATGAGTGGAAAAACTACCTAAATGAGTGCCTAAACCTAAATCATAAATCGTGTTATCAAACCACAACTAGATGCTTTAATCCCTACAACTGCATACTACTTTAATTGACTTTTTATCATCTTTGATTGCTTTAATCGCTTTTGTGGTTAGTAATTACATAGACTACCTATACTTGCTTAGGTTTCACCTAAGTTCCTGAGATCAACACCCCGGAATTTCTTGCTTTTACTTCGATTGAGCCGTACACTACGGGTTCACATCCTTTTTTTAAGCTTACGTCTTGGGTTATAAATTTAAAGCTTGCACACACCATTTGCAGCGAACAAGTTTTTTGCGCCGTTGCCGGGGACTTGGTCTAGACCGAGCCGGTTGCGGTAGTCTTTCGGGGCACTTGCCCCTGTTTCTACTAACCACTCTTTGTATGAGTTTTGTAGTTTTCAGGATATCCGATGAGTACATTTGATCTAGCCTGGATAGCAAGATAAAGTGCTAGGGTGGACCATTATGAATACTTGTGTAACACCCCGAATCCGCGGGACTCGGGGCGCTACGGGTTGGGGCCTCACCATGGGTCCCGACCCTTAGCCTGACAACAATTTCACCGGATCTTGCAACAAGGCACAAATAAAGGCCAAAACCGAAATACATTTTTATGCAATGTTATGAAACCCGAAAATAAAAGAAAGAAAAGACTTCAGCCGTCCTTACAACAACATCAACATAATATATAATAACAACAACACAAAGACTCCAAAACCCAAAACGACCTAAGATGTACGGAACCCCGGCTGCCCACTCCTCCGGATCACTCGGCCACATCCTATCCTGCACATCAACTACAACAATCGGTATAAAACCGTTAGCTCACATTCTAGGCATTATAAGAATAATATGGCACACACACACATAGGAACACAAACACACAACATGATTATAAACATACACATCCGTTACTTATTATCTTTTTATGTTATTCCATATCTAATTCATTCGTTCAAGTGTGACACGAGAGTCTTATAACTCTCGCCTCTGTTCTTGTGTAACCAACAGGAGTGTGGCGGCGCCCAACCCGTATACCCTGTGGGAGTGATGAAGAAGCCCGCCCGTATACCGTGTATGGCCTGGTCGCAGAGATCCCCCCAGTCTCCCTCGGGAAACTGAGCGGTGATGTCACCGCCCGATAATAATAATAGTAGTAACGATGGGCCAATAAATAAGGTCAAGTAAATCCTAATCCATTTTCATGCTTAAAAGCGGTAAACACACACCACCATATATATCCAAATAAGGCATAAAAGCGGCTAAGTAAGTCCGAGGACTTACCTCGTCCCTAAACTAGCCAATAACCGATCTCACTTCCCGTAGGAGTATAAACAAGGCCTGTGCAAGACAAGGCACGATAATCAATAACTAACCGATAAGCTAGAAGCCTCGGGCTTCTAGTCTCCCAAAACTTATATGAGGTCACACCCTAGCATGCTAGGTCCGACTCCTAATCTCGAGGATCGTCCTAAGATAATACCAAATATAACTCGACACAATCTCATAACTATCCAACAACCATACACGGTTCAAGGTCACTACTTGACATTCACTCTAAGTTATGCTAGATTCAACCTAACATGATACTACCGCTAAATAAAACTAGGTCGAGGGAAAGGATACTCACGAAGACGGAAGTCGTTCAACGGATGTCGACTTGGACTTGTTAGGCCTCTACCGGGACGCTTCCAAACCTAATACCAAAACTAGGCAAGTTTAGCTCATACGCTAAACTTGAACGGAAAATATAATATAAATAAATATAAGGAAAACCCGTTTTCTAAAGCCGACTTTAAAACCCGTAATAACCCTTAAATATTTTCCGGGACAAATTATACAATAAGAAAATTTGGTCAAAAGCCGCAATTAAAACTTTGGGGTCATAACCCGATATGAAATTAACAAGGGCACAAAATATAATTTCCACAAAGCTGGGTCTTAATTTGCAATACAAAATATGGGTTCATTTAAGTAATTAAATTCTG